>CM039586.1:4493102-4850319 GCA_022457205.1 Saccharum spontaneum
ACTCTGTTGAACAATGTGTTAAGCTATGATGTTGTATCCTGTCATAGTGACTATGTCACTAGGAGCTGCTTATCTACTTTGAAGTGTTTTAATGAATTATAATTCTCGCTCATGGAATGTGCTTTGCTGGAACGTTCGTGGAATAAATGACAGTGAAAAGTGGAATTCAATTCGTAACAAGATTGAAGAACGTGGTGCAAATATCTTTTGTCTACAAGAAACTAAGAGAGAGAATTTTGATTTGCGCTTTATTAGAAATTTTGCCCCTAAGAGATTTGACAAGTTTGATTTCTGTCCATCTAATGGTGCCTCTGGAGGAATTTTGGTGTGCTGGGCTAGCACAGCTTTCTTTGTGGAAACTATTGAGAAGCAGTCTTTTGCTATTAAGTTAATGCTTAAATCTGCTCACAATTTGGAGAAATGGACTCTTGTAGTGGTGTATGGCCCTTGTAGGCAGCCTGCTAGAGATCTTTTTGTCAACTGGCTCTACAGTTTAGAGATTGAGGATGATGATTTATGGCTGATCATGGGAGATTTTAATTTCTACAGATCACTAGAGAACAGAAATAGGCCGGGGGGCAATTACAGTGACATTCTAGTGTTCAATAGTACCATTAGTCATCTTGGGCTTATTGAACTCCCAGTCAAGGGTCGAAGCTAAACCTGGAGCAATATGCAGGAGGTTCCTTTGTTGGAGCAAATTGATTGGTTTTTTACCTCTGCAGCCTGGACCAACAAATATCCATCCACACTTGTTCTGCCTCTTGCCAGAATCATTTCTGATCACTTGCCCTGTAGAGTTCAGATTGGCACAGCTATTCCAAAAACCAATATTTTTAGATTTGAAAATTATTGGTTTGACCACCCATCCTGTCTCCAGATGATCACTAATTCCTGGCTCACTCCACTTCGCTGTACTAACAGTGCTCATGTCATCAGCTCAAAATTTAAACTTCTTAGGAAAGCCCTAAAAACCTGGTCAAGGAATATCTCTAATCTCTCCAAACTCATTGCAAATTGCAATCTCACAGTGGCTTTCTTTGATACTTTGGAAGAAATTAGAGATCTATTTCCACAAGAGGCAAAATTCAGGATCATTATCAAAAGACAGATACAAGCACTTCTGAGAATGCAGCAGACCTATTGGAAGTAGAGATTCTGTTATGGTTGGCAGCACCCGAACAAAGCTAGTGGCTGAGCTCAAGTCACAACATGCCAGAATTAGAAGCGCATGCACCGAACATAGCTAGTGGCTGAGCTCAAGTCACAGCACGCCAGAATTAGGAGCGCATGCATTTGAATAATAGGCACGCACGGTTCACATGGTGACTGTGAACTGAGCGGCTCCAGTTCTCTACGACCAGGATCTCAGATTTGCATGTGTTAGTCAGTTAGCTATTCATGGCACCAATTTGTATTTGCATTGGCTATATAGCCTGAACATTTGGTTAATGAAAGGATAAGCCTGGGATTGAGACACTTCGTCTCCCTTGGGCTCCCAGCCACTGTTCCCGATTACTCTATTGTCGAAGCTCACGACCTGTCGCTCGCCGGCCACGGCGCCGCCCGTCCGTCGGCGTCCTGCTCGCTCAGCCTCGTCCTTCGTCCATCCATATCGCCTCCGTCCCCTCCCTCACCGGGTAAGCCATACCAACCTGGTACCAGAGCTCATGGCTTCCTCGGGATCCTCCGCTGCCCTCGCCACGCCCACCACCACCGCCCCCACCACCGGTGTGCCCTCGGCCACGGTGACCACCTCTCCCGCCATCATTCCAACCGCTCCTCCTGCTGCACCACCACTGCCTCCCATGGCGGCCGTTCCAGTCGAGGCACTCAACGCCTTCACCGCTGCCATTCAAGGCCTCCAATCCCAGATGGGCGACATGCGACTGCAGATGGGCGACATGGCCTCCCGCATCGCGGCAATCGAGGGCCGGTCGTCGCCCTCCGCCTCGTTGTTTCCCCAATACGGCCTGGCCGGTTATGTGGGCCTTCCTGCCCTCCCAGCGGCCTCGGCGCCGGTGATCTCCGACCTCTTGACTGCGCCGCAAGTCATGCCATCACTTCCGGCGTCGTCGTCACCCGCCCTGGCGCCATCGGCCTCTGCGTCGATCACGATGCCAACCCAACCGCCACCAAGCCAGGGAGTACCCATTACGCAGATTTGCTTTCCCCACTCACCATCGCCAGTGCCATCCTTGTCGTCCATCATGCAGATGGGCATGCCCATGCCATCGGCGCCCATGGCAAGTTCACCGCCGCTCCCCCATCTACCACTGGAGCCGGAGTGTTTGACGGTGCCGCGGTACCACAAGCTCTCGTTCCCGACGTTTGACGGCAAGGACGACCCGCTCGGCTGGCTGAACAAGTGCGAACAGTTCTTCCGTGGACAACAAACGCGCCCCGTCGACCAAGTGTGGCTAGCCTCGTATCACCTCACCGGCACGGCACAGTAGTGGTACCTCGTCCTTGAAGGCGAGCTGGGTCGTCCACCTTGGGCGGAGTTCCGGAGCCTATGCCAACAACGGTTCGGGCCGCCCCTCAGTACCAATCACCTGGCCGATTTGGCACGGCTGCCATTCACGTCCACGGTCGACAAGTACATGGAGGCGTTCCAGGCCCGCGCGGCGCACGCGGGCACCCTCTCCCCACTGCAGAAGGCACAACTCTTCACAGGGGGCCTCCCGGATCACATCCGCGTCGACGTCGAGCTCCACGAGCCGCAGAACCTGCAACACGCCATGCGGTTGGCGCGCGCATATGAGCGGCGTAATGCGCCCACTTTGCTCGCCCTGCCGGCACCACCTCAACCAGCTCGCTGCCATGCCGGCGCACTGCCCGCACCCACCGTCACGGCAACCGCCGCGGGGATGGCATCCTTGGCTGCCTCATCGTCATCAACCCCATCTCGACCTTTCAAATGCCTAACGCCTGACGAGATGGCGGAACGCCGAAAGCAGGGGCTCTGTTATAACTGGGACGAGCCCTATGTCCGGGGCCACAAATGTGCCCGCCTCTTCTTCCTCGAGGCGTCTGACTACATCATCGAGGAGCCGGACGAGGCCGATGCCAATCCGCCACCAGCAATGGCGCCTTTCAACCCGGAGGCACATGCCCGAGGCAACATGGGAGCCGGCTAAGTTTTCCTCCTTTCAGCTCGAGGACGAGCTGTTCCTCGAGGGGAGGAGTGATGTTATGGTTGGCAGCACCCGAACAAAGCTAGTGGCTGAGCTCAAGTCACAGCATGCCAGAATTAGAAGCGCATGCACCGAACATAGCTAGTGGCTGAGCTCAAGTCACAACACGCCAGAATTAGGAGCGCATGCATTTGAATAATAGGCACGCACGGTTCACATGGTGACTGTGAACTGAGCGGCTCCAGTTCTCTACGACCAGGATCTCAGATTTGCATGTGTTAGTCAGTTAGCTATTCGTGGCACCAATTTGTATTTGCATTGGCTATATAGCCTGAACATTTGGTTAATGAAAGGATAAGCCTGGGATTGAGACACTTCGTCTCCCTTGGGCTCCCAGCCACTGTTCCCGATTACTCTATTGTCGAAGCTCACGACCTGTCGCTCGCCGGCCACGGCACCGCCCGTCCGTCGGCGTCCTGCTCGCTCAGCCTCGTCCTTCGTCCATCCATATTGCCTCCGTCCCCTCCCTCACCGGGTAAGCCATACCAGATTCACTCAGCGTTTTGTGCAACTTGGAGATGAAAACACCAAGTTTTTTCATGCCATGGCCATTGAAAGATATAGGAGAAATAATATTAGCCAAATTCTTAATTCAGATGGAAGTATGGTAACTGATCATCAGGAAAAAAGTTTAATGTTCTGGGAAGAATTCAGAGAGAGGCTTGGGGTCACGGTACAAACAGAGATGCAGTTTGATCTGGGTAGCTTGGTTCAAGAAATCCAGGAGCTTGATGATCTGTGCTCTCCATTTGAAAGAGAAGAAATTGAAGCAATTGTGGTGGAGTTTCCCACTGATAAAGCACCCAGTCCTGATGGTTTCAATGGGTACTTTGTTAAAAAGACCTGGCATATCATAAGGCAAGACATCTATAGACTATGTTCAGAATTTTACAATCATGAAGCTGATCTCAAGAGCATAAACTACTCCTATATTACACTTGTGCCCAAGAAGGAAAATCCAGAGTGTATTAATGACTTCCGGTCTATTGCTTTGCTTAATACTTCCTCGAAGATCCTCACTAAGTTATTGGCCAACAGGCTTCAGAGAAAAATGCAGAGAGTTGTTCATGACAATCAATATGGATTTATCAAAGGAAAATCCATTCAGGACTGTCTTGGTTGGGCCTTTGAGTTTCTTCATCAGTGTCACCACTCTAAAAGGAAAATTATAATTCTCAAACTCAATTTTGAGAAAGCTTTTGATGTGGTGGAGCACTCAGTAATCATTAGTATGCTTGCCTCAAAAGGTTTCCCAGCCAAATGGATCAATTGGGTCAAGAATATCCTCTCCAGTGCTACATCCTCTGTCCTTCTTAATGGGGTAGCTGGAAAAGACTTCAAATGTAAGAGAGGGGTCAGACAGGGGGACCCTCTCTCCCCCCTCCTGTTTGCAATTGCTGCTGATTTGCTACAGAGTGTTGTTAATGATGCCTATGCCCATGGTAGCCTATCTGCTCCTTTTCCTCAAAGACCTGATATTCCTTTCCCCATCATTCAAAACGCTGATGATACCATCATCGTGATGAAGGGTTGTGATAGAGAACTTGCCCATCTCAAAGAGTTGCTCCATGATTTTACTTCATCAACAGGTCTAAAAATAAATTATCAAAAATCTTGTTTAGTGCCCATCAACATCAGTGGAGAGAGAGCCAGTTCTCTAGCAAGTGTGTTTGGTTGTATTGTGGGAAGTTTTCCCTTCACTTATCTTGGGCTTCCAATGGGTCTCACAAAGCCTCAGGTCAAGGATTATGCTCCCCTAATATGTAGAGTGGAAAGGAGACTCTCTGCCAGTGCTCAGTTTCTCTCCTATGCAGGTAGGCTGCAGTTGGTGAATTCAGTCCTCTCCTCTTTGCCAACATATTATATGTGCTCTCTAAAACTACCTGTTGCTGTTATTGAGGCAATCGACAAGTACAGAAAAAATTGCCTCTGGAGAGGTAGTGATTTCAGGAGGAAAGGATACAATCTGGTAGCATGGAAGATGGTCATGAAGCCTAAGGAGAAATGAGGACTTGGAGTGGTTAATTTGCAGTTGCAGAATGATGCTCTTCTCTTAAAACAACTAGATAAATTCTATCAAAAAAAAGAAGTGTGCAATGGGTCAAGCTAGTTTGGGATAAATATTATCCTAATGGAGTCCCACATTTGAGAAGAGAAAAGGGTTCTTTCTGGTGGAAGGATATCCTTAGACTTCATCTACAGTACAGGGGGGTGGCTAAGTGCAACCCACATGATGGTGATACAGTAAGTTTCTGGGATGATCTTATTCTTGATACTGTCTTCTCGGCAAAATATCCAAGCCTCTATTCTTTTGCCAAGCAATTCATCACAATTAGTTTCGTGGAGACTTGATTCTCTTGTACGGTATATATGCCCTTGCTAGGGTTTCGTGGAGACTTGGTTCTCTTGTAAGCTGCCGCAGGCGTGTAACCCCAAACTCTTGAGATAGTGAGATTGTTGCCGGCTGGTGCCCGTGGTTTTTCCCCTTCACATTGAAGGGGTTTTCCACGTAAATCGTGTGTCTCCGCTGTGATTGATTTCGTTTACTTCATATTTCTATACGTCGTTCATAACATTGCCTACCTCTTATTCCCCTGCAGAGGCCAATTATTGGACTTGCCCACCTCTTTTTCCCCTTCAAAGTCTTTGATGGGGTATTAAAACATTCGCGGATATCACTGCATTCTCTTCAAGTTCTCATCTTGCCTCATTGTATGATTTGGACTCAAGATATCTCTACATGAAAAGGATATATGTCCATGTGATGTGATTCAGTCTAAGGTAGGTTCTTAGTTCCTACAGTTGCTAAGCTAAATCTTTGCTTCTGATCCAAAGCTCATATGTTTAGTCTCTCATGCATGATGTTATATATCGAATTTTATGCTGAGGGAAGGGACACTACTGATCCTTGAATCCTGATGGCAGAGATTGTCAGCTCTGCACCTGTCCATGAGACAGTTAGCCAGCTCCTATCCAATCTGGTTCAGAAATATCAGGACAAAGAGGAATCGAGTGCGAACAGAAGCCTGGAGAGGCTTGAGATGGCAAACATCAGGCTGGAGGCTGCTCTTGAACGTCAGAGAAGTGGCAGACCACTGATGCATCCTTGTTGCGTTGGCACGGGAAGCTGAAGCATGCTGCTCAGGAGTGCGATGAGACGCTGCAGAAATGCAAGCTGAGGATCCTCGAAGACGAACAGACAGAGAAGGAGGTGAGAAAGTTGTCATTTCCTATACGAATAGCGCATACTACCAAGTCATTTGTTTTCTCCATCATTGGCCCCAGCAAAGATGAGTCGAACAGCTCTGCTGTTCGAAGATTTGAGTGGTTTGCAGATGGTGCTAGTAAGTTTCTCAGATTACTGGAGTTTGGTGGCAGGCTGTGTCGCCACATGCCCTTTGATCATCTTGTCAGGCATCTTCTGAATGGCAAGAAACTACAGCACAGAATCATTCAGGCAAACAGGCGTCCTTTGTTTCTACAGTTGGTGCCATATATTACTGCAGAGTATGGAATGGAGGCTAGATTCATCTTTATGCAGAAAGATGGTAATGTATCCCAGGATGACTTTTTCTTTTCTTTAATGCTACAGCTTTCAGAGAGTACTGACATAGTAGGGATGACAATTAAGTGCCTACAGCTATATGCCCCTCTTTTCAATTTCAAATCTGCAGTTGAAACGGTTAGGAATAAACTTCTGCAACTACCTACAGAAGATTTCTCATGGGTGCCAGATATTGATACACATCACAAAGAACATTGGAGGTCACTCTGAAGGGGGCGTCATTTGGTAAGGTAGCTTTCTCTCTCTAGTTTCTCTCTCTAGACAGAGAACGCTTCCCACCTCTCCCTCTGCCTGCACCCTCGCTGCCACCTCCTCCCTCTCTGCCTCTACCCTCACTGCCACAACCATCCGAACGCCGGCCATCTTCTGGTCCAACCTCCCACCTCCACCGTCACCCCTTCGCCGGGGGCCGTCTGCCAGGTTCCTCCACTCAGGCTCACCATTGTCGCTCCGGTCTCGGTCGCCATGGAGCGCGGCTCCCCGTCGCGCCGCTCCTGGGCCGACGATTGTGAGGAGGCGGAGGATCTCTCGCCTACGGGTCACACCTCCTCTCCCGCCGCTGGCAGCTGCTGCCCATGCCGTGCATGTCCTGCGCTCGAGCTCCCTCATCCCCGACACCGTGCATGCCCTGAGGAGTCTTCGGAGGAGTCCGGCGCGCCACCGTCGGCCGGGAAGGGCAAGGCCCCAGCGCGCCATTGTCGCGGGAGTGCGCCACGTCGTCTATACTGCGGTCCTCGTGCTGAGTCGTCCGGCTTCATGGCGGCGGTGCACAGGGAGGTGCCGCGTCCGGTGCGTGCCACTCGGGACAGGCGGATGTCCATTGTCGTACACCCCACGCGCATGTCGGCGGAGCCCGACGCGGACGGCTTCCGCAAGGTTGAGAGTAGGCGTCGCTGGCGCCGGGTTGCTGACTCCCACCGGCCATGGCCTGTGCTGCCCAACTTGGTTGGACGCTGCTTCAACTGTCTCCACAACGACCACGTGCGGGTCAACTGTACCTACCCTTCATGGTGCCTAACCTGCCAGCAGAGGGGCATTAGGCTCATGACTGCCCTGGTGCCCTTCATGCAGACTGTTGGGCAGGTAAGCGTGGCCACTCCCCCTCACGTGCACGGGGCCATGGGGACGCGGCGCACCGTCGTCGTCGCTGCTCACCTGCTTCTCGTCGTCATGCGCCATCTGTGCCCACGGGCTGGGCGGCGTCCATCACTCCTGATCCGCCTTCGTCAGAGTAGCGCCTGTCAGACCCTGCGCCAGACGATGACCTAGCTCTTGGGCCACGTTCCGCTCCTTCGGCTCATGGTGGTGTCGATGCTGGCAATGCTGCTGGTGACGTTGACGGCGTCGCGGGGGCACCTCCTCCTTCGTCTCCCAGGGATGGTCATGTCGGCTGGGACGGGCTCGTGCCGCCCACCAGGCGAGTCCAGCAACCTCCTGCGTTGCTGGGTACGCGGGCGCGTCAGCCGCTTCTTGAGATGGTCGTTGTCCCCCGCTCCGCGGCAAACCAGCAGGCCGAGGATGAGCTTGCCTCGCTGGCACTGCTGGCGATGGTGGTTGGTAGACGCCCGCCGGTCACCACCACCATGGTTTGGGAGCATCTGCACACCGCCTTCGGGATTGTCGAGGATCTTGTCTCGGTTCGTCGCTTCTGGCCACATGATTTCATCGTGCGGTTCTCTCACCGTGAGGATCGTGAGATGGTGCTGGGTACACCGTCACCGACTGTTGGACCCTTCACTCTGCGATGGTGCCCATGGTCCAGCCTCGTCATGGCGTCGACAGGCGCCTTCAGGTACCGGGTGCTTGTGGGCATGAAGGGCATCCCCTCATGCTAGGTCGAAGGAGACGGCGGAGATCATCCTCGGGTCGTCTTGTGCTCGAGTTTAGGTCACTAATGACCTGACGACGAGCGGGAGTTGTTCGTGGCTGCTTGGTGTGTGCACCCTGATCTCATTCCTGATGAGAAGATCATGGCGGTGCCGGAGAAGGAGGAGCACGACGGCAGCCCGCCGCTCTTCCTCAGGCCATGGGAGATGATTCATTTGGAGGTGCCGGCCATGCGGTATCTGGTGCGTCTCAGGATCGTTGAGTACCAGGACTGGCATACTCCTCCGCCGTCCGAAGACGAGGACTACCGCCGCGACGACGACTCTGATAGCGGTGACAGCAACTACAACGGATACTGGCCGGGGCACTCCGATCGGGGTGGTGCCGGCGACCGGCCGCGGACGATGAGGTTCTGCGACGCGCGCAACCCGAGGATGCAACGGAACTACGACCCGGCCTTCCAGCGTCGTGGGTCCACCCAGGCGATCACAGTGGGCCAGGTTCGCTATCCCGTGACCGTGCTGACATCCGCGGATTCTGGACTCGCAGAGGGCACCCGGACGGGCGGTATGGTGACCAGCCTGATTCCTGCGATGGCCTGGTCACCTGTCGCGGAGTTCATGCACCAGGCCGCTGACGTTGGTCCACGCGCGCACTCTCTCTAGTCAAAGAAGTAGTAGCTGATGACCAAGCCGCTGACGTTGGTCCACGCGTGCCTGGTTCACTCTCTCCGGTCAGAGAAGTAGCTGATGACCCCATGTGCACCGAGGCCATGCTCTCAATCGTCACAATCGATTGTGACCCGAGAGTTGACCCTGCTCACCTCAGGTGCACCGCGGCTGTCTGAGGATGGGCCAGGATTCCTATTTGTACCCTTTGGCCAGCCGGACTATAGGCCAGGGAGCGCAACGCTACGCTAGATATGGACGTTGATGGATTGTTTGGCATTGAGGTGGGGGGAGGCCCACGGAACGCTACTCCGATTCACACACTTCCCGCCATCGACCTATGTGATGATGGGCCGCCTGGGTCCGTCATGATGCTTGGGGCAGATTCTGATGAGCCCAATTGCATGATGTCGCAGTCGCCAGAACGCACCGCACCAACGCGCTCGCTGCTGAACCTGTCCCGGCGGACGCGTTCATCGCGAGTTTCAGGGCGCCTCTACCTCAGGCCATCTTATCTACACCGAAGCTCAGAATCACGAGGCCGGCGCGGGGTCACGGGTTCACTGATGAGGAGTTGGTGCCCAAGAGGAGCGCCCGCCTAGAAGCGAAGAGCAGATACAGGGAGGCCAAGCCAGAGGCGCAAGCACGGAAGGTCCTGATGATGAAGTTAGGAGTTGAGGTGGAGACCCAGAGGCCCGACTTGGCGTCGTTCGAGGAATTTCAGATAGCCTTCGCGTTACCACTGAGTGACGCAACGTGGACGGCCATGCAGATGTACTACCTCAGCCGACGCCTGATGGTACACGTATCCCGTCGCAAAGGTGTGTCAACCATGTTAGTGCAGAATATCTTGGTCTGGAACGCTCCTGGGCTCAATTTGCGATGTAGTGCGTGAGTTTGTGGCGCAGCAGCATGCCACTGTCGTGTGTCTTGTTGAGACCAAGCTTCCTGTAATTTTGGCCTCCATGCATGGCCAACGATCTAATGCCGATGGCTCTTGACTACGTGTGTTTGCCTAGTGTGGGTGCCTCGGGCGGCATCGTTGTAGCTTGGCGGTCTGATGCCTGGTTAGCTCTCGGCCGCGAATGTCGTGTCTTCTCTGTCGTGCTGTCGCTCCAATCGAGTCTTGCCGAATCCTTGGCGTGGACACTTGTGGTTGTCTATGGCCCAGTCCATGAGGATCTCAAGCAGGACTTTCTTGCTGAGCTGTGTGATATCGCGGCATGCCACACTGGGCCGCTATTGGTATGCGGTGACTTCAATCTTATTTTCCAGGCCGCGGACAAAAACAATGACAGGTTGAACCTGCGGTTGATGCGTCGTTTTCGTCGAACCCTTGATGCAATGCAAGTCGATGAGCTGTACCTCCATGGGAGGAGGTTCACTTGGAGCAACGAAAGACGACGACTGACAATGGAGCGTATTGACAGGGCATTCGCCAACGTGCCATGGCTGCAAACATTCCCCAGTCATCACCTACAGACCTGGTCGTCGGACTCCTCGGACCACGCACCTCTACTGCTGCAGCTGTGTGCTGAGCCGTGGGCACGGCCACGGTTCAGATTTGAGCCATTCTGGGTACAACTTTAGGGGTACGAGGAGACGGTCCAACAGGCCTGGGCGTGCGCGCCGCCAGCCACGGCTGATGCTTGTCGCGTTCTAGATCACAAGCTCCGCAACACTGCAAGGGCCTTGCGGAGTTGGAGCGCAAAGAAAATTGGTTGTGTCCGCACGCAGTTGTTCGAAACAAGAGAGATAATCGGACAGCTGGACAAGGCGCAGGAGTCAAGAGACCTCACAGATGATGAGTTGGATCTTCGTCGACGACTCAAGCGCGTCAGCTTGGGATTGGCCTCCTTGGCGAGGACGATTGCACGGCACCGATCACGCATCAGATATCTCGAGGAAGGCGATGCCAATACAAAAATTTTCCACTTGCAAGCATGCCACAGAAATCGGAAGAATCACATACCCGGTATTCTACAGGATGGGCAATGGTTCACCGCTGAGGAAGCTAAACAAGATCTCGTCTATGAGTATTACAATGGTATTTTAGGCACCCCGTTTGGCCAGTCACATGTGCTTGTCCTTGATCGGTTGCTGCCACAGGTCGACCTCACTGGCATTGATGCATGTTTCTCCGAGGCTGAGATCTGGGCAACCATTAAGGAGATGCCTCTTGATCGTGCGCCAGGACCCGACGGCTTCAGCGGGGCTTTCTACAGAGCATCATGGGAGATAATTAAGGATGACATCGTCCGCGCGTTTAACGCGTTATGGTCGCTTGATGCCAGAAGCTTCCAACACATCAACGCGGCCTTGATGGTGCTGCTACGCAAGAACAATTTGCCGACAACGCTGAAAGACTATCGGCCTATCAGCCTAATCCATGGGTTCAACAAGCTCTTTGCAAAGTGCCTCGCTAGAAGGCTGGCGCCGAGGCTGTCTGAAATTGTGGCACCAAACCAAAGTGCGTTCGTCAAGGGGCGCTCAATTCATGACAATTTCAGGTCCATACAGCTTGCTTGTCGATGGTTGGACAACAAGAGATGGTCGTCGCTGCTTCTCAAGGTGGACATCGCGAAGGCCTTCGACTCGGTCGCTTGGCCGTATTTGCTTCAGGTGCTGGAACACGTCGGCTTCCCCCAGAGATGGAGAAACTGGATATCCATTCTTCTATTGACTGCAAGTACAAAGGTCATGCTCAATGGACGCCATGGACGCCGGATTGCACACGCGCGTGGTCTTCGACAGGGCAACCCCCTGTCCCCGATGCTGTTTGTAATTGCCATGGAGCTGCTCAACGCACTGATCCGCGAGGCTGATCGCTCGCGCGTGCTCACCCCACTGCTTGGTCGGTGCATCAAACATAGAGCTTCCCTGTATGCTGACGACCTCATCGTCCTTGTCGCTCCGGTGCTTGAAGACCTCAATTGTATCCAGCAGATTCTATCGTTGTTCGCTGGCGCGTCAGGGTTGGTGGCCAACCTCGACAAGTGTGTTCTCACGCCAATCCAGTGCACTGATGAGTTGATTGTGGCGGCGCAGGAGGCCTTCCCGAGGGCTGTCGTGCCGTTTCCCTGTACGTACCTCGGAGTGCCCTTGTCACTCAGGAAGTTGCGTCGGGTAGAGGAACAGGCGTTGGTGGACGCCGTGGCATCCAGGATTCCAACTTGGAAATCTGGATTGCTCACTCATGCTGGACAGGTTCTTCTAACCAAGGTGACTCTATCTGCAATCCCAATGCACATCAGCATCGCATGTTGCTTGTCTGGGTGGGCGATTGAGTAGATCGATAAGAGGCGGAGAGCCTTCCTGTGGAGCGGAATGGAGACGACAACAGGAGGGAAGTGTAAGGTGGCTTGGCCATCTGTCTGTCGCCGGACAAGCATGGGAGGATTGGGTGTTACTGACCTCAGATTCTTCGGCTTTGCATTGAGGTTAAGATGGGAGTGGCTCAGCAGGACTGAACCAGAGAGAGGTTGGGCCGCGTTGCCGGAAAGAAAGGAGAAAGTCGTTGCGTCGATGGCGGCTGCCTCCATGTCTATTGTTCCTGGTGATGGCGCGTCCACGAGGCTGTGGACGGACAACTGGGCTGCTGTTGGTCCGTTGTGCACCTTTGCTCCGCAGCTCTTTGCGGCCCTTTCGGCGGCAGGCAAGAAGCAGATGCTCAAAGAAGGCCTCGTCGGGTACAGGTGGGCGCGGGCGATCGTGGCCGCCCCTACGGTCCAGGTACTGCTCCAGTACGTCCGAGTCTAGCATATCCTCGACGCCGTGGTGCTTGACCCTTTAGTCGCGGACCGTTTTGTGTGGAAGTGGTCACCGGATGGGAAGTATCGGGCCTCATCGACCTATCGAGTTTTTTTTTAGGGCTCAACCCGTCTACTTGGGGCTAAATAGCTTTGGAAGACGCGAGCGCCGCCGAAGGTAAAATTCTTCATGTGGACGGCGATCCATCGTAGGCTATGGACGGCAGACAGGCGCCATCACCATGGTCTTCAGGATGAGGACACATGCAGCCTTTGTGGCCAGGCTGCTGAAACCACCGAACACCTGTTCGTGGGCTGCGTCCTCACAGGCGTTGACACCCTCCGGTGACGAGCGCTTGGGGTTGTGGTGGCTGCGGCAGCGGGATCGTCTGACGAGCGAGGGAAGACCGACCTTCGACACCTTGCTCATGCTTGTCACTTGGACTCTATGGAAAGAGAGAAATAACAGGGTGTTCCACAGGGCGTCGGCCTCCCTGCAGCAGATTGTCGATACGGCTAGGCGAGAGGCGGACGATTGGATTGAAGCTGGCTACAGCACCATCGCGGAGCTTCCTAATCTTTGGTCGCGAAACTCTGTCATTATGTAATCCAAACTTGTGTATCCAGTAGTATAGGGCTTTGTTCTAGTGGACGGCGGCTGCTCGTCTTCGTCTAAAAACTTGTGGTTGTAGGCCTATTGGCCATTCTCGCCCTCTTAATGAAATACAGGCATATACGCCTGCTCGCGAAAAAAAACAAAGAACATTGGGAT
This sequence comes from Saccharum spontaneum, assembly GCA_022457205.1. NCBI lineage: Eukaryota > Viridiplantae > Streptophyta > Magnoliopsida > Poales > Poaceae > Saccharum > Saccharum spontaneum. The sequence continues at coordinate 4,506,881 of CM039586.1, forward strand.
ATTCTTCACAAGTTTGGCACTGATTGGTTTCGCCCAAACCCACTATGTTGCAAGCAGCATGATCACCACAAGCTCTTTCATGGTAGTAGAAAGTCAAAGAAGTCAAGATCACCAGATGTTTTTCTGGAAGCAGTTATTGAAGTACATCTGCACTGCCATGTCTCAGTCTTGGACTGCAACCAACATAGGTCCTTACTGTCTGAAACCAAAAATTCTCTACAAGATTCTCCATACCTGAAAGTTGGACTTCTATTTACCCCCCATGGATGTTTAGAAGACATCCTACTTGTGGATAGAACTCCCGCAATACCGGCAATCTACAGCGAGGAGCAGCATTTCTTGCATAGAGACTTTACCTTGGGACAACTGGAAGAGATCATGCTGCCAAAGGCAATAGATTACTTCTGCAAGAATGATGAAGCAGCAGTCTACCAAATGCTTTGGAAATTAAAACATGGCGCTGCATATATTCAGGTTGAGAAGTCAAGCATGAGCACACAGAGAACAAGCATGAGAACTTTTCAGGGGCATAGGAAAGGAAAGATGTTGCAATGGCATGATCAGGAGATAGGGAGGCAAACAAGTACGATCTTTCAATTCCTCAACCTGTGGGTTGCACACGCGCCTGTCCAGCTGCAAGGCACGATTGTGGATTGGATTCAGAAAGAAAAGGAAAAACAGTTAGCAGCACTTCAGCTACATCAGAAATTCCAAATCATGTAAGGAAAATGAGGAACACAAGACTAGAAATGGGGAACAAATCAAGTATTTGCAGTTACTGTCCATAGCTGAGCAAAAATATGCAGAAAACAAAAATGCTCCAAATACAGAGGCATGAGGAGCAAAACTATGGCATGTAGATCGCAAACTGACAATTAGAAGTACTGTATGATGAGCACATAAGTTTTTTATGGTGCTGCGTGTTTTTCTCCAGCTGATCTATGCTGACATGGTTTTACCATCATATATCAACTGTAATGTGTTTTTAAGACGTGTATAGTTAATTTCCATGTGACTTTTAAGAGGGTGGTTATGGACCATGAGCTATTCCGTTCCTTTTCAGAGAATTATAAAGATTGGTGTAATGCTCTGTTTTGTTCTTACTTCTAACAGATTGGTGTGATGCTCTGTCTCATCCATGTCCTAAACTCTGACACACTGTAAATTATGAGTGGTGACTTGCATTGCCTCTCCAGTCTCCAGTAAAAAAGGGCAGACCCAGTGCCAGAAGCTCTCACACGAGTGGGGTCTGAGGAAAGGAATAACCGAAGCAAAGTCTTACCCCCGCAGAAATTCTACAAAGAGACGGCTTCGAACCCAGGACCTGGTGACTCGGCGAGCTAGCACTCACCAACTGCACAATATATTCAGGTGGGGAATCATGTTACCCTTTGTTGACTGTAAAAAAATGTATTTGGTAATTGCATCTGCAAACTTTATTTGACTGGAATTTCTCCATTTTATAGTTCTCTTACTGTGCCTGATGATTTCAGAAAGCAGATGAAACTACGGTCTCCCCGTGCATGGTTTGGGTGTGATACGTTTGACTTCTGTTTGCTTTGCACCTGCTGTTTGACTATTCTCCATGGGCGCGCCCAAAAAAAATGCAGAGAACCGCAGCACTGCAGTGGTCTAGTCTCCAAAACTGCAGGCGTTTCGTCTCCACCAAATGCACCACTCTGTCCTAGATGCGCCGTGCTCTGCTGACTACCCAGGCGAAGAGGACGACGATTGAACTCTGAGCCTGAGGCAAGTGCAGGGAATTCTGGAAGCTACACATAGGATATTTCCATGAAACATCCAGTGCCATTCTGCTCACATGGCTAAGTTCCTAGAGTATGCTCGCTCTCCTATGACTTGCTAGTGAGTACAGACTCTCCAAACACCATGACTTTGCTGAATTCCCTGTCCATTCGTGCCGGAAGTAGAAGTGTCAAATTGTCATTTGCTTTGTTATCTGGTCCTTGTCAAATATCACCCACCCTCCGTTTTATTTTTTGCACAAACACGTGCCAACCGGCAGATTCTCATGTTGGCGTTAATTAAGTCAAAAGGCAATCATTAATCAGTGTTTTCCTTTTACAACCCAACACCTGTGCACCGGTCACTTCCAGACCCATGTTAGTGACTACTTCTCGACGTCTCTTTCCTCTGAAAATCTTGTGCATCACATTCACATTACCCTCCAGAATATCTTTATATACACTTGCGAGAACTCCTTATTACTTCCTTGCACTTCAATTGGGGTTGGTCCTTACAGCTGGTAAGCTAATTATTTTCTGGTGTTCCAATGTTCCTCTGTGGAACACATTTAATTTGATTCTGTACAAGATTCCATTCATCTCTCTAGTCTCCTCATGTACAAATGCTTTTTTTCTGAGCAGGGAAGGGATGCTACAAATACTTTGGATCATAATGACCGAGATGATCAGTTCTGTGGTTGTCCAGGAGACAGCTGGCCAAATTCTATCTGGTCTGGTTCACAGGTCTGAGGGCAAGGAAGACTCAAATCCAAACGATAACTTAGAGAGGCTGGAGATGGCACACATCAAGCTGGAGGCTGCTCTTGAGACATCCAGTAAGTGACAGGTCACTGATTCGTCGTTGTTGCGTTGGCGCAAGAAGCTGAAGCGAGCTGCTCAAGAGTGCGACGACACACTGTACGGATACAAGAAGATAATCCTTGAAGAAGAACAGATGGAACAGGAGGTGAGGAATTCTTCCTTTCCTAGACGAATAGCACATGCTACCAAATCTTTTATTTTCTCTGCCTTTGGCCGCAACAACTATGAGTCCAGCAGATCTGTTGTTAGAAGATTCGAGTGGTTTGCTGACAGTGCTAGTGAGTTTCTGAGATTCATAGAGCTTGGTGGCACACCATCCCGTCAGATGTCATTCAACTCTTTTGTCAAGCACCTTTTTGCAGGCAAGGAACTGCAACATAAAATTGTTCGTGGAAATGAGTACCCTTTGTTTCTACTATGGTTGGTGCCCTTTGCTACGAAAGAACATAGAATAGAAGTTTGCCTGGTATTTATCAAGAAAGACAGAAATACACTTGAAGATAACTTCTTTCTTGGGGCAATGCTGCAGATATCAGAAAGCACAGACATTGTTGGGACCGTAGTGAACTGCCTGCAGATCTTCCCTCCTTGTTTCCAGCCTACAGTTGAAACCATCAAGAAAGAGCTCACTCAGCTACCTACACAGGACTTCTCATGGGTGCCATATGTTGATCTATGGCACAGAAAACACTGGGACAATCTTCACAGTTTTAGCACTCAATGGTTTCATCCAGACCCATTATGTTGCAAGCAGCATGATCAGCATAAGGTTGGCCATATTAGTAACCTAGGCAGAGTAGATGTTTCTGTAATACCCTGATTTTTTTAAATAATATTTATGTTGACTGGCGGACTAAAGATAGGACGAAAAAAATTGACTTTTTGAACTGTAAGTCGTATGGAAGATCAGAGACCGTGGATGCGTAGAGATCGACGAGATGAATTCAATTGACTACTAACTTGTTTCATTTGGATGTCGTATGATTTTTTACTGGAGCCATTAAATTGGGACCGTTGGATTTCCATTAGGTTTCCTATTCCTAGTCAAATCAGAGAACATCAGGCATTCTTCCGTGGCCGCCGCCCCTCTAATCCACGCTGCTTCTCGTCTCTTCTCTGGCCTTCGCACGTTTGTTCCAGCGCCGCCACCCCTCCCGTCTAGCCACGCCGCCGCCTCTGCTGGCCAGCGTGACTCCGACTTCATCAATCGGTGCTGTCCCAGGCCTGAGGTTGGTCCCTGTTGCAGTTTAGGTGTGCTCGGCATCTCTCGCTGCTCCTATCTGCTAGCTGCTGCTGTTCGTGTTCTTTTTCTTGAACGCTGGGCTGCCGCAGGTCTGCTGCTGCTCACGTCCAGGAGCAAAGGATCAAGGAACCAGCCCAAGGGAGTGAGGGTCACGCATCTGCAGTCTGCTGCTCTAATCTGGGGTACCATTTCATCTGAGCTGCGCTAATGCGTTAGATTAGATGTGATTAGCAGGTTTAGTTTTTGCCTAGTAAGCCTGGTGAATTTAATTGCTGCAAAACAAGTGAATTCCTGGGTAGCACTTGGATCGTGAAACTAGGTTTTCCGTCCATGTGTCTGTCCGATTGGCCAAATTGGTGACCAATGGGAAGATTTCTTTGCTTGAAATTAATAGTTAATTCTTGTAAAAAGGAGCAGGGGGGCTCGCTAAGGTTTATGCCGGTAGAAGCTCATTCATCTACCGAGGCTTTGGGACAGAAAAACATATTCTATTGTATGGCTGCTGAGTTAGTTTTTTATATAATTTAATCTGTGTTGTAGGCCAGCAGTTTGCCTCGTGTTGATTGGGATTAAGATGTTAGTGTGCCAGCTTATTATTTTACATGGAAAAGAAATATAATAACACTCATGGAGTTTGCAGTAATAACTTAGCACCCACATAAAGACTGTATCGTTGATTTTCAGATTAGAAAAATCTTGTGCTATTTTTGAGTATGCGTGAACCATGGTTGTTCAGGTGTTGGCGAGCCAGTAGGCAGGACCTAGCTGTTTTCCAGAGCACTTTGTTGAATCGATAAGGCAAGTGCAAGACGAACCTTTGCTTGGGCTTCGTGCCTCTGTTTGAGTTTTCCATTGATTCAAATGTTTCATGTGCTATACCTTTCATGGTTCATATTCAAGTATCGGATTTTATATCCAAGTTTCAAGTTTTTATTTACATTCCATTCTGGTGCCGGTTTATCCGGAGGTGCAATTTGGTTCTTATATTCAGGTTCCTGCGAGTAAGTGCTGGCCCCACTTGCTCGGCTTTACCGGTAAATGCTAAGGAGTATTCAGGTGTTGTCCGTTTCAGACGGAATCTACTGTTTATTTGGTGATCCAGTAATTTGTTCCAGATTCTCATGAGATGATTGTTCTTTTGGTTCTAATTGTACTCGCTGAGTGTTTTTACTCACTCTTGTGTTTATTTGGTTTTTAGGTACCAAATGACTGCGACATGCATGGGAATAATTGGGAGTAGCACCTTCATGAGCACGAGCAATTAGTTTACTTATACTTCACTCTTTAAGACTAAGTTTTGCACCTGTAATATCTTAATTAAATATCACTTAAAGGTTGGTTGGATCTGATAGTGTTTGTGTTTGGGATGGTTCTTTTATTCTATTTGGGTTGGGCTGTGATGCTTATGATCTGCATATGATAATATGTTGTCGTTGTTTATGAGCTGTGATTATTTGTCCCGGATGTCCTTTTTTTAGTGGAAGTGCTGTCGAAATTTTTAGTAATTTCTCGACTTAGTAGAAACTAGGTGTAGAGTGGTAGCCCCAGTGGTATTACTAGCTGGGGCGTTACAGCTTCTCTGGATTCAATTGTTGTAGTAAATTTGCAGTGTCAGATGTCACTATCCGAGTACGATAAACAACGGACCTCACTGTCTGAATACAAATATCCTCTGTACAATTATCAAAAGCTGAAAGCTGGACTCCTCTTTACTCCCCATGGTTCTTCAGAAAACATGCTACCTGCAGATAGAAGTTCTACAGTGGCTCCGATCTTCAGGAGGGGACAACATTGCGAGCATACTGAAATTACCTTGGAGCAACTGAAAGAAATCATGCTGCCAAAGGCGATAGATTACTTCCAACAAAACACTGAAGCGACAGTCTACCAAATACTTTGGAAGGCTATACATGGCACTGCATACGTTCATTTTGGAAAGCCAAGCATGGAGGCTCCAGGTGCACGGAGAAAAGGGAGCTAGGAAAAGAAAACTGGTGCAACAAAAGGATCAGGAGGTGCAGCACCGGACACGTATGATCTCTCACTTGATCGACTTATGGGGTGCACGTGCGCCCATTCGGCTACAAGGCTTGATCTTGGACTGGATTCAGAAAGAAAAGGAAAGTCAGTTAGCAGCACCAGTGAACCACTGCTGCACCTGAAATTCTAACTCATTTAACCTAGTGAGAGAACCGTAACAGATCAAAGGTTGGATTACTACTCAGAAAAGAGAGCAAATCTGTCAGAAAAAAAATGCAGATATATTGGGGATGCTCTGTTTCCAGTGAAGAGGGGCAAACCCATAGCATGAAGGTCTTAAATTACATGTCAATAGTTTGTGTTTTCTTGGTCTTAAAATTAGGAAGTACTACTACTATAATTCTACATTAGGAACTTATGGAAGTACAGCACATCACTTGATCTCAGTTTGAGTTATGCATATATGACCAGCTGATCAAGTGATCATGTACTGGGAATTACATGGGAATAAAAAGTGAAACCTATTTGTAACCGTATGTTTCTGTTTCTTTTGTGAACTTTTAGATTGTGGTTACGCCATGTCAGCTTGAATTTAAAGGTTTTCGTAACTTCTACTTATTTATATTAATTAAATTAAAGCTTGACCATGGTTGCTTTCTTCCCATTCTTTCTTCTTTCCACTAATCTAATGGTTTCATTCTACAGAGATGATCAAAAACAAACTTTAGAGGTAGAGGTGCTTGTCTGTGTATGAGTGTTTGTTTTTCAAAAACAATCAAAGCAAATTTACATGCTTGTATGAATGTTTTTTTAAAAAAAATCACATGTTGGCCCCATTGCTTGTCATAAGTCAGCCCACCCACTGCAAAGTGCAACTTTAATCTCTTGCTGCAAGACTTTTCGTATTGACTTGCTACGCAAATTCTCCTTGTACCCAAATCATAATTCCACAGAAATCTTGTTGAGGAAAAAAGCATGCAGGAATTTGGATTTGTTTGACAGGTGGAATTGCGTGGTATTCAAAGGAAATACTCCACGTGCTCTACAACCATAATTTAAACAGTCAAATCAGTCCATGATATTGAACAGCGAAAATACAAAGAGCTGTGAAATCAGCCAGGTAGAACAGCCGACAAAAAGAAATGAAACATCAATCACGAAGCAATCTAGGCCGTCCATCTTTCTAAGTTTATAAAAAATGTTATCAATATTGTATATTTTTATAATAAACCTATCGTTATTATAAATTCTAGAAATATATTGTAATTCTAGATAGCTTTATTATAAAAATATTGTAATTCTAGAATTTATATTGTAATTCTAGAAAAAAAATTTATATCGTTATCCAATATCCAATATTAAAATATATTCTAGAATTTATCAATATTGTTATCCAATATTACATATTATAAATATTAGTAATTTTTATATATTTTATCAAACTTGAAACTCATTGGCTCCTCCAAAAGTGATAACGACCTTTTTTTTTTGTTTTGAGGGGATAACGACATTTTTCTTGAACTAAGAGAGTACTAAAGGCCACAAGCAAAGTCCCATAAATAAAAATAGAAAAGGCCACAAACAATATTTGTTGGGCCAAAACGACCATTTTATTACGCTATGGCCTCTAGGCCCAGGCCTATTCACACCACACTGCACACTGCTGGCTGCTGGGGAAAGTTGTGGATTCTGGGACTCCACCGCAGTGCTTTGCCAGAAAGAGTGCAGAGGCACACCGCCGTCGCGGACGATCCGGCGAACGACGGCCGGTTTGGGAGGTGAGGGGGTGCGCGGTTTGCAGACGGGGCCGTGGAGAAGGAAGTCGAACCACCAGACATGCCAGCCAAGGCACAGTCTGCCACTGCGGCCGCGCACGGAGATAAGCTCGAATTTAAAATGGAGGGAATATTCCATAATGAAGGTACACAATGAGAACAAGGAAGAAGAAAGAACGCAAGTAAGGATGGAGTTAATATACTTTTCTACAAATTTGTGTATATAGGTTAATATATTTTTCTATAAATTTGATCGTTGTATTATATCTTTGGAATCGAGGTTGGATGGAGTGTGTGTAGCAATGCTCGGTTTAAAAGAAGAGACATGATATATAAGTATATAAAGGTGGACTTTTGGGTGCTTATTTGTTACAAAAATAAAAAGGAAGAATTAAAAAATAGAAAGTAAAATATAAAAATGGATACGACATGACATGCTGGGCCAAACACAAAAGTTGTTACTCTTGGCCCAGCCCAGTTCGCAGCGCCACGCCACCGGAAGCAAAGGGCTGTAGGTTATGGCACTTGGGCCCCACATGGCAGTGGTTTGCCGAGGTGGGAAGGTGGCAGGGTTCGTCGGTCGCTCGAGGAGGGTGCATGGGGCGGCGGCGCCATCGAGATTCGAGAAGGATGAAGAATGACGGAGATGGCGGTGGAGTCGCCGTCCGCCGCCACTCCGTGTTCGGCCGCGCTAGAGGTGAGCTCGATTTACTCCCCAGTCCCCACTGCAGATGCCACAACCTGCCCTGCGTCGAGCAGCCTGTCAGTCGAGATGAGATTATAACAAGGTGCTCTGCGATTTTAGCTAGGCTAGATCCTAGGAGAGAAAGAAAAGGCACAGATTTTCTTCTGCTACAGTGGAATTTAGATGTCGTCAATGGTCATGTACTCATGTAGGAGCATATCTTCTTTGGGTTAATTGGCTTGGCTGTGCAGCATTCTGATCTGTCACTGCACGTCTGCACTCTGTCATACATCTTACAGGATATACAGGAGTCCTTCTCTGTACTCTGAGGTGTATACATATGTTGTCCTCTTGAGTTTTGACTATCGATGATCAGTTTACACAATGAGGTGAACCGGTGAAGGAAGCATTGTGTAGAAAACTAAGGCGTACGGAGATTATAGGTGACTAGTGGACGTTAGGCCATACTAGAGCACCATAGGAAAAAGTTTGCCAAAGAATCAGAACATCTGCTTCGCCCGCTACAAATGGCCAGTGGCAAGGGGCAGTTTCAAGCTTTGCATCATTCATCTGGCAAGGACCAAGTCTTCTGAGTTCCATGTACGGCTCTGAATTCATGGATGAGAGGAGTTCTAGTTGACATATTTCCCTTTTTTTCTCTGGTTGTCAGCGCTGATTAGCATAGAAGCCTCCATATGGTTCAACAAGTCATCATTTAATGCATGCTAGCCAATTGGAGCGTATTCAAATGCGTAAACAGCAGCAGCGACTTTCATTGATTATTGAAGATAGGTTTCCCTTCTCAAATCGACATTTCTCCCCAATAAAGACCAAATCATCCACAGCCCACACACCCTTCGGCCTTTGCTATCATACCCTGTTAGTGAATTGAATGCCTCTTTTTCCTTCAAGTCTTGGACTGCGTTATCTTATCCACCACTTCTGTTTTATTCTGTCAAAGGTATATTCTTACAGCCGCTAAGCTAAATCTTTGCTTCTGAATTTTGATCCAAAGACATATTTAGTATCTCACGTATACTTAGTTACTCACTTGATGTTCTATGTTGCATTTCCTTAGCAGGAAACGGATGCTGTGATTCCTTTGGATAACCAGTTGGAATTCATCATGATCTGTCAGTATTTGTCATCCAGCTTTCAGCATATGCAGATATAGAATAGAAGGCCTTTTCATCCCAGCAGTCCTTTTGTTACTTTTGTGCATCAAATGCAGATCTTTTGGCTAACAATAATAGTTACTAAACAAGCAGTGAGGGGAAGGAAAGATAGAAAAAAGAAGATACAAGGAAAACTGCCTACAGTAAGGGCAGTTTCAAGCTGTCTACTGTGGGCGTTAGTGGACGAAAGATGCTCAAGTTCACATATTTCACTTTACTTTCAGGTCAACTAGCATGGTAGCCTCCATTTGATTATTCACAGCATGTGCTTCGTCAACTTGCCACCACTTAATGCGTGTCAGGCAATTATATTCAGACATTTATAGAAGCAGAGACTGTCAATTACCTTTGCGGAGTTAGTGGATGAAAGATGCTCAAATTGACATATTTCACCTTACTTTCAGGTCAACTAGCATGGCAGCCTCCATTTGATTATTCACACAGCATGTGCTTCGTCAACTTGCCACCACTAAATGCATGTTAGGCAATTATACTCAACCATATATAAAAGCAGAGACTCGCATTGTTGATTGAAGTCACTTTTTTTCAACTGGGCAGCCTTTTCTCCTCATTCCCGTGCACTGTGCACGAAAATACCGCGGTCGCCGAGGTTCGAACCCAGGGTGGCCGGCACGGCCTTTGGCCTCATGCTCTAGCCACCACAGCTGCCGCTCGCTGCTATGTTGACTGAAGTCACATATCCCTTCTTGAGCCAACATTTACCCTTATGGAGACCAACACCTCCTTATAAAGATACCTTCATACACAGGATAGCTGAGCTGATCACTACTTCCATGCAACTCGATCAAAGGTAAATTCTTATAGCCCTTAAGCTAATCCTTGTTTGCGATCCAAATTCCATATTTTTATTCTCATGTATGCTAACTTATAGTATATGCTACTTTTCATGAGTAGGGAAGGGACGCTATAGATGCTCGAGTCCTAATGAAAGAGATGGTCGGTTCTGTGGTTGTCCAAGGGGCAGTTAGCCAAATCCTATCTGATCTGATTGACAGGCATGAGGGGAAAGATAAATCGAAGGACAACGGAAACTTGGAGAGGCTAGAGATGGCGCACATCAAGTTGGGGGCTGCTTTCGAGACATCTAAAAAGTCTCAGATCACTGATGCAGCATTGTTGTGTTGGCGGAAAAAATCTGAAGCATGCTGCTCAAGAGTGGAAAACATTCATGGAAATGGAATTTTCTTGGGAATAGATTGAACATAAATGTTGGGAATTCTTCACAGCTAAGGACCTGTCTGTACGTTGAGGATATTCTCAGGTATGAGCTAAATTCTGTGTATGGGGTCAAGACTTGAGAGAAGGTTGTTGAGTACTTGAGTTACATATGCGAGCAGTTCTCTGGAAGAGTAGGAATGCCAGGCCTTTACTGACCGCGACGTCTCTGCTGCCAAACTCTTCGAATGCTGCATTGGATCTTCACCTCTGGTCACGCCGAGCTAGAAAGCCTCTGCCCATTGTTCTCTTCAACTTTTGGGTTGAGTTTTTTTTTTTTTGACAATGTGACATAGCTTTGCACTTTAGATCTTTCTTTTCATTTTGCAAATCCTCTGGTCGCAGGGGTGGATCTACAGTAAGCTATCGGGGTCCGCCGACCCCAATGACTCTCCGAAAATCCGTAGTACCCTTAGTTGCGTCACCAGCTAAGACCCCAGTAAAATGAAAAGTCGACCCCGGCAATCACAGCCCATCCCACAAGAGAACGCGTCTTATTTTCATTTGCTACTAGTCTGGCTAGGAAGCTGCAAAGCCCAGTAGCCCACTGCGTGAATGTGGAGTCGTGGACTCAAGCAAACAACACAACTAGGCAAGGCAGCCTACCGATTGCTCTCCCTGCGCCCTTTCACCTTTCGATGTAACTTCTGGCGTCCCGCTCAGCCGCTCGACGCTTGGCGCTCAGACCCTCATGGCCGTGCCGTGCCCCGCTCCACGCATCTTTGCATCCTACAGGTGACCGGCGTGATGTTCCATCAATCATTCATCTCCGCTCCTACACCGTTTGAGCCTATAGGTACGCTAACAAATCACGTTGGATCAATGGATCTTAATTCGATTTTGATGTTTGTTTTTAGTCGGTTAATATAAGGAATTCAGAAATACTGATCTGAGGCAATCAAGAAGTGATGACAATTAACAACTGTGGGGGTATGACCCTCCGGTACCCACAGGACAAGACATGGGCCGCACCATCAGAAGTGGCCCAGCCCACAAGATCAAGGCTTGCGGCGCACGGCACTGTCGGCGTGCACCGCAAGGCTACAAGATGTATTAGATATTGTACCAAATAGGATATTTTCCTTATAACTCTACCCCTCCAGAGTATATAAGGAGGGGCAGGGATCCCTTAGTCGACATCCCCATACAGATCCCCAGGGATCTTATCTGATCATAAGAAATACAATCCACAATGACATATGACGTAGGGTATTACATCACATCGACGGCCCGAACCTGCCTACATCGCGTTCTGTGTCACGTCTAGTTCGTCTCTCACGCTCCTTGCCGACTCATCTGAAAACATATAGGCCCAGAGGTTTGGTTTCGGCAATTGATGACAACGCTTTATTACCATGACTAACGTGTGTTTTGCAGAAACTTTGGTAAGTTAGGTCATGGAGATCATAACTACTTTGGGCACCATGGTATTCATGCCTCTTGATGGAAATCGTTTCGGTTTTCAAAGGAGTGACGTAAAGATTAAGGACGGTTAGTTCCGGATGTCGAGGTGTTGAGATACATTCGGAATAGTCGTTAGGATCTTCGTTTTTCTCTTTTGGCCGTACTATAAAGGGGGGCATGAGCGGGTAGCTTGACCTAGGTGAGTCCTATGTTTAGGTGTGGTGCACACTTGTTAAACTTAGCGCTAGGCAGCTCTAGAATAGCTCAAAGTTCAGTTGGAAGCAACTTGGTTCAAGTTGCGACGCATTTCGGAAAGTTTGGGGTGTTTTTCCCTTGACCGGACGCGGTCTTCGGCATGACCGGACGCGTCCGGTCAGTTCAGTTCCGCGTCTAGGGTTTCGGCGCTGACGACCGGATACGGTCCTTGCGAGGACCGGACGCGGTGGTCAGAAGCCGACACTTGTCACTTGAGGGAAACACCCGATCGGACGTGACCTGGGTGTGATCGGCGCGTCCGGTCACGTTCCAGTAAGGTCCAGCGACGACCGGACGCGTCCGGTCATCACCGATCGGACGCGGTCGCGTGTCCGGTGCGGTTACAGTAAGCTCCCTGCACGATCGGACGCGTCCGGTCACCCCTGACCGGCGCGTCCGGTCACTCAGCCCGTTTTCAGTTTTTCGACCGTTACGGGGGACCGGCGCGTCCGGTCACTTCGACCAGCGAGTCCGGTCACCCCGTGTTTTGCTGAGTTGGCAGGTAACGGTTCGTTTCAACTGTGGGGTGTATAAATACATCCCCACCACCTCTTTTAGAGGTCTCTTGCTCATTTGATCAGCTGAGAAACATCTTTAGAGTGCAAGGGAGTGCAAGAGCTCTAGTGAGGATTGTGTTTTGAGAATCAAAGCTTGAGAGTTCCTCACTAGTGATTAGAGAGTAGCAAGTGTGCATCCACCTTCTCATTAGGCTCGTTGTGGTCAAGTGAGAGTTCTAGCTTGTTACTCTTGGTGATCGCCATCACCTAGACGGCTTGGTGGTGATTGGGAGTTTGGTGATCATCCGGCGGAACTTGTGGATGACCCAACTCATCTTGTGAGCGGTTTTGGATGATTCACCATGACAGAGTGTCGAAGAATCAACCCGTAGAGAGCACTTGATCCTTGCGCGGATCAAGGGGGAGCTACACCCTTGCGCGGGTGCTCCAACGAGGACTAGTGGGGAGTGGCGACTCTCCGATACCTCGGAAAAACATCGCCGTGTTCCTTGCCCTTACTTTCAAGCATTTACATTCTCGTATTTACATTTATTGCTTGATTTACTTTCCTAGAATTGCCATGCTAGACTAGGATTGGAAACTAGGGTGCAAAAATTTTATCGGTAGAATCTCTAGGAACACAAGTAGGCACTAGGGGTGAATTCCGGCTTATAGGATTTAATTCTTGCAATTAATTTTTAGAAAAGCCCAATTCACCCCCCCCCCTCTTGGGCATCTTGATCCTTTCATCATCTACTACCGCAGGCATATTGTAAGTGCAATCAAGACCTATTGTGGGTTTTGACATTGATGACCACCAAATTAGAGGACTAATGAGATTTATCGAGATGACAAGCAGAGAATCAAAAAACGAGGATGATGTACAGGTTGCAGGTGTCCCCAATTACAAAAGATGGCTAGACTTAACTCAAGGAGGTTTAAATTCCTTTATGTTTTGAATTTGAGCTAGGAAATGCCATACTATTAAGGAGGACTCGAGGACAGTGGTCAACTATGCAACCAGATGCTCAAAATCCTAGAATAACATTCTCATACCTAGCCAAAACAACTAGTCAAAAATCTCCTGATTCTTTCTGTTTTGGCTAGGGCGGCAGTGTCGCCTATAAACGACCGTTGGGCTTGGGAGGAGTGGTATTTATACCACCAGGTCTGACCTACAACAGTCATCTTCTTCCTCCATCGGTTCATTTCGAGAACACAGAGACCAAAGCTCACTCTCTCTCCCTCGATTGTTGCTCCATTCCTCAAACAAATCCTTGATTCCAACCATCAAAACTTGATAGAAAAGGCAGCAAAACTCAATTGGAGAGAAGATCCACTGATTCCCAAAGTATAAGAGCATTTGGTTCACGTTTGGTCAGCGGTTCTAGGGTTTGTTACTGTTGGAGCTTGCTCCTAGCCGGCTAGGCGTTGTCCTTGAGCTTGCCAACTCGTGTGGCAGCCTTGGGAGGTTTATAACCTCATTCTCGAAGCTAAAAAATCACCCCTCATCTCAAGAGTTCATTGAGAATTAGGGTAGGGCAAGCCTTTGTGGCAAGCCTAAGCCTTTTGTGGCTTCTTCAATAACGTGGACTTAGGCAAACCTTGGTGGTGAGCTGAACCACGGGATAAATCATTGTGTCTTGTGTGTTCTTGTTGGTTCTTATTCTTGCTTAACTAATATTAGGGTTTGTGAGCTCGATCTACTCTTTCGCTAGGGTTCTGTGGTATCTAGTCTTCGAGCTGGACTCTATCTTCATATTGCAAGACTGAGCAGCTCATAGATTCAGTTTACCCTCTGTGAAATCTCTTTTCTGTCTAAGCATTATTCGTAGCCCAGCAGTGCCACCCTATAAGGCCGGCAGTGCCGCCCTGTCAACTGATAGAATTTGGAGTTGAATTTTTATAGGCTATTCACCCCCTCTAGGCCTCCTTAACCTTCCAGGAGATCCTACACATACCACTCAGTAGACTGCCGGTCGTATTTCATCGACAGTGGCGCGCCAAGTAGAGGGTGTGCGTGCTGATTCCATGGCGAACCAGATAAGATCTCAAAATCAACGCCATCCATGGCAACCCCAACTTCTGGCGGCGGCGTCCTTCAATAGCTTACGCCAGACTCGCAGTCTAGATGCAACTCGTGGGTGCATGCATGGCGTGCGGGGTCCTCAGCCCTAACGGCTGGGTCAGGCGCGGCACCTGCACAGAATTTCCAATCTACCGCGATCTGCGAATTTCAATCACAACAGATGATGCAAGCAAGCAAAAGGCTTTCACCGATCCGCCCGTGACGACGATCATTCAGAAAGCTAAGTCGCTTTATAATTAAATGTCATTATATATATACTTCCAGATATATCTGTATGCCTGCGTGATTTCTATTGGAAGAAACCTAATCATATCTTGTTGTTGCTCATGATTTTTGATCGAATACGCAAGATCGTTGCCGCAGATCATGACAACAAGCATTCAGGAAAGGCGGCCGGCGATAAAGCGATGTGGAGCATTGTTTCCACAAAGATGCCGATCGGCCGTGCAAGCTAACTAGAGAGGATCTTGGACTGCGCCTCGCCTCGGCCGGACACGTCCGAGGGCTTCGCCTCCCCCCGCGGATTGTCTCTGTCAGGCTCCGACTACGCCCGTTCGCCTACGACTCCATGTGCTCGTCCGAACTGTCAAGCGATCCGTCCGAGCTGTCAAGCAAATCACATCCATCTACTTTGACATTACGGCTCCTCTACTTCACTCGGCTCCGAATCAAGCTAAGTCACGCTTTAATATTTTTTTCAAATATTCTTCAACCTTCATATATCTCCATGATGTTTCTCCGAGCTATTTTCTCCATGTTTATTCTCCAAACGATTTTCATTCATAGATACCATCTTAAAGATGACATACAACTATGCCTAAAGTAAATCCCCGAACAGTCATGTTGACACTCGGATGTTTCCAGAGACGGTCTGTCTCCGGCTTCTTTCTACACGTGCACGAGCGTCCACCCTCTACGTTATGGGTGGCCGGCAGCGGTTCCTTGGCGATGCCTTTTCCTACACACACGGGCTCTGTGCTCCACATTACGGTTAACGGGCTAGCTAGGGCTGGAGACTCAGCTATAAACTAACTGGTCGGACGGTTTATGTTTATATAGTATATCAACACAAACATTACATCAACACTAAGTGTTCACCACGAGCTGCTAAGCAACTTTTCATGAACATAATGTTCATCTGCAATTGATTGTCTAGCTACATACGCTATTTCATCACCACCGATTTTTCTCTGGATTTCTTATATTTTATTTTTACATCATGTACTACCCATTCTACGCATTTGTCTCGCAGGGGCATGGTTCAGTCAACGAGCTTACGCTTAGGGACTGGACAAGATTATCATCATCCGGGTGGTCGAACCACCTCTTAGATGGACTTCACCGCCAACCAATTGCTCGGACTGCTTGGCATTCACTTCGCCGCCGACCAGTTGGTTGGACTGCCCATCGCATGGGCTTCATCATCAGCTACGCTGGGGCTCGCCAGCTAAGTTGGGGACTCCTCGGTGTTCGGATTCTTCGTACAAGCGTCACCAGCTAAGCTGGGGACTCCTTTGGTGATCAGATCTTGCTACATCTCATCGGTGTGCTATCAAGTTGCCCCATGCTGTTTGGATTAGGGTGCTGATCTTGGGCAGCACGTCCAGGGTTTTGATAAGTATATCGCAGATGACGCTGGCAAGCTTTCAAGGTTCTTTCTTTGACCCTGCTATAAGATATCTTCAAAATCTTCCAGTAGGCTCGGGGACTACGTGTGTACACGTCAGGCGATGACTGTACTTATTTCTACACTGGTTTCCAGCTAAGCTGAGAACTGGGTAGGCGTTGGAAGACTACTACTTTGGACCCTGGCACCATACTTCATCTACTGTCAGGCTCGGAGACTAAGTGGCTACACTTCACTTGGCGGTGAATGTAGTGCTTTTTTCTGATTTACCCTCTTTGTTGACTAAGGAGTCTAAGTCACTTCGCCTAAGGTGGAGAATTTTCAAATTTTATCTTAAGCCCTTTACATCCTTTTGATAAACCTCGACTTCGCGCAAGTCCGTGCTCGGCTTCTGGATGAACAGCTCAAACACTCGCTGTGACAGCTCGGAGGCTCGTTCAACTAGCTCGGATGCTTGATGCTCGGATATCTTCTTCAACAGCTCGACTCCCAGTTAGACTGGTCAGAAGCCTGCTCCTAGTGATTAGCAGCACGTTGGTCAGCTCGGACAAGCTCAAGACGGTGTTCTCAGAGGATACAAAGTGATCAGGGACTAGCTGTGGGGGTATGATCCCCGGTACCCATAGGATAAGACATGGGCCGCACCATCAGAGAGGGCCTAGCCCACAAGATCAAGGCTTGCGGCGCACGACACTGTTGGCGTGCACTGCAAGGCTACAAAGATGTATTAGATATTGTACCAAATAGGATACTTTCCTTCTAACCCTACCCTTCCAGGGTATATAAGGAGGGGCAGAGATCCCCTAGTCGACATCCCCATACAGATCTCCAGGGATCTCATCTGATCATAAGCAATACAATCCACAGAGATACATGACGTAGGGTATTACGTCATGCCGACGGCCTGAACCTGCCTACATCGCGTTCTGTGTCACGTCTAGTTCGTCTCTCACGCTCCTTGCCGACTCATCTACTACCGCAGGCATACCCCTCGGTAGACTGCCGGCCGTATTTCATCGACAACAGCCACATGAAGAAAAGATGGAAGTACAGCAAACACTTACTACTCTTTGAGGTAAATAGTTTATTTTATCTTATTATGCTTTTGTTAATTTTATCCCTTCGTATGAATGCCTGATTTTTTCAATATACCATCATTATTACTATTTATGCCCATAACTTGTGTAGACATATGGTGTTACAATACTATATGTTTTAGGTCCTGTTTGGAACCGATTAAAATCGGATTATGGGCCACCCCACCAAGAGAATTGTAAAAAATTCAGCCAAATACCTCGCAATATCGATGATTCTTTTCACCGCGCAAGACTCACCCATTGTGAAAATGAACAAGGAGCCCAATTTTCTCGTACCATGGCTCTTTGATCGTGGCTCAGCTACCACACTGCACGGTCACAAAACTCGTATCAAAGAGATCCTTGGTCATATGAGTATGTGTTAATTGCTGACCCCGGCGATAATTTATTCTAGATTTGCCACTAGGTCCCTGCATATTCATTTATATATCAAAGTTTAGGCTGGCAATCGCCTACCACAGTACCAATCATGATCTTCTTTATATTCTTTTTGTCCTTTTCCGTTTCTTTAATTCTGTTGCTTGGACACATCTTTTTTCTTTTATTATTAATATATATTATTAATCAGTAGGGTGCTACCACTCCTGTTTCCTCAAAAAGAATCACCTACCGTAGTTACTCTAAAGAAAATCCACTCTACCCTTTCCAAAAAAAAAAATCCACTCTAAGAATTTATGTAAGTGCAGTGCAGTGTGCTGTTCATGTGTTTAGCTTCATGTAAATCTATTTCATGCTAGAGATTATACATAGTAAGAAAAGGGAAAAATAGAAAAACATAGGGGTATGGCCAAAATAAATATTGTCAGACTCTTGGCCTGGTCCTGGTGGCGGTGCAACACCGCTGCAGGTTCTAGCTTCTGGGCCCCATGGTGCAAGGGGAGGTTTCAAGCTTTCCATGTTCACCTACAAAGGACCAAGCCTTCTGAGTTCCCTGTACGCTGCTGAACTAATATAATGGATGAAAGATGTTGAAGCTCACGTATTATATTTCCCCTTGTTCTCTTTCAGTTTATTAGCATAGCAGCCTCCGTATGGTTCAAATTGTCACTATTTAATGCATGTTCAATACTATATTAGCCAATTATATTCAAACGTGTAAAGAGAAGCATAGCAGCCTCCATTTGATTATTCACACAGCATGTGCTTCGTCAACTTGCCACCACTTAATGATATGTTAGTCAATTATATGCATATATAGGAGCAGAGACTCTCATCATTGATTGAAGTCACATATCCCTTCTTGAGCCAACATTTCCCTGGCTTATGGAGACCAGCACCTCCTTATAGAGATACCTTCATACACAGGACAGCTAAGCTGATCACTACTCCCATACAATTCTATCAAAGGTAGATTCTTACAGCCACTCAGCTAAATCCTTGCTTGTGATCAAAATTCCAAATTTTTACTCTCTCATGTGTGCTGACTAATGGTGTATGCTACTTTTCATGAGCAGGGAAGGGACGCTATTGATGCTTGAGTCCTAATGGCAGAGATGGTCGGTTCTGCGGTTGTCCAAGGGGCAGTTAGCCAAATCCTATCTGATCTGATTGACAGGCATGAGGGGAAAGAGAAATCGAAGGACAACGAAAACTTGGAGAGGCTAGAGATGGCGCACATCAAGTTGGAGGCTGCTCTCGAGACATCTGAAAAGTGGCAGATCACTGATGCATCGTTGTTGCGTTGGCGGAAAAATCTGAAGCGTGCTGCTCAAGAGTGCGACGACGTGCTCCACAAGTGCAAGAATAGAATCCTAGAAGAAGAAAAGATGGAACAGGAGGTCAGTAGTTCAGCCTTTCCTAAACGGATAGCACATGCTACCAAGTCATTTATTTCTTCTACCTTTGGTCTCAACGACCAGCTAAGCAGATCCATTGTTCGAAGATTTGAGTGGTATGCAGATGGTGCTAGCGACTTCTTGAGATTCATAGAGCTTGGTTGCACACCGCATTGTCACATGCCCTTCAACCCTTTTGTCAAAAACCTTTTTACAGGCAAGAAGCTACAACACATTATCGATCTGGGAAATCAGAGCACATTTTTTTTGCTGTGGTTGCCCTTCAGTACTCCAGAGCATGGAATAGAGGTTGTCCTGTTCTTCATCCAGAAAGATGGTCTGGCACCCGAGAATAGTTTTTTCTTTAGTGTCACTCTACAACTTTTAGAGAGTACGGACATAGTTGGAACTGCCATTGATTGCTTGAGGTTGTACACACCCCTTTTTAAGTCTAAAGTTGAAATTATTAGGAATAAACTTATGCAACTACCTACACAAGACTTCTCATGGGTGCCATTTCTTGATTCACGCCAGAAAAAACATTGGGAGAATCTTCATAATTGTGTTTCTCAATGGAATCGCCCAAACCCATCATGTTGCAAGGAGCTTGACCAGCATGAACTTCACTGTAGTAGCAACACAGGCACGCCAGATATTTCTCTAGAATCAGTTATTGGAGTGCACTTGCAGTGCCAAGTCTCACTGCATGGAGGCGATTTTTGTTTGCAAGATTCTCAATATCTGATAGCTGGACTACTGTTTATGCCCCATGGCTCTTCAGAAGACCTGCTGGCTGCGGATAAAAGCTCAGCTATAGTGGTGAATCACGGTGAGGAGCAACATTACGCTCATACAGACATTACCTTGGCACAGCTGGAAGAGATCACACTACCAAAGGCTGTAGATTACTTCTGCCAAAACACAGACACATTAGTGTACCAGATGCTTTGGAAGTCTAAACATGGTGCTGCATATATCCAAGTTGCGAAGGCAAGCACGACGATGCAAAGCACACGGCGAATGACTCGGGGCACTAGGGCTAGAAAGGCAGTGCAACGACGGGATCAGGAGCTGGAGGAGCAGCCGTATGTGGTTCCTCACTTCCTCAACTTATGGGCTCGGCACGCGCCTAGCCGGCTGCAAGGCTCTCTCGCAAGCTGGATGCAGAAAGAAAATGAAAATCGGTTAGCACCTTCACAAATGCGCCTGAAGTTCTAGATCATTTAGCATGGATCGATAATAGAAACTAGCAGAAAAAGATTCATGCAAATGGAATTTTCTTGGGAACAGATTAAACATAAATGTTGGGAATTCTTCACAGCTAAGGACATGTCTGTACGTTGAGGACATTCTCAGGTATGAGCTAAATTCTGTGTATGGGGTCAAGACTTGAGAGAAGGCTGTTGAGTATTTGAGTTACATATGCGAATTCTCTGGAACAGTAGGAATGCCAAGGCCTTCAATGACCATGACGTCTCTGCTGCCAAACTCTTCGAATGCTGCATTGGATCTTCGCCTCTGGTCACACCGAGCTTAGAAAGCCTGCCCATCGTTTTCTTCAACTTTTGGGTTGAGTTTTTTTTTTTTTTGGAGAATGTGACAAAGCTCTTGGCACTCCTGCACTCTCTTCCCCTTTTGCAAATCCTGTATGCACTGATCCTTACATATTCATTTATATATCAAAGTTCAGGCTGTCAATCGCCTACCATAGTACCAATTGTGATCTTCTTTATATTCTTTTTGTCCTTTTCCGTTTCTTGAATTCTGTTGCTTGGACACATCCTTTATTCTTCTATTATTAATATATATATTAACCAGTAGGGGGCTCCCACTCTTGTTTCCTAAAAAAATCGCCTACCATAGTTACTCTATAGAAATCCACTCTAAGAATTTATGTTAAGTGCAGTGCACTTCTCATGCATTTAGCGTCATGTAAATCCATTTCTTACTAGAGATTATATAGTAAGAAAAAGGAAAATAGAAAAACAGAGGCATACACTGGGCCCAAATAAAAATAAAATTGCCAGACTCTTGGCCCGGCCCAGGTGGCGGTGCAACACCGCTGCAAGTTCTGGCTTGTGTACTTTCACGCCACACCTTGCCCCTGCTACACATGGTGTATGGTGATTTTGCCACGCGCCACACGGCCTGACACGCCAAAAGAGTTAAAAATAAAAATATGATGGGTTATTTTAAAATATGATTTAGAGAAACGCAAAAAAATTAAAGAAAATCTCATCGTTAACAGGTGGTGTTTCATTAGGTAGCCTTAGCATTTATGCTAAGCATGTCAGTACCATTCCGATACCACCTGGAATGACCATTATATAACGTACAGGTGCCAGATCGGTATTAAAAAACATTTTTATCACGTACCGGTCTCAATACCAGCTATTCCGGGCCAAGATCAGTCATACCGGTACCGGCTAAGAATCAAGTAATATCTGATTTAATGTACAATTTATAAAACTGTTAAATAAATTATATGATATCTTAAACATAAGCCTATATAAGTTGTATGAAAATATATCATATATAGCTACTTGTATATTATGATTTTAATAAAGACTAAACGGTATTACGGTATTGACTAATACCGGAATGTTCTGTTCCAAGAGAGAGAGAAAAACAGAATAGCCTCTGGAATGGTTTTATTATTATTATTGCACTAGCAAATATGTCCGTACGTTGCAACAGGAGAAAATCAAAACTTGTATCTCTACTTAGTTACTAATATGTATATTATTTTGCATTTAATCCATTAGCAATGAAGCAATAATTACATTAGGACATTGACCGTCTATAAAAGTGCAATTAGAATAATGCCAACCAAATTAGCAAATTCCTTATGTCATGCAAAATCAGTAAAAATATATAAACATACTTAATTATCCATGAAAGAGCGAAAAAGTTTAGTGGAAAAGAGGAATCCCTGCCGACAGCTACCTCGCAGCGTCCGCCACCTCCTCCCCACCCCTTGCACCTTCTCCTCTCGCCTCCCCACCCCAATAGGTTGTCATGGCCACCTCGCCGCCTGGCTGCCACCGCCTCTCACGGTGCCACATCTACTAGAGGTGCAACCCTAGCTGCCACTTCCCAGTTAGATTGGATAATAAACTCCCAAGATTTTTGTTCATGGTTTAATTAGTTAGACCATTATCTAATCTAGGTTATAATAAGAATAATTTTTATTCTTAATTAAATTACATCAATAATTTAATAGTTAGGAATATTTGATTATTAAGGATTAGAGAAGGATGAAAGATCCAAAGACCCATAATATTGTGTTTATTCTTTTTTATGTTTATAAGAAAAATCATGAAAGAATCGGGAAAACAAAGATGACATGCAAAATAATAAAAGAAAGGGCTTGAACGGACTTGATAATCCAGAAAAGAAAAAAGGAAAAAGAAGAAGAAAAAACAAAAAGAGGAAATCAGCAAAAGGAGTGGAACAACTACGAAAATAAAAATCGGATCAGATACAGTAATTGATCGGAGATAGTCTAAAAAAGGAAAAGGCCGAACAGATGACAGAATAGAAAAAGGAAAAAAATGAATTTACTACATATAGTAATCGTATTGGGCATGGACTCTTTGGTTAAACATAGACCATAGACAACCTAATACATTTTGGAATCAGACTCTGTATCCCGCTAAACAAGAGTTATTCTAACTCATATGAGCACGGGTTGTATATATATAAGTTTAGACGGAAGAAACTCTCCATTGTCCGTTAGTTAGAAGGAGACGGACCAAATAAATGGATGGACGAAAAAAATCGCTGGAAATTTTGCCTCTTTATTATTGCTAGCAAAAGTATCCGTGTGTTGCAACGAGTTGTCCACATTCACCATAGTGCCCTTATTATTCACCAACCTCCACGCTTATGTAATGCCTCCCGTGCTGGTATCTTACAACAGAAACTGTCTTGCCCTATGTATGAGCTCACTGTGCAGTATGAGCATGCCTGGTCCTGTGTTGCTAACATGGAGGGTGTTTCGTGTCAACACATTTGAATCTATCTTTGAATTGGACTCCTAGTGTGTTTGGACCTGTGCTTCTCTAATTCGCCTGGGCGTAGGATGTCTAAAGATTTATCTAACGATCGTGTCATGTGTCATGCATTTCAAGTTGTCTTGTGATAGGACTCTGCATGATGCTCAAGCATTTTATTCGTCCACCGTTCTTAACTATGTGAATGTAGAAACGATCTTTGTTGATCTGTCTATAGCCCACCTGCTTTATATGATAATTGGTTCTAGATAGCTAACTACGATTTCAAGCTAAATAGGAACCTTATTATTAAGAAGGAAGAAGCAAAATCCGATTAGACCATGAAGTCGATCTTTGCATGATGTTGTTCACGCGTGATGGCGTTAGTTATGTTTGGAAATTTTCTGCATGCTGGTATTTGCACAAGTCACATGCACACTTGAAGGAAGGGATTGGAGTTGGAGCCAGAATCCAAGTGTGTCACGTTTGCATGTACGTGATCCTGATAGGCAAAACAGGAAAAGAAGCGTAAACAAAATAACGATGACTGATGTTAGTTTTTGTTTGATTTTGATTAGCTCGATGCAGCAAATTGGTTTTATATATAGAAGGGGTGCGAGTCTTCCTATGGAGTTCAAGTCCGGCTTCTTTAGCATGTCCGAGTCCTAGTTTTTTTTTTTTTTTGACTTAGATTAGTAATAAAGGTGTTTGCATATATAATATAATAATTAGATGGCATTTTGCTTCTGTATTTGTGGAGGGGAGAGCACATCACGGACTCGATTTTGGGTCGTGAAAAAAAGTCTGAGTTCCGAACTGGAGTTTGAACTTGATTTTTGTGACTGAAATCAATATGAATAAGAATCAAACTGCTATTTTCTATTTGAATTAGGATTCAAGATTCCTATTTCTTTTCAATTTATTCGCACTCGGAGAGATCTATTTGTCTTAATTATACCTAGGATCATATAAGTTTAGACGGAAGAAACTCTCGACTACGGAAAAAAATGGATGGAAGAAAAAAAAATAGCCAGAAATTTTGCCTCTTTATTTTAAGGTATAGATATAGAAACGGAGGGGAACCGGGAAGAGAGCTCCCTCCCACCAGTTCATTGCTGGAGTGTAATATCAATTGCAAGTTTGCAACTCAGAAAACAGAGTAGCAGTACACAAGACCATCACAGGTGTTTTGTTTGACAAGCAACTCCAATAGTTTGCCAAATGACGTTGTCATTCTTGAAAATTTGGCAAAACGAGAAAATTTACTCTCCAACAGTATATAAATAAGGTTGTCATCTTTAGCAAGTTGCCATCAAAGCCCTCCCCGCGCATATCTTTCCGCGCGCATCGCACTCTGCATCGCCCTCCCGCGCGTCGCCGCCTGCTCTCTGTCTTGCACCCGTACTCTTTGTCTTGCATGGTGGCCGGCAGATGGGACAGCAAAGATCCTGTGTTTGATTTATTTGATTATGAAAATGACGTGCATGGTTAAGTGCAGATGGGAGAGAATGCCATTGGCCATCAGATCATTCGTCACGTTGATTATGAAAATCCTGTTTTTTTTGGGAGCCGGCAAATCCTGTTGACGTGACAGACCTGCACCTACAAGTACCTTGATCTATATGTTTGCATGGCCTGTAGCATGATTGGACAAAAAAAAAACACTGCAAATTGCAACGGTTCGTTACGCTTGAAAGAAAACAAATTGTCTCTGAAAAGCCATACAACGCGCGCGAGGAGGAAGAAACACGCGCGGCGCGAGGAGGAGAAACGCGCGCGGCATGAGCAATTGGGAACCGGTAGTTTGTGTTTGTGGGTCTACTTTTATAAATTTACCAAGTAAAAATAGCAAACTATTAGAGATAGTCTATTTTTTATTTGCCATATATTTTTAAAAGTTGCCAAATCACGATATTTGTCAAGTGAATTTTAGCAAACTATTGGAGATGCTCTACGTATTGAAAAAACAGGGAATTACACCAGGACTGAGCTATATTTGCTTCAATCGGCAGACACTGTATGTGTACTTCCAAAGCCACCACGGCAAGCAAAGCAACAATTGTTGTTGCCTAGCTCAGTGCCTGCAACATCGATCGTTGCACCCCAGGAGAACTGAAGGTGGGTCGTAGTTTCCGCCTTTCTGGAAATGAATTGACAAGCACTCCACTTCCACTCCGTATGATATACGACGCCGCTGGCCAGTGCTTCTTGCAACATCACGTTTGCGACGCGGAAGCTTGGCGGTGACGCGGCGTTGGCGCGCGGCGCCGAAACTACGCAGAAGCTGTGGTCTGGCCCCGCAAAACCGCAGCCGCCCGTCGTCTCCATTCCAAGGGCATGTCCCCCTGGTTTCCCCACGGGATGCTTGCGCCTCCCTGACCGCCGCGTGCCGACACGCGTCGTGAGCGCTCTGACCGACGCGCCGACCGCACCACCACGCCACTACTGCAACTACAAACGAGCGCGCACGACGTCGCGCACTCCCGCCGAGACAAACGAAGAGAGGCAACAAACACCGGTCGCCATCGCCATCGTCTCGTCGTCTTGGCTGCCCACCCCGACTCGTCGTCGCTCAGCCATGTCATCGAGCGAGCTGTCCAGCGGCTGGTCGGCGGCGGCGGAGAGGATCGGGCTGCAGGGGCGGCGAGCGATCCTGATGCAGGCCCTCGCCCGCTCGGTCTCTGCGGCGGCGGTGCCGAACGAGCGAGCAGCTGGCGGCGGCGCCCGGGCCGGAGCCGCGGCCGTGCCGCCGCCACGTCGCGCCTCGTCGGAGCCTGCTGCGGCTGCGAGTCGTCGTCCAACCGGCTCGGGAACGGGCGGCGCCGGCTCGCCTGGGCCTGGCGATGCCGATGATGCGCTTCTTTCTGCAGCCGCCGCACCGTCGCCGTCGCCGGGTCTCACCGCCGAGATGGCTCTGTCCATCCTCGTCGACTGCTTCGGCCACTAGCTACCTAGATCGTGCTCGCACTGTAGCCGTTTTCAGGCTCCGAATGACTTGACTACTGCATTTCTAAATTTATTATTGTATAGGAGTACTACTGTAATACGGAGTTGCATGGACGCGTGTATTGTAATATAGATTTATTTTATATATATTATATACAAATGCGTGACAAGAAACACTTGGGCCAACGCAAAAAAGTTGCCAGGTCACCCACCGTTCGGCAGCCCATATGTGAGTCCAAATAGCCAAGAATTCACGCTTGTTCAGGCCCATATATGGGTCCACATAGCTAAGAATTCACGCTTGTTCCTCGTAGCCGTTGCAGGAGACCGGAGCTCGATCGAGGAAGCCCAGAAGAAATAATCTGTGTTGACGGAGTGTCAGGGTCATACACCCCTGATGGCTGGTAGCACTTGCTAACCTTGTCTTGTCCTTGGAGCTCAAAACCTTGAATAGCACGTGCTACTATAGCATATATAATCACTATCGGTTCATAGCTCCTGCAATCAATAGTAATAGTACAACAGGCAGTGATAGTATATTAATTTGTTCCTATTAAAATCAATAATACAACATCACCGGACCTAAAATGTGATTCCAGCATATTTAAATGTGTTGGGCTCAACCTCACACCCACTCAATCTCTCTCCGTTCCTCTCTCACAATTAGTCGGTCTCTCTAATCTCTCCCATTCTCCTCCCTCTCCACGCCCACAAGAGCATCCGCTTCTCTCTCTTCTCTTCTCTTCTCTCCCTTCCTTCTTGCTCACCCTCTCTTCCACAACTAGTGGCCTCGAGCACAGGTAGAGGTAGCTCCAATTGGGGAGGATGGAGGGCATGCAGGCGGGTGCTTGGAGGCCTGACACAACACCCTCCCTGACCCCTAACGCTAGTGCTTGGAGGTGTACCGTAGGTGCCCCCCGGTGTGGGTGCTCAGCGGTTTGGCATGGGCGCATGGCGAGGGAGCTTAGCATCCCGACGGCCCGCGCATGGGTGATGGCGCTAGCGCAGCCTATTAGTTTATCATTGTTGGTTGCAAATCGGCGGTTGTAAGCTTGATTACCACTAATGAGGGTGAAAACCTGTAGTAATGGGGCCTTCCCAACCGACTGTGATAAGATTGTATAGTAGTGAATATAGCTAGCAATAATATTAAGTCCAAAGTTTATCTACATGGTACCTTGATGACGATACATATTAGATTGTGTTACTATAAGTAGGTGCCACGTATGCTAAGTATTCCTGATAGGTCATTTTCTGTGGAGTTTTATAGTATTGTTTTGAAGAATATCATGTTAGATAAATGCAATAAAACATGGATGAAACAAGATCATCAATACATGGCTTCATTCTAGTGTTTTATAATGACAAGTGTGCGAAAGACCCTGTAACTGTGTTAGTGGTTTAGGTTTAGATTTCCAAGACATATACTCAACTACCCGTGAAGTCCCTCGGCTATCCAATAGAGGTGGAAGCACATGACGATGATAAGGCTGTGGCAGGATGTCCTTATGGATGGAAAAGTAAGGATGGGAGGACCTTTCTACTTCCTTATGACGATTAAGAAATCATGATCCATGATCCTATTATCATGGGCGTTTTCTCAACCGGGAATTTCTTAATACTACTAGGATGCTTATTTTTCCATAATATGGGCACCTCTAAGACTTGAGCTAGTAAACTAAATCATAGTTAGTTCGAGCCTATGAAATAAGAGATTTCTCTTCTGTTTCTTTCTCTCCACACCTAAGATCTTTCTCTAAGCAAAATGCTAAGACCTTCCACAAGATAGATATGATGTCTATGATCTTCTACAAGCAAAATGCTAAGATCTTCCACAAGATAGGTCTCTATAAGCTAGTTGAAATATCATTGTTGGAGCTAATCCAAATAGAACCGCTCACAGTTAAGAGGACAGGTGCAAACAGTTGCTGAAACCATGAAACATATTATGTCATGGTTTTGCAGCGATGAGATGATCTAGATTTACATATACATATGCAAATTAGATTAGTGAAATAGTATACAAAGTATGAGTGTAGGACGCATTTGCTGGAGAAAAGAAATTACGGATCGAAGAGCTCAGAAATATTATGTTTAATAAAGCATGCATCATCAGTAATTCACAAATTAAGGATCGGAGCTATAAACTGTAGCTAATAAGAAGGGTCGTCGTAGTACTAGTAATATGTACACCATATATAATGACTCGTCACATTTCCACCCGGATAGCAAGGAAAGGAAGACGAGAGATCGATCACTATCGCGGGCAGGTTCAACGAATCTAACGAGAAATTAACACCTAGGCTAGCTTAGCCGTGTTAATTGGGAGGACGACGCGAAGTTTGGTTGACTTTGATCCGATGCGGCCAGCTAGGTGTACGTAGCCTGATTGGTCCCCGGTAACCAAGGGCGCGTGGTGGAGCTGCAGTAGTAGGCTACTGGCGCCGGAAGACGTGCTCCTCGCCGGTGCGGTGGTTGACGTGGCGGATCCACCGCCCACGGCCGGCGGGCCGCCTGCTGTGGCCGTGCTGCTGCTGTGTCGTCGGCAGGCTGGGCCCCTTGCCGACCCCGACGTGCAGCACCTCGACGCCGCCGGCGCCGATGGGGAGGTAGGCGGCGCGCACGACCCGGGTCCCGGCCGCCATCCCCCACGGTGGCGCGGCGGCGCGGCGCCGGACGCCGCTGTCGCCGCCGTGGCGCACGACGACCATGCCCCTGGGCCCCGGCCTCGCGGCCCTCAGCACGGCCGCCGCGTCCCGCCGCCGCGCGTCCAGCACGAGGAGGTCGACGCCCTCCAGCCGCGCCATGGCGGCCTCGGCCCCGCCCTCTACCTCGGAGGAGGAGGAGGATCCAGAGTCGGGCTCGACGTCGACGCGGGCGTAGCGGGCGCACGTGCGGCGCGCGGCGGCGGCGAGCGCGAGGCTGGTGGCGGGCGGGCGGCGGGTGCTGCTGCTGCTAGGCGACGGAGAGGCGTCCGGGGCGTCGACGATGAGCTGGGCGTTCCAGCCGCCGGCCATGGCGGCGACGAACTCGGCGAGCTCGGGCGAGCCGTCGGCGGCGTCGGTGCCGGCGATCGCCCGGACGCCGTCGATGTAGGCCTTGGAGGCCGTGTCGGGGCACCACACCAGCTTCATCGTCGTGTATCGTCTCTGCTGGACGACGATGGATCGATTGGTTACTTGGCGCGGCGAAGGAAGGAATGGAAGGGAAGCGAAGCGAGAGGGGGAGGGAAGGAAGAATTGAAAAGCGGAGTGACGGGTGATGGGAGTGAGCGGTGGTGGATAAGCGAGAGCGGATATATGCGCCCCGATCTGTGGGCTGCGCTGACGGCCCCGGCCGTTGACGAGCGATCGAGCATGGCGGCAACACGGACCTGGCCCAGTGGACGGACGACAGGTACGGCCGCTTCAAGGCGGCACAAAAAAAAAGAAATGAAAAGGACAGCACGGAGAGGCACATCAGGGTGTAGTAATCAATGTGGAAAGGGGTGCAGGGTGGGTCACGACTCACGTACGTCGCGGACCGGGGCCTGGGTTAGATCGAACAAGTTAAAAAAAATTTAAAACTGTAGTATTTTGTTTGTATTTGATAATTATTATTTAATTATTGACTAACTAGGTTTAAAAGATTTATCTCGTGATTTACAATTAAACTGTATAATTAGTTATTTTTTATCAACATTTACTGCTCCATACATGAATCCAAAGATTGATGTGATATAGAGAGTGAAAAAATTCTTTTGTGCCTCATCTAAACGAGGCCCGGGGTGAACAACGGACGGACGGGAGGCGCCCGCTCGTGAGGACCGACGGATGGACGGGTGCTCCAGGTGGGTGGGTGGGTGGGCCGCCCGGCGTGTCACGTAACGTATCTTGACCGAACTAATTAAAGGCTATCCTTGTCGGCTCGTGACACCCAATAACTGCCGGGCGCAAGTGCTTCTTCACGTACAGCCCCATCATCGGCTAGTCTTTTCTTTTTCTTCTTCCCTTTTTCTCTTGCTTTTCTTTAATTTTTCCATTTCAGAGCACGCACGGTGGGCACTCTCACGCGCCTTTTGCACGCATACATGCATGCGTGGTACACCGGCATCTTAGGCCAGTCTCAGCGGAGAGTTTCATTTCGTTGTTTCCAAGACTGCCATGTCATATAGAATGAAATGAAACTCGGATGAAACACCCACTCTCAATGGAAAGTTTCACTCCATAGTTTCATAGACATTTAATTCTATGACTCATAGAGAGTTGGTAACTGTGTCAAGAGAGTTTCATCCCCATGAAACTCAATTCTTCTCTCTCTTCATTAAAACGTTGACATGTCATCAAAAATGCATATGTGGCAGGCTATTAAATGCAAATGAAACTCTTATGAAACTCCCACTAAGACTGGCCTTAGAGAGAGGGAGGATGGTTGAGTCAATCGATGGGTACTTCGGTACATCATAATTAATTAAGGATTCATGAAGTCACCACATTAGCGTCTCTTGTCGATGGCCACGTTGCTCGATCTGCGCTTGATGACAGATATAGATAGCCGGTGTTTCCTTCCGACTAACCGTCCAGCTCGCACACACCGAGCGAGGCTTCTGTCGTCTAGGGATGGTGGTCGATGCGGTCCTGCCTGGTGTTCCTCTCATCATGCATCTGTCGAGATGCGATGACTTCTCCATAGTTTTAGGCAGTTTTCTCCGGCATCATATCTCTTAGACATTGGTAGTGGTGTTGCTAGCATGTCAGTTCCGACACATAAAAAAAATGGGTAAAAGTGGAACTTCATTTGAGTGATTCAAGCCAATGTCACTTGATATTTTTTTCTTCTTAATCTAAAGATGTCATGTGGACCACCTCTTCTCCAACTTAGCAAGGTCAGGAGTGAACGAGAATTCCAAATAAACTAAAACAGGAGTTGCACCATCTGTGCACCATCCATAGTTTTCGTTTGAAATCCTGTTTGCATGCCAAGTTTATCCCAATGTATGCGTGTACTATTTCAGAAACAAATGGAACTAAAATATCATATATATTCAGTTCTGTAATCCCATTTGCTTTAAAAACCACGTTTTCGGCACCGTATTTGACCTCGGCTCACAAATTTGTCGTCTCTGTATGATTCGGAGAACCCACCTATGACACTGACATGTACTCCGACCATGTACGACGTGTGACAAAACTGTCAGTCACGTCACAAACGCAGGGGCAGACGATAAAATTGACAAGTCTGACACAGAGAACAATAAAAGGATATACGGATAATAAAACGCAGCTGCTAGGTCGTGGGTGTGGGTTTGTGCGCGCGCAAGTCGCAACGGCGCGGCAGGGCAGACGTCGAAAGGACAAAGAAAAGAAGGCACCAGCAGCGGCTTGGTCGTCCTCCTGACGTGCGGTGCAGTACTATGCAGTACGACGACGACGACAGAGCAGCTAGCGGACGCAATCCAACGAACGGCACAAGATGCACGCCGTACTTATCTATCCGCACCTGCTATAGATCGAACGACGTGACAGGGATTTTGGTTATCAGCTTCACCACAAAAGTCAACTCTTCGTTTCTAGGTGACCGGTGCATGCCGCCTACGGTGCAACTGGGTGATGGTACAATACAACTATCTGCCTTTGTATACACATGTATGTCGCACGATTTCCCATGCTTGATGACCAAGCACATACTGTAAGTAGTTTAATTATCTAGTTGATTTTTTTAGACATATATATACAATAGTATGAGCCTTTTGGTTTGGCCTTATTGGCACTAGGTCCTCAGCTCGTTTTATATACTTATAACTTGGCTTACACAGCTTTCACGAAAGATAGTCAAATCTAGCTAGTGCCGCAGTGCGAGCAGTTAATACCTCCAATCATATTATTGCTCATGGTTATAATCAATCACGTTTCTGAGTAATGAAAAACACTTTATTTTCCTTGCAAAAAAAAGAGAAAAATTCCAAGCATATGATCTTGAATCATAAGTAACCGGCCATCGCTCTCTCCCGTGGAACCTTCCTCAGGTCTCAGACGTGGAATATGAAGCGGACAATAATTATTTTTATTCAATTATGCTAGCCATGATTCGTACTCGAGACCTCTGCATTTGATAATAATTTTTTATAAAAACTTTGATAATATATTAAATTGCATGCACCGACTAATACAACCTGAAAGCTTAAGTGGATATGGAAGGTAATTGTACGTGCTAGTATAAGGATTCGAAACTGAGAGACCTTTGACTTTGATAACATATTGAGTTGCATACACCGACCAATACAACCCAAAAGCTTAAGCTGATATGGAAGGTGGGCAATAATTCACTTTATATTCCAACAATAAGGGCAATGAAATGAATTTTGAGATGTTTGGATAGTGAGACCCAGAGAACAATTCAATTCTCTTACATAACGATCTATTGCATATTTGCTTTGCATTGCTACTACTAGACAAATGGCTAGAACCTGTTTGGATGGGCTAATTACTACCTGGCTAAAGTTACCCTAAATTAGCGTCTTTGAGCTGGCTAATGGACCAATGGCTAGAATATAATGTATATGATGAGTACACAAATTAACCTTGCTATTAACCTCTATATATTTTGGTACCCGAAACATAGAATATACATACACACTAACATATAAATACATATAGACACACTCATCCATATTAAGGCACACACGCTCAGCCTATCTCTATGAGCATTTCAAAAGACTAAATCACATATTTTGGCATTGACAAAGTCACTGTAGGCGGCATGCTATGGATAGGCATGAAGCCATGATGCTAGAACTCATACAAGTCTAGAACTTATTAACATATACAAGTTGGATGGTTTTTCCCATAAGCATCCTAACTTATTGAGTTACACTCATCGACACGTTATAGCTAGTGACATTTTTTTTTGTTCTTGTGAAATATGTAGAAAGTTACTTTTTTTTGGGTAAACGATGTCAGACCATTCATTTAAAAAATCATACGTTGCACGAAAATAATCTTGCCTGTTCGTTTCGCTGAAATTTGGTTGTTGCTGATACTGATTTATTGTGAGAGAAAAATATTGTTCCTTCGCTAAAATGTACTGCTGAAAAAAAGGACGTATTCCCACTAAATATTGGTTCTTGTGGGTACTACCGATGAAGAACATATATTTTTCCATTGCCGTACCGACGATGCCGGTCCAAGTCAAAACAGCAACAAGACGCCACACCTCCACTTTATATATACGTACATAGATAGTTTACTTACAATACTTTGCAACTTGAGTATATTCTTTGTGCCGCCGCCAATTTGCAGATTGTTTATCGGATTGAAATCGTCCCCAGCTCGCTCGCTCGAACTACTCTACGCAAAGTTGACGAGGAACCAGCAGTTTGTTAATTTACACCAAGCCCTTGTTTAGATCACCTCAAAATTCCAAGTTTTTCCACTCTCTCCATCACATCAATTTTTAGCCGCTTACATGGAGTACTAAATGTAGGTAAAAAAATATCTAATTACACAGTTTAGTTCAAAATCACGAGATGAATCTTTTGAGCCTAGTTGGTCCACGATTGGACAATATTTGTCAAATAAGACGAAAGTTGTACTATTCATCAGGTTGTAAAAATTTGCAATCTAAACAAGGGCCAAGTTGTCCCAGTTGCCACCTACGCCTGGCGTGTCATGCTTCCTTTCGTACGTCTTATCAGCTTGTGTAGAGTTGACTAGAGTGGCTGCTACACCTCGATCGCAAATACCATGTCAATCTAGCGCAACGTACGCCTATGAGCATATAATAAGACAAGACATGCCTACACGCTTACTATGTTAATACCAGGGCCTTGTTTAGATGATAAAAAAATTGCCTAAAAAGTTCTGTGTAACACTTTCATTTTTATTTGGTAATTATTGTCCCCACCATGTCTAAACTATACAATTAGTTATTTTTTACCTACATTTAATACTCCACGCATATATGCAAAGATTTGATGTGATGAAAACTTTTAAAAAGTTTTCAACTTTTCATCCGAACTAAACAAGGCCTAGGAGTACTATATGAATGCGTGCAGAGCATGCGGTTGACGATAA
Source organism: Saccharum spontaneum (assembly GCA_022457205.1). Taxonomy (NCBI): domain Eukaryota; kingdom Viridiplantae; phylum Streptophyta; class Magnoliopsida; order Poales; family Poaceae; genus Saccharum; species Saccharum spontaneum. The sequence goes on from CM039586.1 coordinate 4,541,275, forward strand.
GCACGCTGCTTATTGCATAACAGAACACCTAGCTAGCTAAGTAGTTGTCCGGGTCCATTCAGATGCATATGCATCAGATTTGACAATGCAAACAAGTCGTTCTTGAACTAGTAATGCATTGGGGGTGTTTAGTTCCCAAAAATTTTTACCCCAAAACATCACATCGAATCTTACGGCACATGTATGGAGCATTAAATATAGACGAAACAAAAAAAACTAATTGCATAGTTCACCGTGAAATCGCGAGACGAATCTTTTAAGCCTAATTAGTCCATGATTGAACAGTAATTACCAAATAAAACAAAAAACTACAGTACCTGAAACCAAAAAAATTTGCCAACTAAACACCCCTTGGTATGGGCATCAAAAAGTAATGCATTAGTATGCGTCTTTTTTTAACTTGCCTCCTGTTTGCGGATCACGGTACAGTGTTTTGCAAAGCCCATGTGCAAACCGATTATGACTTTTAGAAAATCCAAAGATCTCCCTAAAAAAAGAAAATCCTTAGATGAACATAGATTTCCTACCAATATAGATGAACAAAGGTATGGACCACGCACATGCTGTTGGTTAATTAAGGCTAACAGCAAAATTTAACTCAGTCTAGGACAGAAATAATGCTTGGCCACGGGCGTCCGCGCGCCATCCTGATGTCGCGCGCCTCAGTCCGCCTCGCTGTTTTCTCCCACTACGCGCCTCACCCCACGCTGCTCGCCCGCTTGCTCTTCGCTCCCGCCCCACCCGCACCGCTCGCTCCTTACTCGCGTCCTACCCACATCACTCGCTCCTCGCTCCGGCCGCCCGCTCCCTCTCGTAGCACGCCCCGCCGGAGCGGTCAAGCCTAGGGCGGTGCTAGTGGTGGTTGTGCTCGCGTGGTGTTGTATCCCATCCCGACGACTGACCCCGACCTTTTCCCTCCCCTATATTGTAATTATATGTTTCAAGTGTTCTGGATATTTCAGAGGTATGTTGCAATTGTTTCATATGGATGTTGCAAAAGTAGATCGGGGGTGTTGCACATGTTGCAAATGTTTCAGAGGTATGTTACAAGAGTTTGTCCAAAATGTTTCATCTGTTTCAGACGTATGTTGCAGGTGTTCTATCTAGATGTTGCATATGTTACAATGGCTATGTTTTAAATGTTTCATCTTGTTTCAGTCATATGTTGTAAATTTTTATTTGAGTGTTGCAAAAGTAGATGATGTAGGGTGGTTGAAAGTCCCTAGTTTGGTTTTGGCTAATTGATGAAACCTAGGACTAACCTTTGGATCTAAGTGGATGATTTAGATAAAGGTGGTCATTGCATATGAGACATGACATTGACTCATGTGACCAAGATGGTGAAGACCAAGACGAGACTTGGCTCAATGGACCGGTTGTGAAGGTGAAGGGCAAGTCGAGGCTTCGAAGCGAAGGACCATGCGATGGTGAAGCTTGAGCAAGACTTGGCGCCGATGGACCGATGCAACGGTGAAGAGCAAGTGGAGTCAAGGTCGATGGATCGAGACGGTCATGTGATGATATGAAGTGGATCATATCATTTGGAGAAACAAAATGGGCTCAAGGCAAAGGTATAACCATAGGGCCATTTTGTTTTACACTCAAGACACCATAGAGGGTGTGAGTGGTTTAGGGTCGATAGCCGAACTATTAAGAGGGGAAATCTTATCGGTTTTTCGACGCACGGGTGCCACTAGGTGAATTCATGAAGTGCATTGCATGTAGGGCCTAGTGAGCTAACTGGAAAACCTTTGAAAATGATTGAGAAAAAGCTAACACACAAGCACATTGAGATGTACACTTGTTGGTGTTGGCACATTTGCAAAGGTGGCGTTGGTCGCGCTATGGTTTGCGGGAAGAGAGGGGTTTGGGTTCCTCTCTCCCTCCCGCCGAGCGTGCGAGCGCGGGATTCAGGCGATTTCGGGGAAATGAAATGCCTATTTTCCATTGCGCCGGAAGTCGGAAAAGAAACGGAGGCGAACGCGGTCACAGAGGTGACCGGACGCTGCACCGGACGCGGTCAGTTTCGACCGGCGCGTCCGGTCAGTACAGCGTCAGGGTCTGGCGCGCGAGCTAGGGTTTGACACCGGCGCGTCCGGTGACCCACGGGACCGGCGCGTCCGGTCTGGCGAACAGCGAGTCACGAAGTCGTCGGACGCGGTGCGCGTCCGGTCACTCACCATCGGACGCGTCCGGTGGTCCAGGGAGCTTACTGGACTCGCACCGGACGCGGGTACTGTGGCGTCCGGTCGTCGCGAGGAGCGCGTCCGGTGGTTGCTTCGCGGGCGCGGGTGTTGTACGCACCGGCGCGTCCGGTCGTTTGCTGCAGCGCGTCCGGTCGCTCGTTTGACCGTTGGCGCGCAGTGACCGTTGGAGGTTCTAACGGACGAATTTGAATTTCGGAGAACACGTGGACGTCGCAGGGACACCGGACGCGGTTGAGCGCGTCCGGTCTGTTACGACCGGCGCGTCCGGTGGTCCCGCGAAAATCGTGAGTGGAGTTGCAACGGCTCTATTTGGATGGGATGCTTATAAATACTTGTTGGCCGGCCCTTGGGGAGGCCTCTTGGCATTTCTAACACTCTTGTGCATCCTTTGAGCTAGAGCTACTCCTCCCACTCATCTCTCTTGCTTGATTGCAAATCAAAAGTGAGATTGAGTGATCCCAAAGTGCATTGCATAGCTTGAGGGCATCTAGTGGCACTTGTGGGTGGTTTAGCCGGTGGATTTCTTGTTACTCTTGGAGAGTACCGCTCCTAGCCGGCTTGGAGATTGTAGGAGGCGTTGGCAAGAGAAGGTGATTGTTCTTGGCCACCTCCGGTTGATTGTGAGAGGTTCTTGTGCTTTCCTCGGCGGGACGCCAAAAGCAACTCTAGTGGAATCCGCGTGTCATTGAGTTACCTCACTTGAGAGTGGTGTCTTGCGGTGCCTTGCGGGGCGTGCCTTGAGGGGCAAGTGACTTGAGGGTCACACCGAGGAACCATCTAGGTGTTGGTCGACACAACCGGTGACGTAGCTTGTCGGTGCACAAGTGAACACCGGGTGAACAAATATTGTGTCTCTTGTCTCCCGGTGATTGGTCTTCATTTTGTGTTGTTGTCAATATTGATTGATTGTATATCATCTTGGTGATTGGCAACATCTTCACTTCACCGTCGGTATAATAATCACAATCCTCTCTCTTGCATTTACTTTCACTAGATTATCTTGTGTTGCTCTAGTAGTAGCTTTGCTAGTAGTAGCTTGTTCACTAGTGTTTCTTTAGTGACATAGCTCTTGTGTGAACTAGAGATCATAATCTACTAGACTTGTGGATAGGAGGCTTGCATCACAACCTTTGGCTAAGCAAAACTCGCTTTACGCCGTTTGTTATTCTAACAAGTTTGCTTAGTGGTACTTGTAGAACTTTTTATAGGCTATTCACCCCCCCTCTAGCCATCTAGGACCTTACAAGTGGTATCGGAGCCGTGGTCACCGTTTTAATCAAGGCTTAACATCCTTCGGTGTGAAAAATGGCTCAAATTGTGTTCAATCATGTTGGGGGCAAGCCACCGTTCTTTGATGGTGTTAGTTCTTTTGCTCATTGGAAGAGGAAAATGACAATGTACCTTGGTTCTATTCATGAGAGAGTATTACAAGTCACCGAGAATGATTTTGCTATCATTGATCCCGATCATCTCACCGATGAAGATAGAGCAAATAGAACATGCAATAGAATGGCTCTCAATACACTTTACAATGGTATTGACACAAAAGTATTTGAGGGCATCAAGGATTTAGATTTGGCAAATGAAGTGTGGACAAGGTTGAGTGAAACTTATGAGGGCACTAAGGTTGTGAAAAGTGCCAAGCTATATGGGCTCAAGAGTGAGTTTGAGAACTTCAAGAAAAAGGATGATGAAACAATCATTGAAATGTTTCATAGATTGCAAGTGATAGTCAATGATCTCAAGAGCTTAGGGCACAAGACTCAAGATCAAGATTTTTGTCACAAGTTCTTATTGAGCTTACCTAGAAGATTCAAGATGTTGATCATGATGTTGCAAAGAGATGGGTTTGAAGCAATGAAGCCCAATGATTTGCTTGGTGAAGTATTGACTTATGACAAATATGATCAAGATGTTGATGACAAAGAGAAGGTGGAAGATGAGAAGAAAAAGAAGACCGTGGCATTCAAGGCCACCTCCTCCAAGGGCAAAGCTACCATCATTGAAGAAGAAGAAGATGACAATGAAGATGGGGAATTTGAAATTGATGATGAGGCACTTGCTCTTGTAGTCAAGAAGATGGGTCACATGTTCATCAAGAGAAGAGGCTTTAAAAGGAGAAATGACAACTTCAAAAGAAATGAGCAACAAAGAAAGTGCTTCAATTGTGATAGCACCGAGCACCTTCAAGCGGAATGTCCTTATGATAAGAAGAAGAACAAAAAGGACAAGTTTGAGAAGAAGAAGAGAGAGGCCAAGATGACATTCAAGAAAGGCAAAAATGGTGCCTATGTGATCACTTGGGAAAGTGAAGATAATGAAGAAGAAGAAGAATCATCCAACAAGGCTTTTGCTTCCATTGCTATCAACAAGAAGCCATCACTATTTGATTCATCCTCTTCATGCTTCATGGCTAAAGAAGCTAAGGTATTATATGATGAGAGTGATGATGAAAGTGAAATGGAATATGCTCATGATAGTGATAATGATAATGATAATGAAAATGATGATGATGAACCAACTAAAGAACAACTATATGACTTGATGCAACAAACTAGAGACATAGCTATTGCCAAGGACAAAGAGTGTAAGAAGCTTTCAATGAAAGTAGCAATACTTGAGAAAGTTCTTAGTGAGCTTAAGACCACTCATGAGAGTCTAGTGGAAGACCATGAGGATCTTGATAAGGCTCATTCCAAGCTTGAAAAAGCCCACTCATTGCTACTTGAGCAACAAGCAAAGAAGGAGGTTGTTGTATCATGTGATATAGGTGTTACATGTGATATAATTGATGAATCCTTTAATGAACCTATCATCATGTCAAATGCTAACCCTTCTTGTAGCTCTTCATCCACCACCACTAACTCTACCTCCACTACTAGTGATGGTTTCACTTGTGATGCCTCACTAATGGTTGAGAATGAGACTCTCAAGAGAGAGGTGGATGAGCTCACTCACGCCCTAGGCAAGGCCTATGGTGGTGAGGCCCGCTTGCTTAAGTGCTTGGGTAGCCAAAGGTTCTCTCTTAACAAAGAGGGATTGGGCTACAACCCCAAGAAAGGCAAGTCGGCCTTTGCAACTCCAAAGCCTAGCTTTGTGAGGGGCAATGGTCGGTTTTGCAATAGATGCAAGCAAGTTGGGCACCTAGAGCATAATTGCAATAAAAGGAACCAAAGCAAGAACCTTGTTAATGCTATACCTTTTGATTCTTGCTATGTGCTTACCAAGGGTGTGAAGGGTGTGCAAGCTAAGTTTGTTGGTACACCAATTGTGGGCCCAAAGAAGAAGGCTATTTGGGTACCAAAGAGCTTAGTTACTAACCTACAAGGACCCAAACAAAAGTGGGTACCTAAACTTCATTGATTTGCTTGTAGGTCAATTACAAAGCCGGAGGAAGGCATTGGATTATTGATAGTGGGTGCACTCAACACATGACCGGTACATCAAGAATGTTTGACTCAATCAATGACAATGATAGTGGTGTTGATTCTATCACATTTGGCAATAACAAGAAAGGCAAGGTTATTGGTTTGGGCAAGATTGCAATATCAAATGATATGAGTATCTCCAATGTGTTGCTAGTTGAAAGTTTGGATTTTAATCTTCTATCCGTGGCACAAATATGTGATCTAGGCTACAAATGCATCTTTGGAGTTGATGATGTGGAAGTTATTAGTGTGGATGGTTCAAATATGGCATTCAAAGGCTTTAGATATGAGAATCTCTACCTAGTTGACTTCAATGCTAGAGAAACTTCTTTGACAACTTGCTTAGTCTCCAAATCAAGCATGGGTTGGCTTTGGCATAGAAGGCTTGGTCATGTTGGCATGAAACAATTGAAGAAGCTTACAACTCACAATCTTGTCAATGGTTTGAAAGATGTTGAATTTGAGAAGAATAAGCTTTGTAGTGCATGTCAAGCCGGGAAGCAAGTTGGAAGCTCACATCCAAAGAAGAGTACAATGAGCACATGCAAAGCATTTGAGTTGATGCACATGGATCTATTTGGACCAACAACATATACAAGCATAGGCGGCAACAAGTATGGCTTTGTCATAGTGGATGACTTCACAAGATTCACATGGGTATTCTTTCTTAGTGACAAAAGTGAAGTGTTTGACACCTTCAAGACATTTCTCACTAGAGTTCACAATGAGTTTGAGGTTAGAATCAAGAAAGTGAGAAGTGACAATGGAAGTGAGTTCAAGAATACAAGAATTGAAGAACTTTGTGATCATTATGGTATTGGACATCAATTCTCGGCCAAGTACACTCCACAATCAAATGGTTTAGTTGAGAGGAAGAATAGAACATTGCTTGATATGGCTAGATCAATGCTTCATGAGTACAATGTGAGTCAATCATTTTGGGATGAAGCAATCAATACCGCTTGCTACTACATCAATAGACTATATTGCCATCCATTGCTAGAGAAGACCCCATATGAGCTACTTCATGGAAGAAAGCCCAATATTTCTTACTTTAGGGTGTTTGGTTGCAAATGCTATATCTTGAAGAAAGGCACTAGATTGGGGAAGTTTGACAAGAGATGTGATGAGGGGTTCCTACTTGGTTATTCAACTACAAGCAAAGCTTATAGAGTTTGGAACAACTCAAGTGGCATTCTAGAAGAAGTCCATGATGTGCAATTTGATGAAACCAATGGGTCACAAGATGAAGAAGAAAATCTAGATGATATTGGTGGAACTCTATTAGTGGAAGCAATGAAGAACATGGACATTGGGGACATTAGAGCAAAGCAAGTAATTGATATTCAAGATGATGATAAAGATCAAGTGCTCAATTCACCATTCAAGCTAGTTAGTGACTCTCAAGTGCAAAATCAAGGTGCTAGTTCTTCTCATCAAGATACATCAAGTGATCAACCAAGCTCAAGCAATCAAATGCAAGTACTCCAACCACAACATATTACAAGAGATCACCCCATTGATAGTGTTATTGGTGATATTAGAAGTGGTGTGCAAACAAGATCAAGATTGGCTATGTTTTGTGAGCATGCATCATTTGTGTCAACCATAGAACCAAAGAAGATAGAAGAAGCTTTGAGGGATGCCGATTGGATCATGGCTATGCAAGAAGAGCTTAACAATTTCATAAGAAATGATGTTTGGGAGTTGGTAGAAAGGCCAAATGACTACAATGTGATTGGAACCAAGTGGGTGTTCAAAAACAAGCAAGATCAAGATGGCATTGTAGTGAGAAACAAAGCAAGACTAGTTGCTCAAGGTTACACTCAAGTAGAAGGTCTTGACTATGATGAAACATATGCTCCCGTGGCAAGATTGGAGGCAATAAGGATTCTATTGGCTTATGCTTGTGCACACAACATCAAACTATATCAAATGGATGTCAAAAGTGCATTTCTCAATGGGATCATCAATGAGTTAGTCTTCGTTGAGCAACCGCCCGGATTTGAAGATGACAAGAAACCCAACCATGTGTACAAGTTGAAGAAGGCTTTATATGGCTTAAAGCAAGCACCTAGAGCATGGTATGAAAGGCTAAGGGATTTCCTTCTCTCTAAGGGATTCAAGATGGGCAAGGTTGATACAACTCTATTCACCAAGAAGATTGGAAATGATCTATTCATAGTGCAAATATATGTTGATGACATCATTTTTGGATCAACCAATCAAGCTTATTGTGAAGAATTTGGTGCTATGATGGCCAAAGAGTTTGAAATGTCTATGATTGGTGAACTTAGCTACTTCCTTGGTCTCCAAGTAAAGCAATTGAAGAATGGGACATTTGTGAGTCAAGGGAAATACATAAGGGACATGTTGAAGAAGTTTGGAATGCAAGATGCAAAGCCAATTTCAACTCCAATGGGTACAAATGGCAATTTGGATAGTGATCTTGATGGCAATATGGTGAATCAAAAGGAATATCGGTCTTTGATTGGAAGTCTACTCTATGTCACCGCATCAAGGCCGGATGTCATGTTTAGTGTTTGCATGTGTGCTAGATATCAAGCCTCACCTAGAGAGAGTCATCTCACGGCCGCAAAGAGAATATTGAGGTACTTGAAGCAAACAAAAGATGTTGGACTATGGTATCCTAAGGGGTCAAAGTTTGAATTGATTGGATATTCGGACTCCGACTATGGTGGTTGCAAGATCAATAGAAAGAGCACAAGTGGCACATGTCAATTACTTGGAAGATCACTTGTGTCATGGTCCTCAAAGAAACAAAATAGTGTGGCAATCTCTACCGCCGAAGCCGAATATGTGAGTGCGGGGAGTTGTTGTGCACAATTGCTATGGATGAAATCAACTTTGAAGGATTATGGTCTCAACTTCAAGAATGTGCCATTGCTATGTGATAATGAGAGTGCAATCAAGATGATACAAAACCCGGTTCAACATGGAAGAACAAAGCATATTGACATAAGACATCATTTTATTAGAGATCATCAACAAAAGGGAGATATTGCCGTTGAGAGTGTTGGCACCGATGATCAACTTGCCGATATTCTCACTAAGCCACTTGATGAAAAGAGGTTTTGCAAGCTAAGGAATGAATTGAACATTCTTGATTTCTCAAACATGAGTTGAATACACCCCACTCACTTATTGACATGCCTCCCCTTCGACATTGCAAGGTAAAATTGATTGACATGTCATTCATCCTATGCTAAGGACTTGCTAGAGCATGTAGACATAATAAGTGGTATGCATGAGCATTCATGATAAATCAAATGAATTTGATGGATATATGTTACCACTATTGCCCCTATGTTTGTTTTGATCTAGTGGTGGCATATGACATGTTTGTGAGTTTCCAAACCTAGTGTTGAATCTAGAAGACTTGCTATAAGTGTTTAATTCAACATAGGCAAGATAACCCTTATTAGGAGGTGTGAAGAAGCTTGTCTTTGGTTCAAATCGAATTAAATATCTTTGACAAGTGTTCTAGGTTGAACCAAAATTGATGAATTTTAACCTACTCCATCAAACATTTTTCTTCTCTCCACAATTTGATCCCATTTTTGGGTAAGTTGTTGACAAAGGGGGAGAGAAAAAGATGATTCAACATGATAAAGGGGTAAATAAAATTTTTGATGCACACAAGTAGGGGGAGCAAGCTCATAAACAAAGTTGTTGCATTTGTTTGTGCATTCTCATATGACTTGCTCATTGCACATGTATTTAAACTCAATATACATGCTTGTGTGGTGCAATGCTAGTATAGAACTTGGATGATGAATGCATAGGAATAGTTTTACATGTGGTATCTAGACTTGCCTAAAGTTTTTTTTCAAGTGGTCAAGAACCTTCACATATAATGTTGATCTCACGAGGTTCTTGAGCTTTGTTGGGTGTCTAGTTACTTCATGATGCTAAGGATGGTGTAAAAGGCAACTCCGATTGGTATCACGCTTCAAAGGTCCATTTCTTACACCTTAGCATCATTTTGGTAGAATTACTCTCCCAACACTTCTATCCATGCATATGTGCAAAGCTTTCAATCCAAACTCTATGCACATATGTAGGGGGAGCTAATGCTACCAAAACCGAGCTTGTGATAATTGTCCAAACTTTACTTACGAGCAAAATGATTGGACAAGTATGACAAGTTCAAAACTCTTATTATCAAAATCATCTTTGTGAGGGTTGTCATCAATTACCAAAAAGGGGGAGATTGAAAGTCCCTAGTTTGGTTTTGGCTAATTGATGAAACCTAGGACTAACCTTTGGATCTAAGTGGATGATTTAGATAAAGGTGGTCATTGCATATGAGACATGACATTGACTCATGTGACCAAGATGGTGAAGACCAAGACGAGACTTGGCTCAATGGACCGGTTGTGAAGGTGAAGGGCAAGTCGAGGCTTCGAAGCGAAGGACCATGCGATGGTGAAGCTTGAGCAAGACTTGGCGCCGATGGACCGATGCAACGGTGAAGAGCAAGTGGAGTCAAGGTCGATGGATCGAGACGGTCATGTGATGATATGAAGTGGATCATATCATTTGGAGAAACAAAATGGGCTCAAGGCAAAGGTATAACCATAGGGCCATTTTGTTTTACACTCAAGACACCATAGAGGGTGTGAGTGGTTTAGGGTCGATAGCCGAACTATTAAGAGGGGAAATCTTATCGGTTTTTCGACGCACGGGTGCCACTAGGTGAATTCATGAAGTGCATTGCATGTAGGGCCTAGTGAGCTAACTGGAAAACCTTTGAAAATGATTGAGAAAAAGCTAACACACAAGCACATTGAGATGTACACTTGTTGGTGTTGGCACATTTGCAAAGGTGGCGTTGGTCGCGCTATGGTTTGCGGGAAGAGAGGGGTTTGGGTTCCTCTCTCCCTCCCGCCGAGCGTGCGAGCGCGGGATTCAGGCGATTTCGGGGAAATGAAATGCCTATTTTCCATTGCGCCGGAAGTCGGAAAAGAAACGGAGGCGAACGCGGTCACAGAGGTGACCGGACGCTGCACCGGACGCGGTCAGTTTCGACCGGCGCGTCCGGTCAGTACAGCGTCAGGGTCTGGCGCGCGAGCTAGGGTTTGACACCGGCGCGTCCGGTGACCCACGGGACCGGCGCGTCCGGTCTGGCGAACAGCGAGTCACGAAGTCGTCGGACGCGGTGCGCGTCCGGTCACTCACCATCGGACGCGTCCGGTGGTCCAGGGAGCTTACTGGACTCGCACCGGACGCGGGTACTGTGGCGTCCGGTCGTCGCGAGGAGCGCGTCCGGTGGTTGCTTCGCGGGCGCGGGTGTTGTACGCACCGGCGCGTCCGGTCGTTTGCTGCAGCGCGTCCGGTCGCTCGTTTGACCGTTGGCGCGCAGTGACCGTTGGAGGTTCTAACGGACGAATTTGAATTTCGGAGAACACGTGGACGTCGCAGGGACACCGGACGCGGTTGAGCGCGTCCGGTCTGTTACGACCGGCGCGTCCGGTGGTCCCGCGAAAATCGTGAGTGGAGTTGCAACGGCTCTATTTGGATGGGATGCTTATAAATACTTGTTGGCCGGCCCTTGGGGAGGCCTCTTGGCATTTCTAACACTCTTGTGCATCCTTTGAGCTAGAGCTACTCCTCCCACTCATCTCTCTTGCTTGATTGCAAATCAAAAGTGAGATTGAGTGATCCCAAAGTGCATTGCATAGCTTGAGGGCATCTAGTGGCACTTGTGGGTGGTTTAGCCGGTGGATTTCTTGTTACTCTTGGAGAGTACCGCTCCTAGCCGGCTTGGAGATTGTAGGAGGCGTTGGCAAGAGAAGGTGATTGTTCTTGGCCACCTCCGGTTGATTGTGAGAGGTTCTTGTGCTTTCCTCGGCGGGACGCCAAAAGCAACTCTAGTGGAATCCGCGTGTCATTGAGTTACCTCACTTGAGAGTGGTGTCTTGCGGTGCCTTGCGGGGCGTGCCTTGAGGGGCAAGTGACTTGAGGGTCACACCGAGGAACCATCTAGGTGTTGGTCGACACAACCGGTGACGTAGCTTGTCGGTGCACAAGTGAACACCGGGTGAACAAATATTGTGTCTCTTGTCTCCCGGTGATTGGTCTTCATTTTGTGTTGTTGTCAATATTGATTGATTGTATATCATCTTGGTGATTGGCAACATCTTCACTTCACCGTCGGTATAATAATCACAATCCTCTCTCTTGCATTTACTTTCACTAGATTATCTTGTGTTGCTCTAGTAGTAGCTTTGCTAGTAGTAGCTTGTTCACTAGTGTTTCTTTAGTGACATAGCTCTTGTGTGAACTAGAGATCATAATCTACTAGACTTGTGGATAGGAGGCTTGCATCACAACCTTTGGCTAAGCAAAACTCGCTTTACGCCGTTTGTTATTCTAACAAGTTTGCTTAGTGGTACTTGTAGAACTTTTTATAGGCTATTCACCCCCCCTCTAGCCATCTAGGACCTTACAGTGGTGGAGCGAGGAAGAGAGATATAGCGCAGGAGCCGTGGCGGCGTTGGTTGTAAGCTGGCGGCAGTGTTCCATTGGAGGACGCGCAGGCGTCCGTGCTGGCGTACGCGGCCCTAGAGTGGGTACTCATCGCTCTGCACCTGATCAACAATCTGCTCGCCTACGCCATCATCGTCGCGTGAGAGCCATCTCAACGTGGTGACATGGGTGCGACGGTTGGGCTCTTGTATTACGCGGGCGCGACAAACACGCGGGGGATAGGATGGGGTGCACAGGTGCGTTGAACCGGAATTGTGTCTAGACGCAGGCCTGGGGCTAAACGTCTAGCCTTTCCGAGGACAGAAAAGTAAAAAAGCAAAACAAAACAAAAAAAAACCGGGGGAAATGGAAGAGGAGAGGGCTCGGGTCTGGCCAGCTGACCCACCAGAGAGGCCCACAGTTCTCCCACAGAGTGAAAGAGGCATTTGGACCAAGACAAGTAGCCCATCACGGCCCACACTCGCCGCCGCAACAAGCCCATACGGGCCCAACCTGGAACCCCGTTGGCGGCAACCCCCGCATATCCCCCGAGAGTTCGCGCTCCGTTCCCCCAAAATTTCCCCATTTCCTACCCCTCCCCTTCCCCTTCCCCCCGCCGCCCGCTCCCCGTGCCGAGGAAGGGGAACCCCAGCCACCGCCGCCACCGCCGCCGCCGCGCAGCACGCAGCCCATGGCCTCCTCGTCGGAGAACACGGGCGCGCCGCTGGAGGAGGAGCAGCCCCAGGCCCCGCCGACGCCGAACCCGGAGCCTAGCGAGGCGGCGCCCGGCGAGGTGGAGGAGGAGCCGCAAACCCTAGAGCGGGCGCAGGAGCTCTTCGACCGGGGCGCCAAGGCTATCGATGACGAGGACTTCGTCGAAGCCGTCGACTGCCTCAGCCAGGCGCTCGAGATCAGGTTAGGGTTTCCTTTCCCGCTCCGATTTCCCCTCCACTTCTGCGACATGTAGCTGTGAAGCGACTCCGCGTGTTGGCGTATTTTGGAGCAATTGGCGGTTGGCACGGTGCGTTTCTGTCCGGATCTGCTGGTTTTCGCATCAGCGCTTGGGTGGCTCGGGGATTCGGTCCACTAGGGTTTAAGGGGTTCTGCAGCAGACTGCTTAACAGGGGTGTTATCGTTTCGTTTATGTCGGTGAGTGAGATGCAGAGAGTCTGTCGTTGTCAGGGATCTATTGGATTTGGCTCCGAGCCCTGTGGTGGTTTGTGGAGCAGCACTTGGCCATGGTTTGTCACGGTGCCTAAATTGTGTTCACCATCAATTGGAGTCTACTGTTTTTTTTAAACAACTTTGGAGTGTACTGTAGTATACAATGGTTAAGGAAAATGTGTTGTCTGTCTGAGATTATGCAAACATTTCGGAAGCCAATCAACAACAAACTAACTTAGGACCTTGTATCAGTAACTTGGTTGATAAAATCTCTGTATCTATCACTTTCAGTTGTGCTGCTCTATCTCGTTTTACATTGCCCCTCATGGCCTGATGCAAGTTATGCTAATAACCTTTACAGTGGTGCACTAACAATTTTGTGCATTCGTTGCCCACTAGGACTTCACATTATGGAGAGCTCGCGCCGGAGTGTGCCAGCACATACTTCAAATATGGATGCGCCCTGCTATACAAAGCTCAGGAGGAAAGTGATTTTTTGGGAAATGTTCCCAAGAGCGTGCCAAATGAAGAATCAGTGAAGAGTACAGCTTCTAAAGATGACAGTGGAACCTCAAAGGTCACTGGTACCAATGTGGAGGATGCCGTGTCTTCAGAGAAAGCTGATGCTGAAGAAGGTATATGCTTACCACGTACATCTAGCAAAGTTCACTGAATCGCACTTTAATTCTGTCTCTTTATGATCTATTACCAAACACTAAGTTTGACCTCTTTCCTTGCTCTTCTATACCTGCTAAATATTCTATAGAATGCAGTCTTAAACTCCTAATCAGTAGTGTACTCCTGTGTGTTTGCAAAGTATTAGTTGAGTGTTAGAACTAATGTCTTCAATCACTATCAGCATTCCATAGGATTCCATTTCATTGAAGTGCTATTTTTTTTAACAATATTTGTGCTATTTTAGTATATGAGTAGGAGATAGCATATATAAGTTAGTTTGTATCACCATATGTTGATCATATTTCAAACTGGACCTGATTTAATCTATGTTCTTCTATACTTGTATATTGAGTGCTAAGTACGGAGTGTTACAACTCATGTTTTGCATTGCAATGAGCATTCAGTTGGTTCATCAAAATGGTTTTGTTTGTCTTAACAATTTTTGTGTTGTCTTTAGTAGGTGAGTTAGGTGATAGAACTGATTAACTATAAAATCCTTTGAATGCTCATGCATTTTAAATGGGTCGGATTTTAGATATTTCATTCTAGATTTGTATATTAAGTATCTTCTGTACATGAAGAGATGTTAGTTTAATCAGATATGTATCTTTGGTGCACTTGTGTCATTTGATTCTCATGAAACTAGCTGTGTAATCATTTTGCTTGCATGGGCCAACTTTTACTAAGATTCCTGTTTGCTGTTATTGTGTTATAGTAACTTATGACTGACAAGGCATATCTAATTGGTTTCTGTTTCTAATATATTTGTTTCTTTTAACTAGCAGTCCACTGCTAACAATACCCAGGCTGAATTAGTATTGAGTAAATTGATGGTTATGTTCCATCTGATTTTCTTGCTTACTGTGATAAATATTGATATAGTTCATTATTAGGTCAAAACTCAAATGGCAAAGATCAGGAGAAGGGGAATGGTGAAGTTGAGAAGGATGATGATGACGATGACGACGTTGATGAGAAGACGGGAGATGAAGAGGATAATGATCTGGATCTTTCCTGGAAAATGTTGGACATTGCTAGGGCAATAGTTGAGAAGAGCCCAGAGAACACTATGGAGAAAGTAAAAATATATTCTGCTCTTGCTGAAGTCGCAACGGAAAGAGGTAGTCACAGTTTGTCACACTCCTGCATTTTGAATTTTTGATTGGTGAGTGGTCTTAATACTCATGACTAACTTTTAATTTCAGAGGACATAGACAACTCACTCAGTGACTACATGAAAGCTTTATCCATGTTGGAGCATTTGGTTGAGCCTGATCATCGCCGTGTTGTGGAATTGTATCCTCTTTGCCATAGTTACACTATTTTTTGTGCTGAAGAGAAATATTACTACCTACAGTCGTAATTACTCCTACATGACATTAGGATCATCAAATTGACTTCAATGTAATTGTTGCGTCATATATATAATAATGACTGGAGCCTGGAGGTAGTATTATTACATAAATAAGCATCTGCAACCTGGTTGTTGGGGCTCTTGCATCGCTCTATTGGTCATCTCTTTACTTTAATGGTTTTTGTAGCCTGTTAAACTTAAGAATTTGGGTTGGTAAAGAATGCCTGTTTAATAGTCAATAAATTAGTTAAGTTCTTTTGGTCGAATGCACATGTGTAACATTATTTACTTGAATGCACATGTTACTTTATATAATATGATTGCATCCCAGCATCAGTTTGTTGCTCTTCCTTTGTTAATTGCCTTAATCCAGTCTTAGAAACTTCCGCATATGTTTGGTTTATGAGCTAGTTTCCAAGATTGGAGATGCGATTCCATACTGTGCAAAAGCGATCTCACTATGCAAGTCACGCATACAGAGCCTGAAAAGTTTGAAGGATGCTTTGTTGGCTGGTAAAGACGGTGATGCATCTGCTGCTGAAGCCGAAGGAGGCTCAGAAAAATCTGATGCTGAAAAAGAGCTAGAACAGCTTACTAGCATATTGCCTGATCTTGAGAAGAAGGTAAACAGTTACAGATGCAATTTATTTTGCTTCATGGGCCTGGTACTGTATCAGTGATGAAAATGATTTATCTTGCTTCTAAGGACTAATGACATCTCCAATTTGTTGTGCATTTAGCTTGAGGACCTGGAACAAGCAAACCCAAGCCCCGCCATGGAAGAGATGGTGAAGACAATTGCATCCAGGGTAACTGACGCGATGCCAAGAGCTGCATCCTTTACTTCTTCCCAGATGGCAACCTCGAGCAATGGATTCGACTCCTCGATTCTGTCTACGGCAGCGACAACCGGAAGCACTGGAAGCACTGTGACTGACCTCGGGGTTGTAGGCAGAGGCGTCAAGCGAGCTAGCATCAAGCCGATCTCTGCTGAATCTGCTGCGAAGAAACCTGCACTTGATTCAGCATCTGCCCAAGGTGATAGCAGCATCAACTCTGAAGTTGTCCCTGCAACACAGAATGGTGATGAGTCCGTATCTAAGTAGAGTACCATTTTGTTTGCCCTACCATAATGTTAACTTGCTGGAACATATTAGCTGCCTATGTGGTACTATTTCGCATAATGTGCCTCGCTTAAGCTATGTAAACGTTTGAGAAGGGAATGCTGGAGCCATAGACTCAATCATCCCGAGCTTCTTGCCTTGTAAGATTAAATTGCTGAGATCACCATGGTAGTAAGTCATGTCTGCTATACCAAGTATGTTTAGTGAGATTTGTGCTCCCTGATGTGTTTTTTTTATGTCTGTTTGTCTCTCGGTTAGCTCTAATTATGGACTGCGGATTCACTGGTTTGACTGTTTGTCTCCCTGATGTGTATTTCTTACCTTGATGGTGTTCTCTGTTCTGAATGCGCTATGATCAGTGAAACGTGCTTTAGTTTCAGCCTATTCCTGTCATCGCAACTTCAGCATCTGCGAGCTTCCTAGTTCCACGGAAATACGATACTCTGTTTTGGTTGCAGTGATTGTTCCACTGTGGCGACCAAGGTCATTTCATTTCTTCACGTGGTGAATAGGATTATTGTGAACCTGTTCAGGATTCTGACCCACTGCCAGCCCCGCCCCTGCCCTGCAGGATGATGACCTGCGGATCTCCGAGACTGAAGACCACATGTAGAGCGAGGTAGAGCACGGTCTGCACGGCCACAAGGCAGGGCGATGACGGGCGCTCACGGTCTGTTACTTGTTCCATGTCCAGCATGCTTCTCCATGTTGCAGGTTCATAGGGTAAATTAACGGGGGAGTTCGCTCTCTTACCACTCGCGCACCATACCTACTGTTTGAATGTAAAGAGAATAAGAACAAAGAATGAAGGAACTGTGTTTTCGATTGATTGATCTTGAGTTTTTATACATTGTGAACAGATGCCTCAAACGGACACGTCCATTCGGGGATTAGATGACCTTAGATTTAACAAACGATTAGATTTAATGTCTAGTCACTAATCCATGTCTTGCTTAATCCATGGGATGAGATTACCCCAATATGATTGGTTCATAACCGTACTACTAGACATCAGCCATCGATTTCCATCATATCCACATTGGTAGTCAAAGACTCCACATTCGCTGCCTCATGACCTGAATCTTGCCGAGGGGCGCCAACAGCTTCTTTGGAGGCCACATGTACCACTTCCTCTTTGATGGAAGTAGAAGTATCATTTGTTGGGATCGCAGGGCCTGAACAACATTCTTGCACATGTTTTAGCATCCTTTGCTAGACCCTGATGTGTACATTGATGAGGTTGACCACCTCTGCAAAGTCAGCCCCAGTGTTGGTAGTTGACCTGGATAAGATAGCTGACCTAGAGTTGTAGCCGACCTAGGTCGGGGAGGCCTGGCCAATCTGACACCCATGAGTTGGGGAGAATCGATAGCAATCTGATACCCATGGGTTGGTGTGAACTAGTTGCCAATCTGACACCCACTGTAGATCAAATGGTTAAAAAAATAGGAAGGACCAATTTAGAGGAAATTAAGTTGTGGGCTGGAACAAAAAAGTTACTAGTGGGCCAGGAACTACATTTTCCAAATTAAAGTCAAAGGCTATAATGGTACTTTCACAGGTGAGTTTTTCCCCTCCGCCTAACTTGAGCACGCGAAGGAGTGAAACACAAATGTAGCCACCGATGATTCCTTGTATGGCAGGGTTGGTGGCCGATGAATCCGCGCCGGTTAGAGGCGGCGACGCTGCCCTATATCATCGAGCCGGCTCCCGCTGCCCCATCGTCCTCCCTAGCTAGCTAGCTGTGTCCCCCCCCCCCTCTTAGTCCGCCCTAGCATGGCTATGTTGACCAGTAGAGCTTAGGGAGGGGCTGATGCTCGTCTCCGGTGTGGTGAGCAGTAACTGCCCTGTTGCCACTTCGACTGTAGGCCCCATCTCCAACCCTAGAAGGCTGCTGCAGACCTTTGGCGAGATCAAGATTTGGAGTGTGTGGGAGAGGTGTCCGTTCCAGGTGTACCACACACGAATGATCAAAAAGATTTGACTGATGAAATGGTCGAGTTAGCATGACAGCTGAAGGAAAGTACCTTAATGATGAAATAATTTTTGCAGGAGACATAGAAGGCAATTTACTTTCATTTAGTCCTTGATAAATATACAGATTTCTGTTGTGTTGACACAATGGTTTATGTGGATAAAGTTGTATTGATACTACAACGATAGATGAACTCGTTTTATGTGCTTGTTGAGAATGTTCCATTTTCTGCTGATGCAGATCCTTGATTCCGCGGAGAGTGACGTGGAGCACAGCATTGCAAGCATGGCCTGCTGAGCTTCGGATGTCTACTCATTGGCTGTGGTTCCAATGGCTGCTAATCTTTGTGATGACCTGCATGTTTGTAACGGCTGGAGTAGGCACTCAAATGTTCTAGGCATATTTGACCGTGTTTATGGGCACTAACATGATGAGAAACCTTTCGGCCCCTTTCTTGGTGTCTAATAGTATTTTGTTTGTTTCTTCAAGTGGCTTCCAAAGTTTTGGTTAGTCTGTGTTAGTTTGATTTTCCATCACAAGGAAATAATATTCAGCATATCCAAGTAATACTAGTCAAATATGTAGCCGCTACTTCTCTATTTGTGTATGCTACCCCTATCATGGATGCAGCTATGTAAATATTTAAGTTTGGTTCGGCTATGGAAATGTAATATCAGACTTCTTTATTTGGAATGATAAGTATTTATAAATGCATGCGATGTTCTAAAGATATCAATGTATGGTACTTTGGAATCAAAATTGTCTCTATTGCCTTTTGTCAATGAATTTAGTTTCAAAAAAACACCAACAGATTTGTGAACTTCAACTTCTGTACTTCAATCAGAAAATTGGGCTATAATGAGCTAAATGATACTGTCATGCTGTGCAAGCCAAGGATCATGTAAAGCAAGCATGCTTTTTCTTCAAGTTGTGAAAGAAAGCATCAGCAATTTGGTACTTGAACCAACAGATGGGGCTAAAATGATCTAAATGGTTCAGTTTTGGAAAGGATATATCTCAGGTTGAAGCCTTACAAGGAAAGTTAGCGACATGAACCTAATAAAGTGAGTAATGGCTGACTGACATTCACAGAACGAGTTTGAAATAAGAGCTCTTTCTAAACGGAGTATGCACGGACAATAGTGACATGCATGACGAGTTACCTGACACAAAACTACATTCATATGCTAATTTAGTAATTCACCAAAGAGAAAGTAGACCACCAGGCTATAAAATCACAATAGCAATGCGAGTCACTACGTATCTAACAGAAAAGCACATTATTAGTGTTTTAGTATCCTTTGCTAGACCCTGATATGTACATTGATGAGGCTGACCACCTTTGCAAAGTCAACCTAGATAGCTGACCCATACTTGGTATCCGACTTGGGTCAGGATGGCCTGGCCAATCTGACACCCATGAGTTGGGGAGAAACGGTTGCCAATCTGATAACCACGGGTTGGGGTGAACCACCAGTTGCCAGTCTAACCCCATTGGATGGGGAATACCGGCCAATCCGACACTGCTTGGGGAGGCCAGGCCAATCAAACACCCGAGGTAGTCTGGGCTAGAGAGCCCAGTCTTCCAACATATGGGGTAATAGCAACTCCGGCTGGGACGCAAAGATGGGGTAATAGTAACTCCGGCTGGGATGCACAGATGGGGTAATAGCAACTCCGGTTGGGACGCTCGTCTAGAGTAGACGAGATGGCACGGATTGAGCACCAACCATTACTGCACACCAAATTACTTCCATGGCAGTGGATCACCCAAAAATTGGGACCAGCAGGAAGTGAGTCTAGACCACATGTCATCTGGGACTAGAAGGAAGCTGATCGACGGTGGCGGTGACAGTGGCAGGAATTGGAATGGTGGCTATGGCAACAGGAACAATAACTACCAAGAGAAGTGAATATGAAATAATCCTTTCCACTTTATAAAATATCACTTCATATTGTTTGGTCAAGGCTCTGAAGAACTAGAGTTTTTTTTGAGGGAACAAGAACTAGAATCTTCATGAGGGGCTTCCTGCATGAATCGTTCTCGATCTCTCTCAATGGACTTACCTGAAAGTGTCAAACAAGGTGAATCGTTATACACAGTGTATCAAGCATAAGTTGAAAAAGAGGTGCATGATGAGGCAAAGACATACATACATTCTGGGCATCATAAGCATATATCAAGCTTATCCATTTTCCCACATCATTGGAAACTTCCTCTTTCTGCACATGTGTAAAATAGTGCTGAACCAACAATGTAGATAAAATGAATGAACTAGACATGAACTAGAGGGGATCAGGAAGTCAGAATAGTCTATCATGAACATTTAAATTATATACAAGTCAAGATTTAGGACTCGCAAGCCCCCGTGTTGCCTCCCCACGCGGGGGACTCTAAGGGACCAAACCCTAGCCGCCGTCCCTTCCCCTCTCCTCCCCTCTGTCCCACCGCACCGCCGCCGGACCTGGCCGCAGGCAAGGCCATGTGGCTCGCTGGGATGGCAGCGGCGGCCCCCCTCCTATCGTTTTCAGCGGTGTGGTGACATGGGCTGCGATGAGCTAGTGGCGTGGCCTCGCTCGAGACGCGTGGTGCTCGGTGGGGCCACCTGGCCATGGCTACGGCAGCGTTAGCCTGAGCTCGGGCTAGCACAGGGGGCCTGCGGTGGCGGGATCTCCTTCTCTTCCCCTCTGCTGTCCCCTTCCTCCTTGCGTGCAGTGCCGTTGGCATCGGCCTGGGCTGCTTTAGGGCCTGGGTGGCCAGATCCAGTGCCCTGGTAGGCGGATCTGGCACTCCCAGGTCGAGGGGCGTCACCAATGGGGGCGGCCATGGTTGTACTATGAATCCCCCAAAACACAAGAAGCACGACAAGCCCCCCGTCAGGCATGATACTACATCCTTGCGCTTGATCCGCTTGGTAGGCACGTTGTTCTATTGACACTTCATCCAATTTCTTTGGCCTGGCCACACTATGGGAGGTCATTGTTGGAGTTGGACTTGTATTGCAACCGCCGCTTATCCGGCCACATGCGCAGCCACTCCACAAGGTTGCTCATCATTGCCAGGAGGTATTCAAAGTATTCATTACCCATTATTTTTACTGATCAATGGTATTTAAAGGTACAACCAATTATATATGTTAAAAACAAGGGTTGAATCAATCCATTTGTTTACCTTTTCAAAATTTGAATACACATTCTTGAAATATTGGGCCCGCCTCTAGTCACGTTAAGCTATAGGATCGTCAAGACCTGGCGGTGAGTGAGCAAGCAGCGCCAATCTGATACCTAGATGCCTCCGCCAAGCTCTCGCTGCATCTCTAGTGCCACCGCCGCTGCCTGATCTGAGAGGGCTAGGGTTTGGTGGTGGGTTTGAGGTGCAGCAGTGAGGCGCCATTTATAGCGGCACCAAGGTTGGTGTGAGGTGCCATGTGGGGGAAGTGCAGCAGAATGGGAAGGTGGTGACGAGATGGCAGTGAACGTGACCTGTGGGGTGGAGGCGTGGAGGTGGTGGTGTTCGGCGTGATGACAGGCGGAGGTGCTAGGGCTGCAAAGGAACTAGTAACGTCCACGGCTGCGTAGGAAGAGCAAGGACGACAGGAAGGTCTTGCAATTTGAACCTTCTGCTACGTCCAAATTGAATCACTGTGCAAAAAGCAAGTATTTGTGGACTTGTTTGGAAACAAAAAAAATATTTGTTGTAAAATATGTTTTCTTCAGGCATCCACTTGATTATAAGAGTGGGATATATATAATGCTACTAGGTGTGATATGTAATCATTGTACATGCCACAATGGGGAGTAGGTGATCAGCGAATCATCGAACCTCGAAAGAAAAATCTTGTATCTCCATTGTTCTCGTGGTTTGCATATTCTACACTTGCTCTTTACTTTGTGCAATCTCGTGCCTGTGTGGTTGTTTTGCTCACTTGCTTGTTTCCCTCAAGTAGTTTTTGTAGTTGTTTGAGTAGCTTGCTAGTTCTACTGGTAGCTTGTTGTTTACCTTGCTCACTAGAATTGTGTAGGAGCTTGTGAAAGATCCTAATTTGGTTTTGACACTCTTTTCTGCTTATCTTCTTGCTTTGAGACATGTAAGTGTCAAGATTCATGGAAGGGAATGTTGCGTCCAGGTCAGAGGGAAGACAACTAGAGTTAAGTAGAAGAAATCCTTCTAGGACAATATGATTTTTCTCCAATGTAGGGCCATTGAATTTTTTTTTGAAGATGTTTTCATGTCCAGATACCCTGTAATGTGGTATCCGGTGAGAAGATCGAAATACCTCGCCCGAAGGTATATGAAATGAGGATTTATCCTTTTCTCCCACAAGTAAGCTAGGTAAGCCCTTAATCCTGACAAGTGGGATAACATTGGCGCCATCATTGTCCAACATGTTTGATAGTACTTCCACAACTTCATACTCATAGTACCTGTTCTTATCTGCATCTGAGCTCCATTGCTTACTCCACCCCTTGTAAAGAGCCCATACCTCACCCCTTTAGGATATATTTCATACAACATCATTTTGTTTTTTTGCAGAACCTTTTGTACTAGAAACTTTTTTCACATAGATTTGCTTCCCTTCAACTGCATGAGAATACAAGGAACTGTATTCTAATATATTGACTTTTTCTCCTAAGCAAAACTTTACACAAGCAACTGGCAAACTTTTGTTGTTCCATTCTTTCTCTTCTTCAGACAATGAATAGAACTTCAGCCAAAATAAACACTTCAAATTACCAACATATTTTATCTTAGCATAGGATCTTGGCATATGATCAACGTTATCATAAAGGGCCCAGATCTGATCAACACCACCATCATTATATGTAATACTATTGACATCTCTGATCTTGATACCTGGATCAGAGCAGCAGGACGACTTCTCCAGAACAACAGAATCAAATGTTTCTTTCTCAATATTGTCGTCACCACTGGTACACATCCCTTTTGTCTTGTCTTGGACGTTTATTTTGCTATACACATGATTTTGAGACGATTGCCTGTCAGCACTTGTGATGTCGCCCTCTAATATTTGATTACAGTTAATGTTTTTGCCATCAGAGTTATTCTGGCTAATTTTGCCATCAACATGTTGCTTTGTCCTGTCAGACCTACCAAGATTGTAGGATCCTGACCCTAGCATAGTGGATGCTTGCTCTCTGGCCAGCTTATTTAATCGGTCAACAACATTTGAGTCAGCAGTATCTGCCATTGATCTTCCAACAATGTTCTTGTTTGTCTCTGATATTCTAGTTTTCCCCTGTACCATCTCAGGCTTGTTAGATTTGTTCACACCACCTGTGCTCCAATGTCCTTCTTTGTATGCACAGGAGGACTTGACAGGGTGACCTTGTTGACTGGGAGTGTCATGCTATTGCTCTTGGAACATGCTTTCAGGAACATGAGAATCACTAATCACGCTTGATGAAGTGGGCATGAATGGGCTCCAACGGTTTCTTCTTATTAGCTTCCTTTGGCACATTTTGTGATCCATTCTTCCTTTTCCAGTCATGTTCTGGAATGGGTGGTTTTTGATCCTGTACACGGTATGCAGTGAATTTCTTGTTGCATGTCGGACAGACGAACAAGCAGTTCAGGACTTTTTTGATGTACTGGAACCGATATTTACAATGTGGGCAGTTGGTCCAAAATGTTGGACTAGATCCAGACCCGCTCCCTTTATTTGCATCAGTTTTGTTTGATGGTTTCTTGTTATTAGCTTCCTTTGACACATCTTGTGATCCATACAACCTTTTCAAGTCATGGTCAGTTCGCTTTGCTGGGCGATGGGACAGAATATGCTTCAGCCACCAACTTGAATGCATCTTGAGCACCAGGAAAACTATTTTTATCTAGATGAGTTCAAAGTGCAATGTTGTGATATTGCTTGGTTATCATGGTTTCATCTGCTGACATACAAGTCTTTCTCACCGCCCACAATAGATTCTGCCACACAGCGTATATCGCAGATGATTCACATTTCTCGGCCAGCTGTGGACAAAGCTCTTGAGCTTCAAGTCTAATTTGTTGGGCATGATGGAAATTAGCATGATGGAAATCATTCTTCTCCATCTTCTCTAAAGCAATTTTCTTGGCCTTGGAGGCCTCTTCTCTATTGTGGTCGCTTATATTCTCCATAAATCACAACACAATGCCCTCACAAAAAGTGCTATCAGTTGCAATTTATCATCCCCGTTTCTCAAGCAATATTATGCCAAAGAATCTTCAGTGCATCTGGCCCTGAAAAATTAAAAAGAAATGATTCTTAGTAATTCAGGACGTGACCTTAGAACAGTATGAGGAGCGAAGAACAGTAGTGCACAGATAAAGGAATGATAAAAGATATTTTAGTAAAATGATATATTTCCATGTTTCCAATATGAAACAGTTCACTACATTTTTTGTTCTATCAATACCAGAAATAACACTTAAGTATTCTATATATGAAAGACACCATGATTGTCCATCGAATATTTTTCATATACATGCACAACGAATTAAGGTTTTAAGCTCATCAATATGCATGCGTGATCTATAATAGTTGTAAGTATAATATAGTAGAGTGTACACTGTAGCTCACAAAGTATTTTAGCAACTGATCACTGTACCATGCCACTGTTCAGCCAATGCAATGATACTATACATCCTATATACTGTAAATATAGCTAGCATACCTTTCGACATACTTAATATAATGACATGTCATTACTAAGCCACGGTACTTGAATATATGACACAAGATGAGGAAAACTATTGAAACATTGGCATCAAAAAGTGGAAATTAAAAGGATGAGCATGGACGAAAGAAGGAGATCAGAAAACTTACAGCATGAGTAAGGGGGGAACAATCCTTGCCACTTTATAAAATATCGCTTCATATTGTTTGATCCAGGCTCTGAAGAACTAGAGTCTTTTTTAAGGGAACAAGAACTAGAATCTTCATGAGGGGCTTCCGCATTTCAATATCAAGAATCTTTATCCATCTCTGTCAATGGACTTACCTGGAAGTGACAAACAAGGTAATTGTTATACCAACATACTCCCTCCATGTTGGTAAAAGAAGTCGTTTTAGACAACGACACGGTCTCCAAAACATAACTTTAACTTTATTTTTCTATAAAAATATTTATTCAAAAGTGATATATGTATACTTTTATGAAAGTATATTTCAAGACAAATCTATTCATATTGTTTTCACATTTCCAAACCCAACAACTTAAAAGTTATTCATGATTTATATTTCCAATGTTTGACCCAAACCTTGTCTAAAACGACTTCTTTTACCAACATGGAGGGAGTATATGAAGCTTATATCAAGCATAAGTTGAAAGAGAGGTGCATGATGTTGCAAAGACATACACATTCTTGAAAGCATAAGCTTATATTAAGCTTATCCGTTTTCCCACATCATTGAAAAAACTTCTTCTTTCTGCACATGTAAAATAGTGATGAACCAACAATGTAAAGATCAAAAATGAATGAACTAGAGAGATGGACTAGAGGGGATCATGGACATTTAAATTATAGACAAGTCAAAATTTAGCTGCATGCCAGCATCTCATAGCTGAACTCAGCCCCAACAAAAACAGTGAGAGAAAGCACATATACTACTAATCACCCCAAAACACAGAGAAGCATGGTAAGCCCCCCATTAGGCATGACACCGCATCCTCGCACTCGATCCACTCGGTAGACACGTCGTTCTGTCGATGTTTCCCCTTTCGGCTTCACCCCCACGGTGGCTGTTTTGGCAGGCGGGCAAAAATGTTTTTCGAAGGCGGGCAACCAGTCCACCTCCTCCAAATCGTTTGGGCAAATCAGGATTAACAGAGGTAGACATATGCTCGCTTGCGTTAATGTATGAAAAAAGTCATCTGACACCACTTAGGAGATTATATTCTACTATATCCCTCGTACATATAGTCCAATGTTGTTCATCCTTTAAATGAAAATACAACTTAGCTAGCTAGTGAAATAGATGCCACAAAAACAATATAGCCTTTAATTTTATCACAAGAAAATTGGGAAAAAGTAAATATTGATGCCACACACCAAACCCTAATTATTCAATCAGTTTTGAAGATGAAGAAAGGGGGACAAAGGAAATATGTAGAATGATAATTTAAATCAACATCAGAGCTGCAACTTCAAAAAAATAACAGGACTACATATATATAGACCAGCTACCCATATATAAAGCACATGTAATGTGACCAAGAATAATAAAAAGATGGTGGCTATATACTTACATGGCTAGATCATTGTGACAAACAGAAATAGTAGACGACAGATCATTGAGATGGGTATACTATAGAACTGATGCAGATATTCCTAAATATGAAATTAATGCATAAAAAGATGGTTGTAATTTTGAAGAGAATTAACTCACATTGAGCAATCTTATTAGTTTTTTCATTCCCTTCAGGGACAGCAACTCGGCACGGTTTCCCACAAATCTGATGATGGTATTTCAGAGAACAAGGTTAACGGTCAATATTCATGGAGCATTCAGGAGATCAGAAAGGCAAATAAAGCTCAATAATAATTCAGTAGAAAAGAACTATATATCATGTGTACACATTATGTTAACATAGCTATATATCCAGGGTGTGTATATATGGAACCCTATTTTATAAATTTTTTACAAAGGGGCTACATTTCACAAGAACCATTTTTCAGACAACGAGAGAAAGGGTGAAATTTCACCAATAACAAGTAATCCTATACAACAAACAAGTACAGAAGACTACTGAGGTACAATAGACTAAAATGATCAAGTTGGTAAAGTTAACTAGCTCATCATACAGATAAGTAGCCAACTAATCAACATGAAAGCGAAAAGAAATTAAATATGTTACTAGCTTGTCCACATCTAACGATTAAAATTCAAAAGGGCGCAAAACCAATCATGTCCTGATTTATGGTGTGAATGTGATATCTGCAGCTGGTTACCGTAAAATGGGTAGTAGATCAGCACAGCACGAACATAGAGTTGATGAGCGAGAAGTGCAGTAATATAATAAATTTATCCTATATGTGTATATATGCAACCAGTCAAATATGTCAAGCAAAAACGAAAAGAATTCATCCAAGCAATTGTTAAGCACAAAAGCACGACCTTCACATTGCTGAACTCGGCGATGGCCTTGCTGGCCATGGCGGCGTCACGGTAGGCCACGAAGCAGTAGCCTTTGTTCTTGCTCGTCGTCCTATCCATGATCATTCGAACCTGAGTGATCTCCCCGGCCACTGAGGCCCTGACGTCCTCCTCCGTGGCGTCCCTGCTGAGCCCGCCGACGAACACCTCCTTCATCCTCTTAGCCTCCGCAGCAGAAGCCTTACCGTCCCTCCCCACCACCACACCTGTGCTCACCACCACCACAGGGGCACGATGAGCACTGCTGCCCATTGCGGCGGGCTCCCTGGCTATGGTCTTGGCTTCTTCTTCCCTCCCGCCGTCTTTTCCTTGCCCAGTAAGGATTCATGGGCAG
Source organism: Saccharum spontaneum (assembly GCA_022457205.1). Classification (NCBI taxonomy): domain Eukaryota; kingdom Viridiplantae; phylum Streptophyta; class Magnoliopsida; order Poales; family Poaceae; genus Saccharum; species Saccharum spontaneum. The sequence goes on from CM039586.1 coordinate 4,569,186, forward strand.
GATCCGCATTCCAGCCAGCGGCTGGCTTCTCAGGCGGGATCTCGCCCAATTCTAGCTCCTCCTCATCGTCCCCCAGCTGCATCGGCAACGCTGCAGCGGCAGGCTAAGCCACACCTCCATCGTGCTGGTCACCTTTCAAGCTGCTGGCGTTCCCTTGGAGAAAAGCGGCGTTCTTACAATCTCTTGCACTTCCTTTGGTGGCGGCGTCGCCATGGCCCATGGAGAAGGACGATGGGTTCTGGTGCTCCACGGCCAGAGGAGGAAGCGGCGGTGGCACGTAGGGATTCTCTATCTCCTATCCACATATGATCCCTGCAGCCTTTGCAATACAACATGATTTAGATATATATTTTAGAGTCATGACTTGTGAATAATCTGTTAGGTCAATCAGAATTCCTTAATGGTGTATAGATTTTTGAACTATTTTGGTGATATATTATCAATGTATCTATATAGGAACTTAAATACATGCTATTTATTATTGACTTTTTGGCCATATGATGCACCCTTTTATATAATAATTTAGCGGTGCTTCCAATGGCTGCTAATCTTTGTGATGACCTGCATGTTTGTAATGATGATTCTGCTCATAAGGATCACTTGAAGGAGGAGACCGGTGGCTGGAGTAGACACTCAAATATCCTAGGCACATTTGATTGCGTTTCATGGACACTAACCTGATGAGAAACCTTTCAGCCCCTTTCTCGGTCTCTAATAGTATTTTGTTTGTTTCTTCAAGTGGCTTCCATAGTGTTTTGGTTAGTCTGTGCTAGTTTGATTTTCCATAACAAGGAAATAAATATTCAGCATATCCAAGTAATAATAGTGCAGATGACCTCACTCTGCTTATCTAACTATTCTGTCAAATGATTGAGCCTTTACACAATGTTGCATATCTCATTGCCTTATATGACTACTGATTACCACCGTAGCAATTTAACTGAATCAATGTTGAAGAATATAAGATTTGGTCCGTTTCTCATAGCCTCCATGATAAGTTGGATGCTATGAGTCAGCAGTTGCACGCCATGACCAAAATGGTGACAAGATAATGGTGATCTGAAGTTGTTGCTTGTCAAATATGTAGCAGCCACTTCTCTATTTATGTATGCTACCTATCATGGATACAGCTATGTAAATAATATATAAGTTGTTTTACTACTAGTAGCTATGGAAATATAATATCAGACTTCTTTTATTTGGAATGATAAGTACATATAAATGCATGTGACATACTAAAGATATCAATGTATGGTACTATGGAATCGAAATTATCTCTATTGCCTTTTGTCAATGAATTTTGTTTCAAAAAAAAAATACCAACAGACATGTGAACTTTTGTACTTCAATCAGAAATCAGGCTATAATGAGCTAAATGATACTGTCATTATGTTGAAGCCAGGGAGCATGTAAAGCAAGCATGCTTTTAATTCAAGTTGTGAAACAAAGCATCAGCAATTTGCTACTTCAACCAACAGATGGGGCTAACATGATCTCAACGGTTCAGTTTTGGAAAGGATATATCTCAGGTTGAAGCCTTACAAGAAAAGTTAGCGACACGAAGCTAATAAAGTGAGTAATGGCTGACTGACATACACAGAACCAGTCAGAAATAACAGCACTGTGTAAACGGAGTATGCATTGACAATTGTGGCATGCGTGACGAGTTACCTGACACAAAACTACATGCATATGCTAATTCAGTAATTCACCAAAGAAAAAGTGGACCACCAGGCTATAAAATCACAATGGCAATGCGAGTCATTACGTATCTAACATAAAAGCGCATTAGTGTTTTAGTATCCTTTGCTAGACCCTGATATGTATATGTTGACCACCTCTTTAAAGTCGACCTAGTGTTGGTGGCTGACCTGGATAAGATAGCTGACCTAGAGCTGGTAGCTGACCTGGGTTGGGGGGGAGGGGGGCTGGCCAATCTGACACCCACTACTTGGGGAGAACCAGTTGCCAATCTGATACCCACGGGTTGGGGAGAACCAGTTGCCACATTATAAAATATTACTTCATATTGTTTGATCCAGGCTCTGAAGAACTAGAGTCTTTTTTGAGGGAACAAGAACTAGAATCTTCATGAGGGGCTTCCTGTATTTCAATATCAAGAATCTTTCTCCATCTCTATCAATGGACTTACCTGAAAGTGACAAACAAGGTGAATTGTTATACCAACAGTATATGAAGACTATATCGAGCATAAGTTGAAAGAGAGGTGCATGATGTTGCAAAGACATACACATTCTGGGAGGCATAAGCTTATATTAAGCTTATCCGTTTTCCCACATCATTGAAAAGTTTCTTCTTTCTGCACATGTAAAATAGTGATGAGCCAACAATGTAGAGATAAAAAAAGAATGAACTAGAGAGATGAACGTGAGGGGATTAGGATGTCAGAATAGTCTATCATGGACATTTAAATTAAAGACAAGTCAAGATTTAGCAACATGCCAGCATCTCATAGCTGAACTCAGCCCCAACAAGAACCGTGAAAGAAAGCACATATACTACGAATTGCCCCAAAACATAGAGAAGCTTGGCAAGCCCCCATCAGGCATGACACCGCATCCTTACGCTCAATCTGCTCTTCAGACGCGTCATTCTGTCGACGGTTCTTCCCCTTTCCGGCCCCGCCCCACGGTGGGAGGTCGTCATCCATTACTACAGTAGCAATTTTGGTATGCGGGCAAAAACATTTTTTGCAGGTGGTCAAAAACATTTTTCGAAGGCGGGCAACCAGTCCGCCTCTGCCAAATCATCTGGGTAAATCAGGATTAACAGAGGAGGACATATGCTCGCCTGCAATAATGAACTAAAAAAATAGCAAGCCCATCGGTTGGCTGCCGAGCCCATCCATAGGGCCCAATGAGCCCATCGACACGTTGCCGCTGGTGCTGGATCTGCCATGGCGTCGCCGGATCTGCGCAACCGCCACTGTTGGAGAGGCCCACGCGTGCGCCGTTGACTGAGAGGCCCATGCTCGCCAGATCCATCGCGGTGCGGCCTTGCAGTGCGCCATCGGCAGATCTGGCTAGCCACCAGCCCTGACACCGCGCCACAGCTGACCGCTCTGCTTATCTGACCGCGCACGCATCCACTCCACAAGGCTGCTCATCATCGCCCATGGGTTTTCAAGGGTATTCATTGAATACCCTTATTTACCGATGAATGGTATTTAAAGGTACAATCAATCATACATGGTAAAAAATAAGGCTGAATCAATCAATTTTTTACCTTTTGAAATTTTGAATACACGTTCTTCAAATCTTGGGCCTCTGGTCGCGCTAAGCTACGGGATCGTCGAAACCTGATAGTGAGCGAGCAAGCAACGCCACTCCGATACTTAGATGCCTCCGCCAAGGTCTCGTTCCACCTCTAGCGTCGCCACCGCCTGATACGCCTCTATAGCCCCAAAACGAAGTGGAGATGAGGTGAGGGTGCCCGATCTACCGTCGTCGAAGTCAGATCCGGGGGCGGGGGCGCCGCTGCTGCTCGTCGCTGTTCAGACCGGGGGCGCCGCTGCTTGGGGCCGCGGGGCGACAGAGTCAGATCCACCGCTGTCGCCGCCCTAGCCTTACGCACCACCACTTGGGGGCCAACGGGGAGGGCGCCGCTGCTTGGTGACCGGAGCAGGCGCTGCCGTTTGGGGGTTTCGCAGTCGAAGGGCGAGCGAGCTGAGAACTGAATCTCCCGCCGTCGCGGTCTCACGAAGTGCAGGAGGCGGCGAACCGGTGGTAGAGGAAGAGAGACAGAGTGCGGTGCTAGGGTTTGGGGAGCCGCTTTTATACATCCGTGGCATAACCCGCCCGCTTTTGGGCCAGTTGAAAGGCCAACGCAGCCTAGGCCCAAGTTGGTTGCGCTTTTCATTCTCCAGTGCTTGTCAAAATGAATTTTTCCATCGGTATCACCAAAACACACAGGAAAACTTTGTATTGTTTCGTCGGTAGCCGGAAAACCGACAGGGAAACATATTTATTCTGTCGGTCTCCGACTTTTTCTGTCGGTTCGTATGTAACTGATAGAAAAATATAAAATTCCCCTATCAGTTTGACTTTAACCGACAGGGATTTTTTAGTTTCCAGTAGTGCTCCATGATAAGTTGGATGTTATGAGTCAGCAGTTGCACGCCCTGACCAAAATGGTGACAAGATAATGGTGATCTGAAGTTGTTGCTTATCAAATATGTAGCAGCTACTTCTCTATTTCTGTATGCTAGCTATCATGGATGCAGCTATGTAAATATGTAAAGTTTGGTTGTTGTACAACAAGCAGCTATGGAAATGTAATATCAGACTTCTTTATCTGGAATGATAAGTATATATAAATGCATGCAACGTTCTAAAGATATCAATGTATGGTACTTTGGAATTGAAATTATCTCTATTGCCTTTTGTCAATGAATTTTGTTTTTAAGAAAATACCAACAGATATGTGAACTTTTGTACTTCAATCAGACAATCGGGCTATAATGAGCTAAATTATACTGTCATGATGTGCAAGCCGGGGAGCATGTAAAGCAAGCGTGCTTTTCATTCAAGTTGTGAAAGAAAGCATCAGCAATTTGGTACTAGAACCAATAGATGGGGCTAAAATGATCTCAATGGTTCAGTTTTGGAAATTACATATCTCAGGTTGAAGCCTTACGTGGAAGGTTACCGACATGAACCTAATAAAGTGAGTAATGGCTGACTGACATTCACAGAACCAGTAGGAAATAAAAGCACTATGTAAATGAAGTATGCATTGAAAATAGTGACATGCATGACGAGTTACCTGACACAAAACTACACGCATATTGTAATTCAGTAATTCACCAAAGAAAAAGTGGACCACCCGTTTATAAAATCACAATAGCAATGTGAGTCACTACGTATCTAACAGAAAAGCACATTAGTGTTTTAGTATCCTTTGCTAGACCCTGATATGTACATTGATGAGGTTGACCACCTCTGCAAAGTCGACCCATTGTTGGTAGCTAACCCGGATAAGATAGTTGACCTAGAGTTGGTAGCCGACTTGGGTCGGGGAGGCCTGGCCAATCTGACACGCATGGGATGGGGAGAACCAGCTGCCAGTCTGATAACCATGGGTTGGGTAGAACCAGTTGCCAATCTGACACCATTAGATGGGGAGAACCGGCCAATCTTACACCTAATGCTGCTTGGGGAGGCTAGGCCAATCAAACACCTGACCCAGTCTGTGGAGCCCAATCTTCCAATAGATGCCGCACGAACCATGCACATCATACAAGTAGAACAATAACTTCCATTGCAGTGGATCATCCAACAATTGGTACCAGCAGGAGGTGGCCCCAGGCCACACATCTAATGGTGTCTGATTCTAATATATTTGTTTCTTTTAACTAGCAGTCCACTGTTAACAATACCCAGGCTGAATTCGTATTGAGTAAATTGATGGATATGTTCCATCTCCTGGTTTTCGCATCAGCGCTTGGGTGGCTCGGGGATTCGGTCCACTAGGGTTTAAGGGGTTCTGCAGCAGACTGCTTAACAGGTGTGTTATCGTTTCGTTTATGTCGGTGAGTGAGATGCAGAGAGTCTGTCGTTGTCAGGGATCTATTGGATTTGGCTCCGTGCCCTGTGGTGGTTTGTGGAGCAACAGTTGGCCATGGTTTGTCATGGTGCCTAAATTGTGTTCACCATCAATTGGAGTGTACTGTTTTTTTTCAAACAACTTTGGAGTGTACTGTAGTATACAATGGTTAAGCAAAATGTGTTGTCTGCCTGAGATTATGCAAACATTTCAGAAGTCAATCAACAACAAACTAACTTAGGACCTTGTATCAGTAACTTGGTTGATAAAATCTCTGTCTCTATCAGTTTCAGTTGTGCTGCTCTATCTCGTTTTACATTGCTCCTCATGGCCTGATGCAAGTTATGTTAATAACCTTTACAGTGGTGCACTAACAATTTTGTGCATTCATTGCCCACTAGGACTTCACATTATGAAGAGCTCGCGCCAGAGTGCGCCAGCACATACTACAAATATGGATGCGCCCTGCTATACGTAGCTCAGGAGGAAAGTGATTTTTTGGGAAATGTTCCCAAGAGCGTGCCAAATGAAGAATCAGTGAAGAGTACTGCTTCTAAAGATGACAGTGGAACCTCAAAGGTCTCTGGTACCAATGTGGAGGATGCCGTGTCTTCAGAGAAAGCTGATGCTGAAGAAGGTATATGCTTACCACGTACATCTAGCAAAGTTCACTGAATCGCACTTTAATTCTGTCTCTTTATGATCTATAACCAAACACTAAGTTTGACCTCTTTCCTTGCTCTTCTATACCTGCTAAATATTCTATAGAATGCAGTCTTAAACTCCTAATCAGTAGTGTACTCCTGTGTGTTTGCAAAGTATTAGTTGAGTGTTAGAACTAATGTCTTCAATCACTATCAGCATTCCACAGGATTCCATTTAGTTGAAGTGCTATTTTTTTGATTTGTGCTATTTTAGTATATGAGTAGGAGACAGCATATATAAGTTTGTTTATATCACCATATGTTGATCATATTTCAAACTGGACCTGATTTAATCTATGTTCTTCTATACTTATATATTGAGTGCTAAGTACGGAGTGTTGGGGCATCTGCAACTTGGTTGTTGGGGCCCTTGCATCGCTCTATTGTTCAGCTCTTTACTTTAATGGTTTTTGTAGCCTGTTAAACTTAAGAATTTGGGTTGGTAAAGAATGCCTTTTTAATAGTCAATAAATTAGTTAAATTCTTTTGGTCGAATGCATGTGTAACATTATTTACTTGAATGCACATGTTACTTTAGATAATATGATCGCATCCCAGCATCAGTTTGTTGCTCTTCCTTTGTTAATTGCCTTAATCCAGTCTTAGAAACTTCCGCATATGTTTGGTTTATGAGCTAGTTTCCAAGATTGGAGATGCGATTCCATACTGTGCAAAAGTGATCTCACTATGCAAGTCACGCATACAGAGCCTGAAAAGTTCCAAGGATGCTTTGTTGGCTGGTAAAGACGGTGATGCATCTGCTGCTGAAGCTGAAGGAGGCTCAGAAAAATCTGACGCTGAAAGAGAGCTAGAGCAGCTTACTAGCATATTGCCTGATCTTGAGAAGAAGGTAAACAGTTACAGATGCCATTTATTTTGCTTCATGGGCCTGGTACTGTATCAGTGATGAAGATGATTTATCTTGCTTCTAAGGACTAATGATATCTCTGATTTGTTGTGCATTTAGCTTGAGGACCTGGATCAAGCAAACCCAAGCCCCGCCATGGAAGAGATGGTGAAGACAATTGCATCCAGGGTAACTGACGCGATGCCAATTGCTGCATCTTTTACTTCTTCCCAGATGGCAACCTCGAGCAATGGTTTCGACTCCTCGGTTCTGTCTACGGCAGCGACAACTGGAAAAAGCACTGGAAGCACTGTGACTGACCTTGGGGTTGTAGGCAGAGGCATCAAACGAGCTAGCATCAAGCCGATCTCTGCTGAACCAGCCGCAAAGAAACCTGCACTCGATTCACCGTCTCCCCAAGGTGACAGCAGCATCAACTGAACGGTGATGAGTCCGTATGTAAGTAGAAGTTCAATTTCATTAGCCCTACCGTAATGTTATCTTGCTGGAAGTTCCACCATCACGGCCAACCTCTGAACTTCATCAGACGACATGCCCTGATCATATTCCGAAAGAGCAGTTTGGAATGTTCCTTGCCTTATGTTCCTGGCAGTTGTGGAAACGAAGGAATGCTGTCGTCTTTCGTCATGAAGCTCCCCAATTGCGACAGCTCATTGCTGATTGCAAGAAAGAGGCGCAACTCTGGCGCTGTAGGCTCAAACCACAAAGAAGATCGGTCATCGATGCTTGGTGTGTGACATTTGATTCAGTAATGCAAGGCTAATCCATGTGTGTATATCCCCTGTAAAGCTGCTATAGCTCTTGTAAAACTATCCTGCCGTTTTGGGCAAATCTCTATAAATATATTCAGGTGGGGACCAAATCCCCCCGGTGACATTAAAAAAAAAAAAATCTTGCTGGAACATATGTCAGTTCTGTTTCACTTAATGTGCCTCCCTTCTGGGCATTCTAGCTAAGCTATGTAAACGTTTGAGAAGGGACTGCTGGAGCCAGACTCATCCTGAGCTTCTTACCTTGTAAGATTGAATATTGCTGAGATCATCATGGCGGTAAGTCATCCTGAGCCATTTGTAAGATTGTTATGGCCATTACATCAGGGGAAGCAAATTGGCAGGTGTTTTATCTTTCATGTTACTATATACAAAGAGAATTTAAAAATATACAGAGCGTAGCCTACAAGGCAATAGGTGAGGATTTACACCACAAATAAGACTAGCAAAGCTGGAACGAGCCATACAAATCCGAGGGCCAAACGGAGTGTGCCTTCTTTTATGGATTCTTTAAGGGCTGTACAATGAAAAAGGTCGATTCGGATCGGATTGTATTGTGGAAGAGCTGGGTTCTAGACTTGGCCCAAGTCGCCGATTGGGTCTTCCAAGCCGCCCTCACGAGTCACGACCTAAGGTTTCTCAATAAAAAAACGAGTCACGACCTGAGGGGCAGTGCGGCCGTGCGGGTCCTCGGAGGTCGGAGCTGAGGCGAGGCGGCGGCGGTAGCAGCGATTCTGCGACCGAGATGGTTCCTCGTCAAGATCCGTTACTCGCCAATGATGGAGCCTGACGGCATCAGTTCCTCGGGCCCCATCGTTTCTCCATCTGTCGCCAAGATCCGTCCTCTGGCGCGCCTCTCCACCGCCAAGCCCACCGAGGTCTCCGCGCCCGCGCCGTCCAAGAAGAAGAAGAAGAAGAAGAAGAAGAAGAAGAAGAAGAAGAAGAAGAAGAAGAAGAAGAAGAAGAAGCCCTCCTCGTCCTCCAAGAGAGGCTGGCCGCTAGGGAGCCATCGCCTTGGTTGGTACAGATTTCTTCTTGCCTTAGGGTTTTGTTTGTCTTTGATAACTTGCCTGGTCTTGCAGCTGATTTATGTGCTTGACCCTACTTAATAGGGATTGGTGATGGCAAATTTGTATTTGACACCTAATGTGAAATTAGTTCCAGTGCCAAAAATTGAGGGAACTCTTGTAGAATCAGCAAAATTAAACATAATATTTACCAAGTAGCATTATGTCTATTGCAAACTGAAATACCATTCATAATGAACTAGAATAGTCTGGATGGATTATACACTAAGAATAATTAGCAAATGATGCTAAATTATACAGAATATATATTCTCTAGTGTTTTCAAAATGTTCTTGCATCTATTAAGCACCAGTTTGTTTTTGTATGTAGCTATTCTTATCTATATCAGTGACATCTTTTCTGGAAGGAACTAATAAACTAATAAATATAAATTGTCCTCTTGTAGCCGATCAACTCAACACTTCTAAAGCAACTTTTTTCTATACAGTTGTATCTAGCTGCCATTTTTTTTACTGATGAGGTCTTAGATATAGTTGAATCGGTGGTGGTGGAGTCAGGCTAGCGGGGCCGTGGCGGGTCGGTGCAGTGGCGAGGCAACGCAGTACAGGCAGACCCGCAACGGCGAGGAAGATGATCGGGGTCACCAAGGTACTCCGCCTCGGCTCCGACAGACTCTTCTCTGCAAAAAAAAAAGAACATACAGACTTAATTGAAAATTTCGGCAGAACCTCTCCTGCACGGCGAGGTTTCCAAAACCTGCAAGAAAACAACGACATGATGGCCGACAACCACATATATATCAAGGGAAGCCATGTAGTTTAATTTTCATTCCATGCACAAGAATATATCCAAGTAGTACAACAACAACAACTACTACTAACACTACTACTACTACAAACACTACTACTACTGTAACACTACTACTACTACACTACTACTACCTACTACTACTAACACTACTCCCACTACTACAACTACCACCACCACCACAACAACAACAACTACTACTACTACTAACACTACTACTACTACAACTACTACTAGTAACACTACTACTACTACTACTACCTCAACATCCACTGCCACCACCACCACCCATCTGCCACCACCCCTCCACCACCACCACCGCCACTGCCACCACTACCACCGCCACCGACACCACCACCACAATTACACACCACCATTGCACAACAAGAAAAGAAGGGGAAGGGAAGGGAAGGGAAGGGAAGGGCATACCAGTGGCGTGGACGTGCCGGTGAGGGGGTAGCAACGGCTGCAGGGACGCCGGGGACGCGACGGGGACGCCAGAGACGCGACGGGGGCACCGGGGACGGCCGCAGTCACCGGGGACCTCCTCCTCCTCTCGTCCTCCTCCTCCCCTTCTCTCCTTCTCCTCCCCTTCTCCTCCTCCTCCCTTGCTCCTCCCCTTCTCCTCCTCTTCTCCTCCTCCTCTCCTTCTCCTCCTCCTCCTCCTCCTCCTACTCCCCTTCTCCTCCTCCTCTACTCCACCCGCCGATGTTGGCAGGCCGGCGCGGGCACAGGCTGGTGCGCGGGGACGACGAGGTGGGGGTGGCCTCGGAGGAGCGCGCGGGGACGGCGAGGCGGCGCACGGACAACGAGGTAGCATAGGCTACGCACGGACGACGAGGCGGCATGGGGACGACGAGGCAGGGCGCGGACGGCGAGGCGGCGCGGGGACGGCGAGCCGGCGCGCGGACGGCGAGCGCGGGGCACGGGCTATGGCGGTGGCGCGGTGCGACGGCGGAGGGGTTGGGCATGCGAGTGGGGTGGGTGTGTGTGCAGGTGGGGTGGGCCGGCTAGGCCGCTTGAGGGGATAATAGGGTTTTATTTTTTTAAAAAAATTATTTGCAGAGTGCCAGTCGGGGGCACTCGGCAAAGGTTTTTATTTTTTTTATTTTTTTTGAAAAACTTTGCCAAGTGCCCCTGACCTGGCACTCGGCAAAGAAGGAATTTAAAAAAAAAACACCTTTGCCGAGTGCCAGCCGCGTGGCACTTGGCAGATCACTTATTTGCCGAGTGTTAGGCCTGACAATCGGCAAACAATTTTTTTCTCTTTTGGCCCCCAAATTTTTTGTGTAGTCCTCCTACAGTATCAGGTACTCCATGTTAAAATTTGGTATATTTTTCGGGCTTTTTGTTATATTTATTTAATTTATTTTATTTAATTGAAATTTTTCGAAAAAGGCAAGTTTGAACTGCAGGTGCATCGAATAATTGAATTTAATGAATGGAAAAATAATATTCATGTTATTGAGTGTAATGTGAGGCTGTATCCAGGAACAAACCCGAAATTTCAAACATCTTGTTCACGAAACATGACCACGAACTTGCAGGCGAGTTGTTTTAAATTCTATAAAAAGCAAACGAAGTCCGAAAATCATGAAACTTATCGAGATGTCATGATATCATATGTGGAGGTTGTGATAAAAAAATTGAGAAGGTTTCGCGCACATTGTCATGTAAAATGCTTACAAACCAAGACATCTCCACATGTGATCACATATGATATCATGACATCTCGACAAATTTTATGATTTTTGAACTTCGTTTGCTTTTTATAGAATTTAAAGACAACTCGGCCGCAAGTTCGTGGTCATGTTTCGTAAACAAGATGTTCGAAATTTCGGGCCTGTTCCTGGATACGGCCTCACATTACACTCAATAATATGGATATCATTTTCCATTCATTAAATTCCATTATTGGATGCACCTAGAGTTCAAACTTGCCTTTTTTTGAAAAAATTCAATTAAATGAAATAAATTAAAGAAATATAGCAAACACATCGAGAAATGTGCCAAGTTTAAACATGTAGTTTCAGGTACTGTAGCAGGACAACAGAAAAAGTTTAGGGCAAAAAAATCTTTGCCGAGTGTCAGGGAATGAGACTCGGCAAAGCCTGTCACATTTTGCCGAGTGTCAGACTTTGTCGAGTGTCTGACTCTCGGCAAAGAGGTTGTTTGCCAAGTGTCTGGCTTTGTCGAGAGCCAGACACTCGGCATAGAGGTGCTTTGCCGAGTGCCTTTATTTGCCGAGTGCACTCGGCAAAGAGGTTATTTGCCGAGTACCGGTCTTTGCCGAGAGCCCGATATTTGGCCCTCGGCAAAGCCTTCGGCACTCGGCAATGGCTGCGTTTCCGGTAGTGAATGATGATGAGATGTTTGGATTGCTCTGCTTCATTTTGATGAGCGCCGAGGATCCGAAGTGGTTGAGAGATCTTTTTTCTTCCAGCGAGCCCTACACTAAGCTATTTGAAGTACATTGTCCAGTAATTACAATTTTCTATTTGAAGTATCCACGAATTTTTGTTGTTCTTGTTGGATTCATCTAGGTCATATGGTCAGAAAATTGTAATTTTGTTTAGCATGTTGATTCATGCTCAATTCTATAGTTAATCCTTTTAGCTGCTTAATTAATCATTTTAGCTATTTCTGTGTACTTCTGTGTGCTATGAAACAAATCCAGCATGCTACTTTTGTGTACAACTGAACCACGCATGCAGCTCGTATTTATGTGTACATGTGCACACACGCAAATGTGCAAGCTGCAGCCTGCACAGGGCTCGGGCTGAGTTGTGGACACACGCAAACGTGTGCAGCCTGCGCGTGGCCCAAGGGCTGAGTAGTTCTAGTAACGGACCTGGCCCTAGGATTTAATTAGGATCAGGATAGGAGTAGGATTTTATTCTGAAGGGGCCAAGGCAGATTAGGATATAAAGCTGACTAGAGGATTGGATCAGGATCGGACCACCACCTCAAAAAAAAAGGGTCGAGGTTGGATTAGGGGTGGATCACAGCTCATTCCCAGGCGCTGGCCCAACATGAGAGTAAGGTCTTCTTTGGCCGGACTCCTGTCCCTCGCAGCACCGGAGGGAGGAGCCGAAACATGGCGGTAGGTTTTTCGATTCTTAGTTAATTTCGCAAGGGGAGAGAAAAAAATTTAGATAAAGTCCTACAGTTTGTGCAGGAGCGAGACATGGCTGTAGTATAACGGTAGTAGTACTTTGGGGGGTGGGTGTCGGTGAAAGCTCCAGGTGCTCCACCAAAATCACCTCTAGATCCTTTTTTTTTGCCAAATACTTCCCCACAACTAGATCTGAAGCACCCAAAAATCCAGATCTGGGGTTTAAATTCATAGATTCCATGGAGGTGCTGCAAAAACCCAAGCCAGATCCAGATCTGTGAAGTTGGCCGAAATTACCCACCACTGCCACTGCTAAGTGGAAAATGAACGGTTCATTTTTTTTCTTTCCTTCCTCCTCGCGACTCTTTCCTTCTTCCTTATGACCGATACTTCCCGCGCCGCTCCACCCCGGCATAGGCTGCGCCCGGCAGCAGCGAGGTTTGCCCCCAGCCGCGTTGGGCCGCGCCGACCACAGTAGCCCACCCGACAGCGCTGCCTCCCCGACCTCCGGCAACTCCCCGACAGCTCCTCCGGCCGCGCCCCGGCCACGACAACTCCTCCTCCGGATGGCAGCGCTGCCTCCCCGAGCCCCCCGACCGCGCCCCGGCCCCTCCTCTGGTAGCGGCAGCCCCTGCCCCGAGACGCGACGTATGCGGGCTCGGCCCCGCCTCCCCGAGCCGCGACGCCGCCTCGCTCCACTTCCAGGCCACGCCGTGCCGGGCTGTGGCGGCCCCGTCCCATCCAGGCTCGTGGCACAGAATGGAAGAGGAAGAAGAGCAGAGAGGCCGACACACGGGCTAGATTGTCAGTGAGAGAAAGTTGGATCCAAAGCTCTCCCAAACAATTTTTTAGGATTTGTGAGATCCTAAATTCAAGTTGGAGCTGCTCCAAGACGGATTTGGTGCTCCAGATCTGGTTTTTTAGATTTGAAGCTGTCCCAAACAGGCCCTTAGTAGCAACAATCTCTAGGTGCTAGGTTTGATTTTTTTTGTTGAAGCAAATTTAGGACGGTTAAAGTAAATATAATTCCTTGCCCAATAAAAGATACAACAACAACATAGCCTTTTGTCCCAAACAAGTTGGGGTAGGCTAGAGATGAAACCCAAAAGAGGCGAGAAACAGGGAGACACATAAAGGGACATAAAGAGCACAAGACAAAAAGAGATCACAGTTCAGGCACGTTCATTGTCAATCTCCAAGCGCTCCTATCCATAGCTAAATTCTTGGAGATATTCCACTCCTTAAGATCTCTTTTAACGGACTCGTCCCAAGTTAGTTTAGGTTGACCTCTACCGCTCTTTACATTATCAGCCCGCTTTAGAACTCCACTACACACCGGCGCCTCAGGAGGCCTCCGTTGGATATGTCCAAACCATCTCAACCGATGTTGAATCAAGTTCTCCTCAATTGGTGCCACCCCAACCCTATCCCGAATATCGTCGTTCCGGACTCTATCCCTCCTTATGTGCCCACAACACCAACGCAACATACGCATCTCTTCTACACTCAATTGTTGGATATGTCGCCTTTTGTAGGCCAACACTCAGCACCGTATAACATCGTCGAATGAATCGCCGTCCTATAGAACTTACCTTTCAGCTTCTGAGGCACCCTTTTGTCACAGAGGACACCAGAAGCTTGACACCATTTCAACCAGCTGGCTGAAATTCTATGCCTAACATCTTCATCAATGTCTCCATCCTTTTGTAGCATCGACCCTAAATACCGAAAAGTATCCTTCTTGGCCACCACTTGCCCATCGAGGCTAACGTCTCCCTCCTCATGCCTAGTCACGCTGAAATCGCACCTCATGTACTCGGTCTTAGTCCTACTAAGTCTTAACCCTTTCGACTCTAACGTGTGCCTCTATAGTTCTAACTTCCTATTAACCCCTTCCCTACTGTCGTTAACTAGCATCACATCATCAGCAAAGAGCATACACCAAGGGATATCACCTTGTATGTCCCTTGTGACCTCATCCATTACCAAAGCAAATAAATAAGGGCTCAAAGCTGACCCCTGATGCAGTCCTATTTTAATTGGAAAGTCACTGGTGTCGCCATCACATGTTCGGACAAACGTCACCACATCCCTGTACATATTCTTGATGAGGGTAACGTACTTAGTTGGGACTTTGTGCTTTTCTAAGGCCCACCACATGACATTTCTCGGTACTTTGTCCTATGCCTTCTCGAGGTCAATAAAGACCATGTGCAAGTCCTTCTTCTGCTCCCTATATCTCTCCATCAATTGTCGTAATAAGAAAATCGCCTCCATGGTCGACCTACCAGGCATGAACCCAAACTGATTTTGGGTCACATGTGTCACTCTCCTTAGGCGATGCTCGATAACCCTCTCCCAAAGCTTCATCGTATGGCTCATCAACTTAATCACACGGTAGTTAGTACAACTTTGAACATCTCCCTTGTTCTTGAAGATAGGTACTAATATACTTCTCCTCCATTCTTCAGGCATCTTGTTAGACCGAAAAATAAGGTTAAAAAGCTTAGTTAACCATACTATCGCTCTGACGCCTAGGTATCTCCACACCTCAATGGGGATACCATCAGGGCCCATCGCTTTACCCCTTGCCCAATAAAAGATAAATTGTCTTTTTTCTTTTCAATTTCTTTTTTTAAAGATAAGGCGGTTACTTTTGTTTTTCAAATATGCCACTCACACAACACTACGTAAGTAAGGCCTTTTGAGCTAAGACTCTCTTTGAATTCCATGGTCTAAACTGGAGCTCATGAGACTCTAAACAGACAATCTAAAGTCCTACTTAAAATTTAGCCAGCCTTATAAAAATAACATTAGTTTATTAAACAATACAAACATGCTAAAGTGATCCAAAATTTGGTAGCTAACTAAACTTTAGACCGTGGGATCTAAATAGAGCCTAAATTTTCTTTGACGTGCCAGACGAGACGGCCTCCATGGGTGAGAGGTCCTCTTCTATCCAAATGTTCCACACGACATGTAGTACGAGGATTACGTTGGTTGAATGCACGTCGACTTTTAGTACTCCACACTCCAGATGCGAAAACACCGCTGCGATGGCACGTATCCCCCGGTGAGCGCTGCAGCAGTCGGCAGATATATATATAGGTACCGATGCTAACACGACACGACACGATGCGATACGGAAGTAGTTGTGAAATTTAAGGTAGCCCACGTATCGCGGGCAATGCAGAGCGGCCCAAATCCACCCACCACAACACACCTAGTAGCGAAGCAATCTGGCTCCATCCCTCCTAGAAAGACGCTATAGGATACGTGCTGGTCTAACTTTCTCAATTTTGGCTAAATTTATAAAAAAATATATATAACATTTACATCTCTAAATAACTCTATTATAAAAATATATTCAACGATCTATCTAATGAATTTTCATATTTTTTTTATATATAATTGATCAAAGTTAAAAAAAATCAAACTTCTCAGGAAACGAGAACTTTTATTTTGAGACAAAGGAAGTAGATGATCTTTTTTTTTTCTATTGATGCCTCAATACTTCAAGTACAAGGTGTATAGATCTAAACTTAAGCATAAACTCACACCACATGCACGCAGACGCACATGTACTATGCCCAAGCTAGAATTACACTTATATCTACACGCGGCTGAAAGGTACTTGAAGGACTGACAAACCGTCAGGCCGTGACGCACCATACATACATTCATGCTATGCTAGCTACTCCCACTGCACAAGTAAGGTGCAGATGGACGTACTGTACGCCGCTGAGCTCAGCTGACTAAGTTTTTAGGTCACTGGTGGTGGTAAGGGCTTGTAGGAGTATCATTACTGGTAGTGAGTGGTACCAAGGCCTACGGGCTACAGCTCACCTAGTCTAACTTTGTTCGGCTGGCTGTATTTCTGACTGATGCTGATTTGTTGTTGGCCAGTAAGCTCAAGTGAACATGGCCCTAGTTAGTAGTTACTTCCGGTACGTTGTGCAATCTCTCTCTTGGCAGAGACGATCAGTTCAGAGGTCAGGCACCCGGACACATGGGATGTCATCAAGTAGCGTGTAGTAGTACTCCGCGGGAGCACAGGGGAATTTTATTGGGCGCCACCCATCGACTGCCGGGGTGCATGCTTCAACTTTCAAACGGGAGTTTACTCCAGCACTCAAGTTCTCCCGTGGAGTTGTTGCCCGGCCACCGCCGATCCATCGCCTCGCCTCCTCACCGCACCAGAGGGATGAGCAGGTACTCCGCGTAGAACAGCTGCAGAGCCACGTGGGGAGTAAATGGTCAGTAACTGATCAGAATTCATTCAAGGGGGTGCAGTGCAGGTCGTGAGGGTGATTAAGCTGGGCAGGAATGATCAGGAATGATCAGGAACGATCAGGAATAGGTAACTGCCTGAAGGAACGACCAGGAATGGAGGCGAGGCTTACCTTCCAGATGAACATGTAGAAGGATGTTATTGCGGCTTTGCTTGTCAGGTCCACCGATCGCGCACAGCTCCATAAGATCGCAGCAAGTATGGAATGGCCAGCAATCTGCAAAAATGTGTCATAGAAGTTTCGTAACAAAATGGAAAACAAAGATTCATAAAGATCAAGCCAAATCAGGCAAATTCTTTTCAATTATTGGCATCAGATTCTCAGGGAGAAAATGGAAAAAAAATATAATATTGGAAATGGCGAAACTGAAGTGATCTCATTATGTTGATGCAGAAAGTGCAGTACTGCAGAAACCACACGTGGTTGCAGTCTTGCTCACACAGAAGCTCAGACTCATTATTAAGCAATCATAAAACCGTCCATTGGAATTGCTGTGGAACACTAGGAGGAACCCAGTGGCACATACAGTTGCTGTTTTGCTCCATAAAGAGGAAGAAGTAGCTCCCATAAGTATTGCAACGCCGTAAGCCATCTCGAGCAGGCCAACACAGATCCAGAAGACCTGTTTGCAAGTTCATATCAGTATGTCCAGGACTCCAGGTGTTAGCTCTCTTGACATTTATTTGACCCTACTAACCTTCTTTTGACCTAACCGGACACTGAAAGATCGGATCCCAAATATGCAGTCCCCTTCGATATCAGGTATATCCTACAACAAACGGCAAACTTCATTCAGTGGAATAGTAGGAGCATTTTCTTAGCAGATGAATATGCATACAGAAATTAAGATATTGCACAGTGTGATCAAGATACATCAGAGCAGACAAAACATACGATTCTCTATTACCTTAAATAGTGCTATTACAACTGAGAAGAACGTCATAAATCCAGTTGCAAATATCAGTGGCCTAGAAAACACAGCTGGTCTTCTGAAAACAAAAGTCTGGTAGATTATGGACAGACTGTTAGGATAGAACTCAGGAAACAGACAACACAAACCATACGCTGCAGTTATCATTTGAGTTTCAGAAAAAAGTCCACATGAGAATGAAAAACTACAAATTCCTAAAACTTTTGTTCTCCATAGAGATTTCAAAAGACGCCACACGAAGACTTGCCTGAATGTGGAGGAAAAAAGCCAGCTGAACAATCACTGCACGAACTGCTAATATGCAGAGTGCTGCAACAACAGCAAATCTCTTCCATCTAAGGTATGGCAGCTGTAAGACCAACGACATAAATTGCAGTTTCTTTAGGTAATTCAAGTAGTGACAGCTGCTGCACACAAAAAATGGTACTATTTTAAATAATAAATATAATGCAAGAAAAGGCATGATTAGTTACAGAATTCGTTCATTTACTTTTATAGAAGCTGTCCATGTTCTTCCAATGAAGAAGAAAAAAAATGCCCCTTAATACGTATGTCCAAGGAGTATAACATTTAGGAGACTTCGGGACTATCTAAAAACTACCACATGTTCTTTGAAGTGAATAGTAACATACTGCAGCCTCTAAATTTCTCTCCGTGGTCCATTCTGGCCCATCTAGGTTGAGTAGAGACATGTTGGTCGCATGCTTGAGCCGTTAATTTGTAAAGCCCATTTAAGTCTTCTGATCCACTTACAGATGCCTCGCAGTTCGCATCACCTTTCATGATATGTGAAAGTTAAAGCAGGATGGATTGTTCAAGCATTTCATTGCTTGGTGGCTTGGTGCTTCTATAATTCAAAAATGGGTTTTCCCTAGGCATTAGTTCAGAGTGTCTAATGTTTCTCCTATAGTCAAGATGTTTAACTGTGTTATTGCTCTAGTAGGCAAACTTGCCTGTTTGCATGTGTCATTCAACACTGTAGCTGAAACAAAACCCAACTTTACACTTACTTAGAAGTCAGGGTCATTATGAAAAAATGGAAATAAGTTCTTACATAAGGCAAATGAAACATACGTTAAAATTCATATTGCAGTTTACATAAAAAAATCCTTTACAATGCCCAAGAGAACCAATGAACCATCAATAACATTAAGAAATCCCATAAACGAGCCTAGAAATCATTACTTATACCAAAATCCCTAGCTAGTTTGACAACTAGCACTACTGGGCCTAAAGACATGAGCTCTTACATTGATTGAATATGCAGTTCCAAGGACAAAGCTTATGAAAAGAGCCCAAAACAGAGGTTGTGATCCAATAGCCCATCCAAGGCCAAAGCTCTGCAATACACATGGCACATTCTGTTGAATCAGTCTGATAGATTACCAGTGAAGAATTTCAAGATAACTTTTGAAGGTCCTGATCAGGATTAGCACAAATCTACACACCATTAACATAAGTGACTAAATCTAATTGTTTCACATAACTTAGTAAATGGAGATCCTAGAACTACAATTTTACAATATATATTCATAATTAATTAGAAATTTAGAAGTAGAAAATCTGAGAAAATCTGATGAAGACTTCCAATTGCTTAGTCAAGTATTGTCATTTTGCACCAATTATTTTAGAGTTCTTCATACTGAAACTTTTCCACTTGAGATACTTGATCTCATTGTCTGAGATTGAGAGCACCATTATTTACAAAGATTAGTACTTAATATTTCTGTTACAGATAGAGTTTCCCTATTGCTTTCTACCTTTCTACAACTTCAGTAGGAATACTCGAAAGAGCATACCATTTACTTTGAGCCACTATTTTAGGCATATCAGTATCAAATATATCCAGAAAAGTGAAGTCAAAATAAAACATGAGGCACAATACCAATTTCTTCCATACTGAGAGCATAGTTACCATAGCAACGAAGACCGAAACTATTGCAACCCCAGTTACAGGGGTGTATTCCCCAGATGCCAATGGAAGAGTTGGCTTGTTAACCTGGAGAAGTACAAACATTAGCTCCTAGCAGTTATTAATATGGTAGTAAAAGGTACTTAATGAAGATTACAATGAATTCAAAATACCTTGTCTATCTCAATGTCGAATAACTGGTTCAGTCCAACAATATAGATATTCATGAAAAGGGCAGCTACCACTGCCTACATATGAGTACAAAGTAGCACAATGAAACAATACATCTTTCTGGTAATGAAAGGATAGAGATGCTCAAAGTTTCACTACCTCCAGCAAACCAGTGAGGAACAAAGGTGATATATCAGACAAGCTCTGGACAGCTAGAAGGGAAACCGAGACTATGCTTAATGCCTGCTTACACCAGCAAAATCTCTTGATCAATGAAGAGAAAACAAAAGAACAACAAGGACATACTTACTGGAGGTTCATCTAAATGAAACAGTACAGCAACACGACTTAACTGTTCCTATGACAGTATGTGGCCGGGAAAATCTGTAAAATGCATCTAGAGAAGATGATATTGCCCTCCAGATGCTTGTAGAATCATGTGCTTCAGGTTCAGACTGCAGCTGTTGCCCCGAAGCATTAACAGAAGTACTTATTGGCTGATGTGATATCCTACAATAGGAGGATTTCCAATCGAAGAATTTCTGATGGTGATACAAGGTAGCGCCTTGGGTCCTTTGGCTAGAAAAGCAAATTCGCTCTTGACCATTTCGTTGGATGGAACAACACGGTGGTAGAAAATGATCTGGAAAGACAAACATATCAATACTAGGCCAAGTACTATAGGAAGTAACAAGGAAAAAATCACCCAGAATGAAATATTACGTGAACAATAAGCTCGACATCAGCATACTAGTTACAGTCTGACAAACCATGCATGGGAGTCTGGAATTAGTTAAAGAAGAAAAGGAAACTTGAAGTGCTTCCCCTACTACAGTCTACATGGGAGTCTGGAATTAGTTAAAGAAGAAAAAGAAACTTGAAGTGCTTCCCCTACACATGCAAGTATAGTTGGGGTAACAATGCTTTCATGTGAACACATCCATACGCCACCAAACGATACATGTGAACACACATCTGAGATCGAAAATAGCTCACCGTGGACATGCATGTCAGATCTGCAGACCACACAGGATGGAGGAGCAACTAGTACCATTGGACGACGTGGATCGGACGGAGACGACGTGGATCGAGCCCGCATACAGGCCCATCCCGGCCCGGGACGATCCCGGTGTTGAGCTGCTGCTGCTGCTACGATCGACCCGCGTGGCGGCGCTCGGCCAGCAGCCAGCTCGCCAGGCCTGGGGGCGGCGGCACCGGCCGGGCGGCCATGGCGTGGCGGCGGCGACGTGCCAAGCATGACTCTCGGCGGCCCCATCCCGGAGCACGCGGCCCTGCCGCAGGGGAGCCGGGCCGGCGTTGGCGCGCGAGAGAGAGAGCCGAGGGACTGAGGGAGAGTGCACGCTGGGAAGAAGTCTGGGGATAAGTGTACTGGAGTGGATGGATGTGTGCGTTTTGGTTTTTATTATTTTTTTTCTTCTTCTTTTTATTGGTGTGCGTTGTATTTTTTTAACCGGGTGGGTGCGTGCGTGCGTGCTTGGTTTGATTTTCCATTTTCTTTTTCTTTTTCTTTTTTCTTTTTCTATTTTATTATTTATTTATTTGTATAAAATAGCCAAAACACTCGTGGACATATATTCATTCATTTAATTTAGCTGTTGCAAAACACCACATTCGATATATTTAGAAACCTTGTCATCAGGTGAAAATATTTAGAAACCGTGCCACGTGCGCTGCGGCCTACCAGCCCGGCCTCCGCGATGGTGTGCTCCTAGCCCGCCACCGGCTTAGGGAAAACATAGTTCCTCTTTTGTTCTTGTTCTCTTTACATTCAAACGCAGTAGGTGCACACGTGGTAGGAAAGTGGACTCACAATTGACTGCCTTGCAAAACACATTTACGGAGACGGACATTTTATTAACAGAGGCAGTCAGAAAATGTCCGTCTCCGAAAATGAATTTCCGGAAGCAGACGTTTTAAAAGGTCTGTCTCCGAAAATAAAGGTCATTTTTAGAGGCGGACTCCTTACGTTTACCGTCTCTGTAAATGTACACGAGGCCCAGCAAAGAGCCTGTATCCAATCCACCTATATCAGGCCTGTAGAAATGTCGTCGTTCGAGAGCGAGCTAGTTGTCTAGGAAAGGCTGTCACTTGTCTGCCTCCGGTCTCTTAGAAGTGTGTAATTGTGTTGCTTCGGAAATTTTAGGCCCTGTTTGGTTTGCACATGTTAAAGTTTAACTTCCATCACATCAATGTTGCGGCAAATGTATAGAGTACTAAATGTAGACTAATCGCATGCATGTCGGCACAAATTAGGTGTAATTTACGAGATGAATCTATTAAGCCTAATTAGTCCAATATTAGAAACTTTTTGTCAAATAAGATGAAAGTGCTACAGTGTTTATTAAACTTTAACACCCCAAACCAAACAGGCCCTTAGTATCCATGTTTGACTGTGTTTTCCTCCCTGCAGTGAATTAATGTATCCGGTGGTATCCTGCTGGGATGGGCAACGACCAACGAGCAGGTGGTCGATCACCAACGTCGCATTGCAACACTTCTCTATAAGTGCCAAGGACCAAGACAAAAGTTGTAGACCTTGATGATTTCTACAACTTTATTATTGATGATTTTTTCATTTGAAATCATTTACTGTCTCAAAATTTTGTTCCAAGTTATCATATTTTGAAATTCAAATTTTGAATTGTTCAAATAAAGTTGAATGAAGAAATAACCAAAACAAAAGTTATAGATCTTGACGACTTCTACAAATTTGTAGCTACCGACTTGTCTATTTGAAATCATTTACTAGGCAAAAAAATGTTTGAAACTATTGAAAGCATCTAGGCCCCGAGAGTTGGTTTCGGCAATTGATGACAACGCAACATTACCATGACTAACGTGTGTTTTGCAGAAACTTTGGTAAGTTAGGTTATGGGAATGGTGATTGTCTTGGGCACTATGGTTTTCATGCCCCTTGATGGAAATCGTTTCGGTTTTCAAAGGATTAACGTCAAGATTAAGGACCGTTAGTTCCGGACGTCGAGGAGTTGAGTTACGTTCGGAATAGTCGTTAGGATCTTCGTTTTTCTTCTTTGGCCGTACTATAAAGGGGGGCATGAGCGAGTAACTTGACCTAGGTGAGTCTTTTGTTTAGGTGTGGTGCACACTTGTCAAACTTAGCACTAGGTAGCTCAGGAAAAGCCCAAAGTTCAGTTGGAAGAAACTCGGTTCAAGTTACGTCGCGATTTGAAGTCGTTTGAGCCATTTCTTCTCGACCGGACGCGGTCTCTGCCTTGACCGGACGCGTCCGGTCAGTACTGGCAGTCACCGCGGTATCAATTCAATCGACCGGACGCGGTTCTCCCATGGACCGGACACGGAGATCGTGTTGACCAGAGTCAGAGAGGGTAATTTTAAAAAAAAATTGGCATTATTTCACTAGAAAAACTCTCTAATCCATCATCCATCACAAATTTATATAACATCGACGAAATAACATAATATATCTCCACGGTAATACAACGGGCTAACGGTGGGTGAGCTACATATGCTAGTGCCATCGAATGTGTGAGTGAGAAAATTAAATAAATTTGAAGAAATTTAGGACTCTGATAAGACTAGAGGATGCGGAGGGTCATTTTAATGTGGTTAGGTGTAATTTTAGAGAGGAAGATGAATTTAAGCGAAAAAATTTGACCGATATAAATTTTTCAGACCTCAGCGAAAAAGGCGATATTTCGAAAATTTCGGCGATATTTCGCCGAAATTGTAAACCTCGACTCCGGCAGCTCCTCCAGCATCACGAGCTATGCCGCATGCTGCTCCAATAGCACAGCACTACCTAGGCCGTTGCCGGCACCGCCGCTTCTTCCGATGCAGTAGCGAGCAGGAGCTGGAGGAGTGCGTCCTTAGTTGCAGGAGCACTTTAATCTTTTCCGGTGGCCTAGGTAAAGAGAAGAGAATATTGATAATAGAAAAAGGAGAGAAAATGAGAGGAATCCCTAGAGTCAAAAGAATTCGCATGCTTAGTGGTCAAATTTTCAAAGGCATGTGAATTAAGTGACAAATGTAGAGAGACGCACGTATTCAGTGTCCAACATCAAAATTCATCCTCACATACTGACCCGTGGCACCATTGCACCCGCTGCCGGAGCTGGTCGAGGATGTCATTGTGGAGATCCTCCACCGCATGGCGCTGGCAGGGGCGGAGACAAGGGGGGGCGGGCAGGGGCCTGGCCCCCCCTAACGTTGCATAGTTTTCATTACTATTTTTAGTTATGTCTCACTAATCACTAGAGATTATAAATAAATAAGATGTACTAATTAATTTTAGATTGCTTTTCTCAAATATATCTCTTGATTATCTAATGTTAAGTGGCTAAATAAAATACATATATGACATGAATTATTGATCTATAAAGAATGGTCCTTCAATTCTTATCTTCAAAATTTAGATATTTACTTCCTTCGTCCTATAATATAGTGTATTCAAAAAAAATTAAGGCGACTTAAGGGAATTTTTAAATGGCGCAAACTCATAGATTGAACTCAATAAAGATCCTCAATTATGTCAAATCTAAGCATACACCATGTTGAATGCATTATTTCAGTACAAATTTTAAAGTCAAAATATGACGGAGGGAGTAGCATTTTTTAAGATAAAGAGATTAAAGGTAATTTATTGCAGATTTTTAAGCCAACATCAAATTCCGTAATTTTTTAAGCCGACATCAAGATCTCGTGTGGGTACTATATAATTTTTGTCGACACTTAGTGTGCGTCCGGCCCCCCCTATATCTGAATCCTGGCTCCGCCCCTGGGCGCTGGAAAAAGCCACCACACCTTATCCGTGCCTCCCAAGTCTGCAAGACATGGTGCCCAATCCTCTCCGACCCTGAGTTCCTCCACCGCTACTGCCGCTACCACTGGACCCCTCCAATGTTGGGATTCTTCCACGGTATCCATGGTGCCACCAAATCCCTCCATTGCTTTGCTCCCACCACTACTGGAAACACTCGGCAAACCACACTCGAAAAAAAAACTACGGCAAATGGCACTTTGCCGAGTGTCATTTGTCGGGCACTCGGCAAAGACTTTGCCTAGTGCCAGCCTGACACTCGGCAAAGCCGGCCTGACACTCGGCAAAGTGAACTAGCACTCGGCAGGTTTGCCTAGTGCCGTAGTCCTAGCACTCGGCAAACCTAGCAACTTTGCCGAGTGTCCTTGTCCACGGCACTAGGCAAACCCGTCTAGTTTGCCTAGTGTCAGGCCCGCGACACTCGGCAAACCCGCGCAGTTTGCCTAGTGCCTGGCCCACGGCACTAGGCAAATCAGCCCAGTTTGCCTAGTGCCAACCCCGCGACACTCGGCAAACCCGCACAGTTTGCCTAGTGCCTGGCCCACGGCACTAGGTAAATCAACCCAGTTTGCCTAGTGTCAACCCCGCGACACTCGGCAAACCCGTCCAGTTTGCCTAGTGTCATGGCTTTGACACTCGGCAAAGATTTCCAGTTTGCCGAGTGTCTTAGTCATGACACTAGGCAAACTGGGAAAAAACAATCTTTTTTTTGTTTTTTCCATTCCATCCAAGCAAACATCATATATACATACATCATATTCACAAACATCTCACATATATCACAAACACCACATATATTCACATACATATATCACAAACACAATATATATCACAAGTCCATCAAAAGTGCATCATAGTTGTCCAAAATAAACCACAAGTGCAACCACAAGTCCAGCACAAATCCAACATCAAGTCCAACCACAAGTGCATCATAGTTGTCCAAAATAAACCACAAGTTCATCACAAACTACCATCATGGTGACTGTCGGTGTTGATGAGGCCCATGATTCGATCCTAGTGAATCTCCGAGGTGATGAGACACGCTATTAGATGCTACCAATGAATTCTGCACAAAGGAGAACAAATTGCATGTGTGAGAGACAAGATAAACATATACCATCAATGTTGCAAGAGTAGTAGTTGCATGAGTTAGACAAGATAAACATATATGTTTCAAGTAGTGTTATGGTTTGACCCTAAGCATGAATATATGCATTAAAACATCCATACTCACAGGAGTGGTTACATGAGTAGGTGGAGGTGCAGCGAATAGTGTAGGTGGCGGCGGTTGACCCACAGCGGCGCCAAGAGTCTGCACGTACAACATCATCGCCTCCATCCTCGCCTCCATCCTTAGACGCTCGGCCTCTCGCTCGGCCTCTATCCTCTGCTGTTCGGACACCATCCTCATCTCCATCTCCTCCCGAAGCCTCCTCTCTTCTTGCAGCTGGGTCTACAATATTTCACCCAAATGTTACAATAATGCAAAGCTAAAGAGTGCGAGAATCAATGAACGATGAAAAAAAACCAAAATAACCTGTAGTTCATCGACCCGTTGCTGTGCAGTGCTTGTCCGTTCACGTATAGCCGGGCTTGACCTTGTGCTCCTTGCTCGGATCTGCGAGAGACTGGGAGTAGCGGTCGTGTCGATTGTGCTATCGTCAATCCAGTACCGCCCATGCTTCTTGCCTTCTCCCACCCTCATGACGACTTCTCCATCAAGGTTTGTAGTGGTCGGAGCGTACTCTGGCCCATGGACCTCCTTTGCCACCTCTATGTACTGACTGAGGCGGCTGTGGACGGTCGTGTTGCTGTACGCCGATGGAGGGTCCTCCGGGTTGTAGGAGACGTCAGACGTCGCCCTGCCCTTGTGGGCCATAGCATATGCCATGAAGTCCGAGCACTCCTGGCCACCATGTGATGCCGACTGCGAGAAAAACAGCAAGATGTTTAGAAAATCATGCAGAATTGAGCGTTGGAATAAATAAATGAATTCTCATACCCATGTTTGCTTGTATCCGTTGAGGTTGCGGCTGCCTTGATGGTGTGCTACACCTGGCATCATTAAACGCCGCTCCTAGCAAGCGACGTGTGTCTCCTTCCACTCGGGGGAGCACCACTTGTCAACGGTCACTTCCCAGCAATCGGGATGCGCGGAGCACCAGCACGGAATCACCTGCACATCATCAAGTACATGACATAAGAAGTTCAGATTTAGCCCACCTATTCTCAGAAGAAATCAGTATTAATGTTCGACTAAGCTTACCTCCATGTACTGTTCCTTGGTCAGCATCATCTCTCTTGCATCTTTCTTGGTGACCTTCCTTCCAAGGTACGCCCCGTAGTATGTTATGATGGTCTGGATGCGCGACTCGTAGTGCATGTGCTTCACGATTGTTTTACATTCTTTGGTAGCCACCAAAGCCGCCTTGTCCTCAAATCCCACCTGACATCTGAAGAAATCCTGTATATAGACGTGATGTTTTCATTCATTTTAAAAAATGTTCAATGAATGCGATGTATTGAGAAATGTAGTGTGACAAAGACTTACCCACAGCTCCTCCCTCACCCGCTCCGCCTTGTTTCTGAATTCCCTGCCACATAGATCTTCAGCATCGGGGGCGACGGTGTAATGGTCAAACGTGTAGGCCGGCTCTGTCTTCCCGGCGAACTCAACCAGGCCAGGGAAGTGTTCCCTGACCAAAAGACTGAGGATGCCATTGACTTGGCATGTGTGACAACCTGCAGACTCTACAATCGTCCAACCCCTGCACAAGTTATTATTAAGAAAAATTATTAGTTTTTATTGTGATTTTCAACATATCATATGAAGTAGTGATCATATCTTAAGTTCCTTACTTTTCTCCCTCGGGTCGAATCAGCGGGCGTCTATGAGGAGGTATCGGTCGCGGAGGGAGGCTCGCGGGTCCTCGCAAGTAGATACTCAACGAACTAGAGGAAGCGAAACCCGCTGCTGCCTCCCCCTCGCCGTCCCCTTGCGCCACATCATCGGTCCCGGGCATCACGTTCTCCTCCTCCTCCTCCTCACGTGCCGTGGCGGGAGGCGACATGGAACTCCTGCGGCTGCTGCTCCTGCTCCTCCTCCTCTCCGATGGCTCCTCATCTGCATCGGGCGATGAAGGGCATGTTCTTTGGTAAATCGAGTTCACCCTCCTCTGACGGTTACCCGCCATCTTTGTTCAATCGCCTGCAATTAAAAAGAATGAACAAGATGTATTAGAAACAAAATAACATAGGCATGAAAATAACATAGATGCAAAATAAACAAAACATAATTACAAAAAATATAGTATTACATGTATTAGAAATAATCTTCAGGATCAGGATTAGCTGGATCATAAGTTTAGTCATCACTATCAACCATGTCAAAATTATCAACACTAGCCGAAGTAGCATTGTTGTTATCATTGTCGTAGCCTAAACGTAATCGGTCAAGCATTTCTAAGTCCTTCACATTGAGCACCTCATTCCAACATCCTCATCATCAACCCTTTCATTGTCTACTTTCATTCCGATCACTTCGGTTAAGTCTATCACAAACATCCCATCTAGCCCCTCTTCTTGAAAGAACTCTCTGTCATATGTGTTTGGGTTGAAGTTGTAATCTTCATCATTTGGGACAGGTAGTTTACCGTGTGGCAATACCTTGTGCACAATATCCCAACCCTTAAGATGCTCTTTGGTTTGACATGCATATGGGAGATAATAAACCTGTTTGGCCTGTTGGGCCACAATATAGACATCGTCTCCTGGATAGACAGAATCCTATCGAATTTCAACTAGCCCAAGATTAGCCCAAGTCCGTCTTGTTACTTGAGGATCAAACCAATGGCATTTGAATATGACAGGATTAAGAGATTTGCAACCATGATAGTTGAGTTCAAATATTTCTTCAATTCTTCCATAATACTCGACCCCATCTTGGCCGGCCGTAAAAACTCCGGTACTTGTGGTTTTTCGATTGGGCCGACTCTGCTCGTAGCTTGTTGTGCGAAAGCGATATCCATTCACGTCATAACCGATAAATGACCTGACCCAATAGGCAAAGCCATTGGCAACCTGTCTTAACTCAGCACTCATGGACTTATCGATTTGGCCCTGCAAGCTCGAGCAGGAAAGATCGTTATATTATTCACATGTATGAGCAACTTGGAATGTCAAGCTAAGTAAAAGCTAAATTGGACGGTACCTTCTTTTTGAACCAAGAAATGAAATTGGGCCTCCCATTTCCGACACCCTGTGTAAGAAGGATATCAGATTCCTGCGGGGTAGGTTCCCTTGATCGATGCCAGAATTCATGAATAAATTCCCTGTACCAACGAGAAACAAGGGGATTGGATGCAGAAGAGTGATAGTGTATTGAAGAGTGACAGTATATTGAATGAGTTCGTTGAGAACTTACAACACGTACGGCTCCACTTCGTCAAGGTTGGTCAATACATATAGCATGATACTGCGCCACTCTTCAAGTTTCAAGTTCTTGGTGGTCGATGCACTTGCGCTTCCAAGTTGCCCTCGGAATAGGCTGAGGCTGGATTCATTTTCGCCAGCATTGTAACGAGGGGGCGGATTATGCACGCTAGAAAGGTTCTCACCGTAGTATGTTGTTGTGAAGTTTGACACTTCCTCTAGAATGAATGCCTCTGCCATCGAAGCCTCAATTTTGCCTTTATTTCTACATTTTTTTCGAAGAACCTTTAGACATCTCTCGATTGGATAGCACCAACAGGCCTACACAGGCCCCCCATTCATGCCTCATACAGGAGGTGTAAAATCAAATGCTGCATCGGATTGAAGAAGCCGGGTGGAAAGATCTTCTCCAACTTACAGAGCAACACTGGTGCCACTTTTTCCAAGTCTTCTATCACGGTCCGAGATAACTCCTTGGCACAAAGCTAGCGGAAGAAATAGCTCAGCTCTGCCAGCACTAGCCAGACATATTCGGGGACATAGCCTCGAACCATCGCCGGAAGAAGTCGTTCAATCCATATGTGGTAATCATGACTCTTCATCCCTAAGACTCGCAGAGTAGATAAGTTCACTCCCCTCCTCAGATTCGCTGCATACCCATCAGGGAACATTAACGTCTGGATCCATTCAAGTACTTCCCTCCTATGTTGCCTGGTCAAGACGAATTCAGCCTTAGGCCTCCTCCATGTCTTGCCGGATGTAGGAGGCTGCATGTGCTGCTTTGGTCTATCGCATAACGTTGCTAGGTCCACTCTAGCCTTAGGGTTGTCCTTTGACTTATCAGGAATGTCCATGATTGTTGCCCAAAGTGCTTCAGCGATATTCTTCTCGATGTGCATTACGTCAATGTTATGTGGAAGGAGAAGATCATCAAAATAGGGGAGCCTCTCCAAGCCCGACTTATGAGTCCACATATGTTGCACACCATATCCCACAAAACCATCTTCATCTTCATTAACCACGAGAGCATCTATCTGAGCATAAACCTCGGCGCCAGTCATCATCTGCGGTGCAGGGTCTGTCACTACGACACCTTTCATAAAGTTCTTGGTGTCTTTTCTGAATGCATGGTCAAGAGGGAGGAATTGTCGATGTTTGTCGAATGAAGAATACTTGCCACCATTCTTCAACCAAATAAACTGCAGAGTTGCCTTGCATACTAGGCATGGAAACTTCCTATGAACACACCAGCCGCAGAATATCCCATACGCCAAGAAGTCATGCAGGGAGTAGTGGTACCAAACATGCATTTTGAAGCTTGTCTTTGTAGCTCGGTCGTATGTCCAGACCCCTTCCTCCCAAGTACGGACCAATTCATCAAACACAGGCTCCATAAACACACCCATATTATTCCCTGGGTGTCCAGGAATTATCAATGACAAGAATACGTTCTGTCGTTGAAAGCTTACGCCGGAGGGGGGAGATTGAGGGGGATAACGAACACGGGCCAACATGTATATGGAGCAGCCATCATTCCATAAGGATTGAACCCATCTGTTGCCAGTGCTACACGTACATTACGAGCCTCTTCAGCTTTGACATGATGTTTGTCATCAAACCGTTTCCATGCTTCACCATCAGATGGATGTACTAGCTTGTCAGGATTGTATCGTTTGCCCTTTTTATGCCATGTCATCTGTTTCGCGGATTCCTCAATCATGTATAGCCACTGTATCCTCGGTAGGAACGAAAGGTACCGTAGGATTTTCACGGGGACAGAAAGCTGCTTCTTCTGGCCATCAGCAGAATCCACCTCGATGAACCTAGAGGATTTACACTTTGGATAGTACTTTGCTTCCGCGTATTCTTTCCTAAATAGGATGCACCCCTTCGGACAAGCATGGATCTGCTCATACGACATCTTAAGTGCACGAAGGAGTTTCTGTGACTCGTACATACTCTTTGGCAAAATGTGACCCTCCGGAAGCAGTGTGCCAAAAACGGCCAACATACCATCGAAGGCGTCTCAACTGAGGCTAAACTGGGACTTGAACACCATTACGCGTCCGATGACATCTAGTTGGGAAAGTGTTGTCTAGCCGTGAAGGGGTTTCTGTGCCGAAGACAACATGTCATAGTACGCCTTTGCGGATGCCTCCATCTCCTCCTCTGTACGTCCTTCAGCGAACTCTGCTTCGTGAAAGTCATGTATCATGTCTCCTACCCCAGCATCAGCATCACAATCCTCGATGCGTGGTCTCACCACCTCCTCTCTCATACGATGGGCTTCACCATGGTGGACCCACCGGGTATAGCCCGGCATAAATCCATTCTTCAAAAGATGTCTACTCATGTTCTCCTTGTTTTGTCGTTTCCTGTTTGCACATTTGCTGCAGGGACACAAGACTTGCATCGCCCCTTTAGCAGCCTCGCCAAATGCTAGATCCAAAAAACGATCGGTCTTGTGCATCCATTCATCAGTGAATTGACCCTGACTTAAGCGACCCGTGGACATCCACTCACGGTCATCCATCCTCTAACATATATATCAACGAGTAAAATAACCATCAATTGCATCTACAAAGTGTTCCTACTATCTAATAGGTGAGGATAGGTCCTAATCCCACCCGAGGATGCGTGGATGAGGTTAGTTTCCATGCTGTACTCCTGTCCGAGACAGAATTTCGGCAGCACCTCCCCGCTGTTCTCCAGATACACGTCCTAGCAGGGAGAGTGTGTATCCGGAGAACAATAGGGAGATGGTGCCGAAACTCAGTCTCGGATCGGAGTAGACCATGGAAACTAACTCATCTACGCATCCGCGGGCTGTCCAAAGAACGTGGACAATTCAAAACAGATACGGTTATAGATATGCAAAGATCTGCATACTTTCAACCGTATCTCTTTCAAAAGGGAGACGCCTAACTGGGTTACGCGATACAAGACCATGATATGGAGAGAGATGTTATACCTTGGGTGGCAGTGCAGTCAGGCTAGCGGGGCCGTGGCGAGCTGGTGCAGTGGCGAGATGACGCGGTGCAGGCAGACCCGCAGCGGCAAGGAAGACGATCGGGGTCGGCAAGGTACTCCTGCACGGCTCCGACGGGCTCTTCTTTGCAAAAAAAACAAACGAGATCAATTGAAAATTTCGAAGATATCATATGTGGAAATGTCACTTAGCCAAAGCCAAAGGCAATTGAATCAAATCCCATACACATGGTCTTTGTTACCACATTATATCACAGTATGAACCAAGTCAAGGCTTCATTAATCATGATATGGATACTTTGCAAGCTGATATGTGAAAAATAAACAGCACCAAGTATATTTACAAGCAAGTTAACAGGGGCTATTTTTGGTTAAGTTGTTTTATTGTTTTATTAACCAATCTGTTGGATCAATTGTTACTTGCACAGGTATTAACATATGAGATTTGCATATGTTATTTAA
This sequence comes from Saccharum spontaneum, assembly GCA_022457205.1. Lineage (NCBI taxonomy): Eukaryota > Viridiplantae > Streptophyta > Magnoliopsida > Poales > Poaceae > Saccharum > Saccharum spontaneum. Next base: position 4,602,049 of record CM039586.1, read on the forward strand.
AGCAGATAGGTGAAGTCTAACAAAACAGGTAGAACATTAAGTGAGCATGCATAGTACAGAAATCAGAGATATCCATCTCAAGTTATGTACAGTAACCATACGAGCTAATTTTGGAACAGACTATGCATGGGGATTGATTCAGCACTGTGCCTAGGGTCGGTGATGTATGAGTGTAGACTGTAGTACTGAATATCGACACTACTTCCAGGGTTTTGATTGCTAAATATCTATCACGCTCCAGGTTCCACTAATTCAGAGGTAGATCAGAGATTAAGCTTGTTCTACTAATACTTTTGCTGAATGAGGTAAGGTGGTTTTTATGGCAGCCTGTACAGCATGCTAATCCCTGTAATGAGTACCTGTACAGCCTGATAATCTCTGTAATGTGGGTTCTAGAATCCAGATAGGTATTTTTTTAGCTTGGCTCAGATATACTGAAATTCGCAATATTATGCACAGTCATGAATTCTAAGTTTAAAACTCATCTAAAATATAGAATTTACTACTTATCTCAAAAAAACTATCAGGAAATCAGTGCATTGTAACAATGGCTGAGAATGTTTGTAACAGGGATTACCCTAAGAACATGTGGCTAGTGAAAATGAAACAAATTACACCATGAATCAAAGTGGAGGGGAAGAAAACATGATCAACTTGAGAGGACATGCTGATGTTTACCTCTTGGATAATCCCTACAATGTTGCTGATGCACAAGCAGGATGATTCCTACAAGGTATGGTGTTGGTAACCTGCGACAACATATAATTTTACATAAGATTCACATGTAATTTTCTGGTATCAAGCGAGTTACTGAAAGATGTACAAGATTATCAACATCCCAAATTCAGATTCAGAAGATTCACATGTAATTTTGTGGAAGGAGGGAGTATATCACTATGAAAATAAGCAAAAGTAACATCTACATCTACATTTAAATTATGCACCTATGCCTTTGTTTAGAATAACCCAAGTAATCCCTGAACCTGCCATATTATGAAAAAAATCCAAACTACCTTAACTCATCACTGCATTAACTCATCACTGTATGTACTGAAGAACAACGACAGTGTACTATATTAACTATGCTGCCATAAGAATCATATCTTAAATAAAATCCAATGTGTAACTCATCACAGGAAAGCAGCAGCTATCCCAGGGCAGCAATACTGTGTATCATGTCCATACACAAACAGAGGTATTCTATGGGATAATGAGATACACAGAAAAATAGCAGGTTGCAAGAATCACATGTAGATAATATCTTATAAATTACAGAAGCAAGAATATTGTTGCAGTAAAATTTGGTTTCAATTTTCATCCCACTTTCTGCCCAAGTAATGCAGCAATTGAATCTCATCTCGCTGCTGCTGCTACTACTACAATCAATAAGAAATAAATGAATTGGGATCTAGAGCTCAAGTGTTCTCTTGTCCAAAACCACGAAATAGAATCGAGTTTGTGGGGAACTCAATAGGAACACAGAAGGGAGATGGAACGCAGTGGGTCTACTTGCAGTGCCACGAGTCTGTCAATGAAACAAACCCCGAGATGGCACAACTGCCCTCTCTGCCCTTCCAGAACCATTGCTATCCCTTTCCTCCAAGAACCACTTATTTACTCCCTGCATTAATCATGTGTTTTATCAATGAAACAATAAAAACAGATCTACTACCTGGCAGATCTAGCAAATGCCTTCACAGCTTGGATTGAGGTTGTCTCAACTGTGAATCCCGTCCTCCCCACAAGATGGATCTTCAGGGGAGAGGGAGGGGTCGGGCTTGACGGAGGAGATGTCGGACACTGGCTGGTTACTGGGCTGTGGGGAGGTCAGGAGGGGGAGGTGGGCAGCGCCCTGCATCTACTGGCCGTAGAAGCCATCGCGCGGAGGACGGAGAAGCTGCCGGTGTGGGGCCTCCAACTCCATCTGCAGGCGGCGACAGCTGAGAGGCTGGGGCTGGGGCGGCGGCAGCGGCTGAGAAGGGGCCGGCGGCGGGCTCAGTTAAGAGATGCTCGGTTTTTTTTACGAGAGAACAGAAGCACGTGGGAGGAAGCTAAACTGAGCGCGTGTGGGGGAAGGGGAGGTCGGGAGGATAAGGTAAAGGGGTTTTTTTATTTTTATTTTGTTTCCAAAGAGCAGCGCCAAAAGCCCAAAACTCGCGGCAAAACGCGCGCCAATGAATTTTTTCGGCACCAAAACGTGCTGGTGTTGGGCGACGGCCAGGCGTTGAGGCTGACTTCATATGATAAAAAAAATTATTTAAGGCCTGTTTTAGATCACGGGACTCGGTAAACTATCTAGTTTGCCTAGTGTCAAGCGTCTGACACTCGGCAAAAACACCCTTTGCCGAGTGTCAGACCTCGGCACTAGGCAAACTATTTTTTTTATTTTAACCTCTCAAATTTTTCTGTAATCCTCTTATAATATCTTGAACTACATGTTCAAATTTGGCACATTTCTCAGACTTTTTGCTATATTTTTTAATTATTTTATTTAATTGAATTTTTTTTGATAAAGCAAATGTGAACTGTAGGAGGATCGAATAATGTAATTTAATGTATGGAAAAATGATATTCATGTTATTCAATCTAAAGTGAGGCCGTATTCAGGCACAGACAAGAAATTTCATACATCTTGTTCACGAAATATGACTACGAACTTATGGGCGAGTTGGTTTTAAATTCTATAAAAAGCAAACGAAGTCCGAAAATAATGAAACTTGACAAGATGTCGTGATATCGTATGTGGAGTTTGTGATAAAAATTTGAGACGGTTTCGCGCAAGTTTGTCACGGCGTTGCTTACAAACCAAGACATCTCCATATAATATTATATGGAGATGTCTTGGTTTGTAAGCAACGCCGTGACAAACTTGCGCGAAACCGTCTTAATTTTTTTATCACAAACTCCACATATGATATCACGACATCTTGTCAAGTTTCATTATTCTCGGACTTCGTTTGCTTTTTATAGAATTTAAAACCAACTCGCCCATAAGTTCGTAGTCATATTTCGTGAACAAGATATACGAAATTTCTTGTCTGTTCCTGAATACGGCCTCACTTTAGATTGAATAACATGAATATCATTTTTCCATACATTAAATTACATTATTCGATCCTCCTACAGTTCACATTTGCTTTATCAAAAAAAATTCAATTAAATAAAATAATTAAAAAAATATAGCAAAAAGTCTGAGAAATGTGCCAAATTTGAACATGTAGTTCAAGGTATTATAAGAGGATTACAGAAAAATTTGGGAGGTCAAAATAAAAAAAATAGTTTGCCTAGTGCCGAGGTCTGACACTCGGCAAAGGGTGTTTTTGCCGAGTGTCAGACGCTTGACACTAGGCAAACTAGACAGTTTGCCGAGTGCCAAACCCTTGACACTAGGCAAACCATATGTTTGCCGAGTGTCGGCCGTGTGACACTCGGCAAACTCAAACGGCAGGATATGGACGTCAGCTGCTGTCGGTGTTTGCCTAGTGTCAAATGTTTGCCGAGTGTCTGGCACTAGGCAAAATGCAGGTTTGCCTAGTGCCCAATTTTGCCGAGTGTTTGACACTCGGCAAAGGCTACCTTTGCCTAGTGTCGTTCTTTGCCGAGTGTTACACTCGGCAAATAATCTGTTTGCCGAGTGCCCGACATATTACACTCGGCAAACCTTTTTACACTAGGCAAATTAGGCGTTTCCGGTAGTGCACCATGGCATCCTCCTCCCTCTCCTCGCTGATGGCACTCAATTGCAGCCATTGGTTGGTCCTCGAATGCCGCCATGGGCACCTCTTTCTCCAATAGAGGCGCACGTGCAACATGCATGTCTGAGATACAATCAGCGACCAAAAAGAGGAGCTGCGTGGGTCCCACTTCACGTGCTTGTTAGCTGCAGTACTATGTGCTGGTGGCAATTGCAACCATTCTGACTGCCACGGGGTCCCTTCCACGTGGTATGTGTGCACTTCAATTATGTTGGGGACTGGAATGCGCTTGATGCGTGTACTCATCGCAAGTTGGTGTGCATGGGGTGAGCATGTTCACTTACACATAGGTTATCAATTTCAAGGGGTACCTCTTGATCCAGCTGCCTCTAAACATAGGAGTATTTTTAGAAGCAGCTAAAAATACCAGTCACCTCTAAAAATGTATTTCTAGAGGCATGTTATTTCATAATCCATTTTCGGAGACTTTTTGTTGAAGGAGCCGCCTCTACTTAAAAAAATGGAGGCATCGCTAAAAATCAATTCTGTAGCAATGTAACCCATCACATATATATCGCACTGGAGTATTGTAATGTCCTCAAGGCATGGTATCATGTGTGCAGAGTTGCTCTTGCTGCAAATTTTGTTTTCCTTACTCTAGCACTCGACATAGAAAAATTGGTTAGATACAACAAGGAATTTGTTGATCTTTCATGCAGTATCATGTTTGTTTTCCTTACAGCTAGCATGTTGCGAAACAGCAAAGTATCTTGTCATGGTTCTGCTTACTTCCGACTTGGAGAAGCAAAGAGAAAATGATAGTAGCATTAAAAATCAATTAGTCCTTGTTGCTGAAGATAACTAGACACGGTTTCAGAGCAAATATGCAGAAAACATGTGACCACAATCAACTCAGCATTTACACCTGGATGATAGCATGAGTGTAAATCCAAAGCACTGACTTTTGTGATGTGTCTCTGAAATTCAATATTAGCCAGAAACAATTGAAGTATTGAACATAGTAATAATATTAATCAGAAACAATTTAAAAGCATCATCCATGCTAGAAGTCAATGGCTGTACAATCAGCTTGATGTCCAGGTGCTACATTGCCTCGCTCAACAGTGATTAGTGTGGCCCCATTGGCAATCGCATTTTGCCCTAGCACCATCTGAATATATAATGCATACAAGTTAAAAATGTTTCACAACTGAGATGTTTAAGATGAAGCAGTGGTGCCTATTGTGTAGTGGTACCTAAAAGTAGAATAATGTTCAAGCTAAAAAGCCATTAATCATGAACCTAGAATTGGTTGGTTCAATTCCAAACCAAAGGTTAGTTTAGGTGTGTAAAAAAAATAGGCACAGGAGATCAAAATAATTGGTCATCAACATCTGGTTTGTAAAATAAAAACAAAAAGAATTAAAGCGATCTGATTTTAAAGACAGTTTTTAACAGTTCAAAGTACAAAAAATATGCGATCTTCAGATAATGTCACAGATATATACAGTTTGCTCTAGCATCGACAAATTTCATTATGGATATATGTTTTCAATATGTGAACCATATTTATATTCCACTATAGATATCTACATCAGAAAGAACTATACAAATGTATAGAAGCTGTACAGTCACCGATTACATTTTATATCTATAAAAAGAAGCGCTAGCTAGCATAATACCTGGAGTGTATAAGCTCATGAAGGGAAAGATGGCAAATTCTTCCTTAGATTCATCTACCTTTGTCCCACACAGCCGGATTCGGACATGAGGTCTAGTGAGAAGACACCAACCAACATCTGAGGCCACAAAGATGAAGCCGGATCCCTCTATAGAACCAACAACTTGTAGGCTGTGTTTAAAGGGGATCTTTGTCTGAAGCTCAATGAACCTACATAGTGTCCATCCTCCTACTACCTCTGAATTCATGACATTCCTCGACCACTGGCGGTTAAACCCAGTGAGCCATCCTCCATTGCCATGAGGACAACATTGTTCCCTTCGAAGTCTCTTGCGCCTCCGGCCCCGGGCAGTTGATGATGGATAAGTGATTTTGGCCCATGTCAACCTTCAGAATTGTGACCGACAGGGAAGCTAGTATGAAGTAGATACCATCACCGATGAGCACACTATGCTTAATGTTACGGACTAGATGGAAACCAGGACCCAGATACGCAGATGAACTCTAGGTCCAGGTCGTAGCCTCCGATGAGTACAAGTATGACTGCAGGACCCCTGCCTCAGGGTCGAAGCCCACCAAGATGATGAGGAATGGGCCACTGTGGCAGTCAAGGTGATCGCAGCCACGTACAGCACAGAGCACCGCCGCAAACTGGTCCATCCATCGTTGCAATGGGGGCTCCGGCAGCCGCTTCTGCTTGCCGATAGCGGGGTCCAAGACGCTCAACAACACGTCCTTGAAGAGGTCGCGACCATGGTGGCAGTCGAGGACATGCTAGTGCAAGCGGCGATCGAGGAACGCCTTAAGTGGTGGAGACGAAGCGAGGGCGAGAAGGACTGTAGATGTCTCCGGCCTACCAGTTGTGGAGGAAGCCGAGCAGGGGCGGCGCTTGGTGGAAGGCGACGTAGCGGCTGCGGAAGGCGGCGGTGCAGAGGAGGCGGCGCCAGAGCTTGCACACCAGGGAGGCGCGCACGAGGCCCGCGGGATCGTCCGGCGGTAAGCGCACCAGAAACTCGACAATGAGCTCGGGCATGAGATACGGTGGCGGCGGCGCCATGCCGTGCAGGTGGGCAGCGTTGACTCAACTAAGCCGCTGCAAGAGTTTGGAGGCACTGATGCTCCTTCACAGAATGACTGCATCTGGCTGCAACATAGACGTGCAGTAGCCACAGGTTGGCATAGGCAAGACACTGAAGCACGATGTGGTGGGAAACTGGGAATTACAGAGTAGAGAAAGCAAGCACCTTATTCGGTGAGAGAGTGCGACGCCGGAGGGAGCCAGACGCTTACGAAGTTTCCGTCGCCGCCAGGACGCCGCGGGAGTACGACCTATTCTTTCGCGGAAGAACTGGTCCGCGGCCAGGATCGGTTGGGAATTGGATGGCAGGTATATTGACGTGGCATGCACAACACAACACGACTTGCACTCCAGGCGCACGCCGCGCCATCACCATTCACCAGTCGCCATCGTCTCGGCATTCACGAGTAGCCGCTGGCTCTGCATGTCGTATGTCTGAGCTTTACCGTAAAACCAGCTTTACCGTAACTACCTCTAAAATCTGAGTTAGTTTAATTTGTTTGAATCTGCCTGCCAACAAACTCCCGTGCAAGATAAACTCAATTTTCCACAAAAAAAAAAAGCTCTGTACTAGTAAAAACGGGTCTACGTCATTTTTAGTAGAATTGGTTTTCGATAACCGCGATCCAGTGACTAGTGTAGCCACCACGCGCGGGAAAAATATGAATCCAGTTCCTATTCTTTGTAACAATACGATTGGTATTGTATTTGGAGTTCTTTGTATTTTATTTGTTTCTGTTCCTAGTGTTTTTTTTTCGATCAATTCTAGGTGGGTGGGGAGGGGCGCGGGATTCCCCACCTGCTTTTCATTGAACTATTCCTAGTGTTTTATTGCCCGTCGTCATATTCCTACTTATCTAAATCATTATTTCATTATACTATATTTTATTATAACTAGGATTGACCAATAGAATCCATAGTAGATAGACTGGAAGAAGACACAAACCAGTCATGCTTCGGCACATATAGATCATATTTAGGAATTACAATTACTATGAGTCTATGACCCTCCAAAAATAGTTTTCTTTATTTGGCTCTTCATATTATGGTGGAAAATACCCGACAGTTTAAGCCCATGACTTGGCATGAGTGCTCACATTTTCATAGATTTATTTTAGGATTTAATGTTGCTATTGCTTCAGTGTTAGATGACTTGCTCGTTGACAACAAGTCGTTTGTGGTGGCTCTTTTCTTTTTTTTGAAAGATCTGGCTACCCAACATTTCATTGATAATAAGCGGGGAGAAGCAAACAACCATTTTACATGCGCGAGAAGCGCTACCCCTCAAACAGCCTAGGCTGCAGGGGTCTTAGTAACTAAAAAACTTATTACATACTGTGGTTTGTAGCGACAGTAAGGCGCTGAAGGACTTCCCCCCGGGCCCTCGACCAAGTGATACAGGTGGTCTTTATCTCTTGGAAGATCATATGTGCTGGTCTTCTGTCCTCTCTGAAAATGACAGCGTTTCGCTATTTCCAGATGCTCCAGCAGGTTGAAATCACAAGTGTGTGTACCATCTTATCTCCTCTTTCTAGTAACTGGGAAAACCAATCCTCAATGTCCAGTTCATTTGTCCATTGAGAGGGGTGCAAGGAATGGCATCCGGACCAATTTGCAACAAGTGTCCAGACTGTGACAACGTAGGGGCATCCCATGAAGAGATGTGTAGTTGTTTCCAAATTTCTTTCACAAAGGGCGCAGAAGTAATTGTTCTTCTATCCACAAATTTGCAGGCGGGCTACTGTCCAAAGTTTGTCTTGCAAGAGTAGCCAAAGAAAGAACTCACTTCGGTGGCGCCCACGCGTTCCAAATGAGGTTCGGGAACATTGTCGGAATCTGTCCAGCAAACTGGATGTTGTATGCCGATTTTGTCGAGTACTCCCCTGAGCTCTCAAGAATCCAACTTATTTGGTCATCCCGGGCATCATCTAGGTTCAGTTGAGCAGACTCAATTGCATTCCAAAGCTGAAAAAAAATTCTCTCAGGATTTCATTGTTCAGGTTGTGCGCAATGTCACCTATCCAATTCCCACCAAGCATCGCTTCTCTCACCGTTCTTTGCTTCCTTCTACTGTGGTCGTAGAGTAGTGGGAATAATTTTGTAGGTGCCTGTCCATCAATCCAGCCGGAATGCCAAAAGGACGCTTTTTGTTCCCACTGTAGATAGTTATCTGCGTCGCTGCATTGAAAAGATCAAGATCAACTGAATCGACAGGCAGGCTCATTCTGTGCCATGGTCTTTCTGGGTTAGTCCAGGCGAACCAAAGCCATCTCAGTCTCAGTGCCCTGCTGAATTTCTCCAGGTCTACAATCACTTAACCCCCATAAAGCACTAGCTTGGCCACCATAATCCAGGCAACCTTGCATTTGCCACCATGGAATTCACTGTCACCCACCCACAGAAAGCGCCGACGGGCCTTATCAATGTCCTCAAACAGTTGTTCTGGGGTTTGAGTGATGTTAGCAAGTATACCGGTAATGCGCTGAGGACTGACCGTACCAGCTCACGTCGTCCCGCCGGGTTTAGCAGCTTTCCTTGCCATCCTGCCAGTTGGTCCTTGTGTTGTCAATGATTCGCTGCACATGAACAATCTTGAGGCGTCCTAGTGTGAGCGGCAGGCCCAAGTATGTTATCGGGAAGCTGACTCGCTGTCCCACGAAACATGCCTACATAGAGGCCACACATCTGCTCAACAAACACAAGCCTCGACTTGAAGGGAACCCGGTCATGTTGGAGCGACCTAATAATAAGCTCCGATAGAAAATAGTGGTTGGCTGCAAATATAATTTACAAACATCCCATTCAAACATATTATTGTTATGATGTTATAATACACCTGCAAACTTGAATTATTATGATCATATTTCTGGTCCTCGTTGCAACAGAGGTGCACAAACTTAGTAGTATATAAAAATACTAAGGGCAGCTCCAATGTGAAATTGCCTTTGCTCTGCAAATTTATCAGGGTGTCGGAAGGTGCGGTGTTCACTATGTGGAGTTTGGTGGATGGGACTCACCATTCCACTAAAGTAGGGAGAAAACTAAGTAAAAATTCATTTCTGCCTCTATGTGTCCATTTTTACTCGGCTGAGATGCTCAGTTATTGGCTTGTGAACATCCACAAGACGCAGTAGCTAATTGTTTATTCGCCATGGTTTGACGCATCTGCTGTATGCGATTTTGAGTCTGACACACACGGTTTGATCGCTACAATGTACACGGTTCGCTTTTTCGTCTCCCTGGTTCAATTCTACAGCACACTAGAGCTGCTCTAATGGTGTGGTAGGTTGCTGAAAGAACATGGTAACTCAACTAAAACACTCCATTAGCATTTACAGTAATGATGACAAAAGTGAAGGAACAAAATTAGACAAATAACGCAGCTTCATGGAAAGGAAGATGAAGTTTCTGCTATATTGTCATTCCTGCGGAAACCGAGTCATTGAGATGGATGTAAACCATTTTATAGTTGTACTTACGAACGGAGGGGTTTATAAGAGTAAGCTTGCTAACTGATGACTAGTAGTAGTACTTTGTAAAGAGCTGATCAGACAAGACGAGAACTTTGTAGCTTCCGCCACATCAATTATAGTAATTGCCAGATGACTACAATGTTCTTATTCTTGTTCTTTTTGTCGTGATTTGCTATACATGATCTGCATGCTATACGTCCTCTAATGCATCATCTTATTGGCCTCCATTAGAGGACGCATTGGAGTACGTCTTTATTACTATGAAGAAAAATACGCTAATCTTCAGAGTGAACACTCTATTAAATGAACTAACGTGTTTATACAAATTAATGAACTAGCTAGTTAACACTAGTTTTTATGTGCACACTTTGTAAAGCAACGCACTCCGGTTTTACGGGAGTTTCTTATATTTATCTTTTCTCTAGTGCCTGTCTCCTGAAAATTTGAGTTACATCAGGCAATGTAATTTTTGTCCTTGTCTAAGCGAACTGAGGTAGCTCAGCCAGTTGGGTTCCTTATGGTAGAGTCTGTCCATCCGGGTTCAAGTCCCTTGCATGGGTGCTCACATTTTCTTGGATTTATTCTAGGATTTAACGACACTATTCTTTAAGTGGTAGGCGACGTACCTGCCGACAGTAAGGGTTGTGGTGACTTCGTCAATCTTGAGATATTGTTGGTCCAACTCAGTTCTTCGGAGGTGCTCATAGGGGTAAGGTGTGCGTGTGTGCGTTCGTAGGGGTAAGTGTTCGCTCGTGTATGTGAGCGTCTGCGTCTATAACTGGATCTCACAAAAAAAAGAAAAATTATGAATTGGTAATTAATTGTCCTTGTGTCAAAATATATTAGATTTTTTCCGGTTTCTGGTTTTCTCTATTGGGTTCTTTTTGTTTCGGATCCAAAAATTGCAGATTATGCCTGGAGAAATTGCAAAGAACTAAAGCTGTTTAGCAACATATTTTCATGGATCAATAGCAAAATTACCGGCGTTGCAACAGCACGGCAAAACCAAGAAATGGCTCATGTGAAATGGTGTCATCGAGGGAATACAAATGACAAGACATAAACATTGACGCATGGTAACTACAGGAAAGTACGCCATTCCAGTAATCGACAAAAGTGGACTATGAAGGAACAATAAGACAAAGTAACTGTGTAAACCATATTTGCCATTCCTCGGCATGGACAGGCCCTTGAAAAATAAGCACTGTGTAAACCATTTTCTAGTTGATACATACCCCATCAGCTATATAAATAACTCACACTTCCACGCTGCTCGTTAATTAACTCAATCTTCAGAATCCTCAAAAGAGCCAAACCTTCCTCTAATCTGCTAGTGATTCCGGATGGCCTTCTATTCCTTCTATCATCTGTTCGTGAAAGAAACCAGTAACTAGCTATAGAGCTAGGTTATTCTGTGATCAGCAGTTGGATCTTGCTTGAGGCTTACCTTAGTTTTTGTGCATTTTGTTCTTTTTTGTGATTGTTTTGTACAGTGCTTGTTCCCTTCTATATAAATACAAGTTTGGCAGAGCTCCTGCCGACCGTTTCCAAAAAAAAAAAAAAGAAAGATCTCTGCACGCTGCTGGAGCAACAGGAAATAAAAGTAAGGAAAAAATATATGCATACATTGCATCAATATAAACCCAATCGATCACTCGTTATTTTTTCTCTCTTGTGTGTGGTCATCAAATCAAATATATATGTTCCTATGTCTCCTCAGCAGGTAGAGTGAATGTACCCAGGATTGACACCCTCTCATGGCGGAGATGGTGGCTTCAGCCCTTGTTCAGGAGGCCGTGAGCAATGGCGTCTCCTTTATGTTGGGCAAGCACAACGAGAAGAGTATGTCGCAAGGGCGCATCTTGGAGAGGCTGGAGATGTCAGTCAATGAACTTGAGCTTGCACTTGAGAGGTCCGCAAAGCTGCCCATCACCGATGTCTCGCTACTTGGCCGCAGGAAGATAATCAAGAGTGCCTACATTGAGGCCATGGAACAGCTCGACAAGCACAAGCAACAGGCGGTGTCTGCACGCCAGCAACAGGTCGCACAAGGGGTAAAGCGTCCACGATGGATGCTTTGGGCTAAGGATGCACCTTCTGCTGCTGGATTGAGCATGGATGATGTTCGAAGATTTGAATGGTATGCAGATTGTGCTCGCAAGTTTGTGAGGGACGTCGAGTCTGGCTGTTCACTTCATCACTACACCTTTTGCAACCCTATTGTCAGGCATCTCCTTGAAGGTAAAACTCTTGAGTATAATTTGGAGCAAGGAAACCTGCTACGACATTTCTTCATCTGGCCCACATATTCTGATGACCGTGGAGTAGAGGCAGTGCTAGGATACTGTTATGAGGATAGCACAATGGCTGAGAAATGTTTCACTCTGCTGTTGTTTCTAAGACTATCAGAAAGCACGGACATAGTTGGAGTTGCTACTAAAGGCTTGCAATTATTGACATCTGAATTCAAACTTGCGGCTGAATTTGCAATGGGAGAACTCACCCTGCTATGTAACTTACAAGACATTGCCCATTCATATGGGCCACCATGGGTGGCCATTCAAGAGCGGCATATCAGGTACACACAACGTTTTCGCCCAGACCCAGCATGTTGCAAAGGAAGTCGGCATAGACTTTGTGCTAACAACATCTCATCAGAGTTATCAGATATACTCCCAGAGCAAGTTATTGTTTGTGGCTTTCGGTGCTACTATGTACCAGCTTTAGAGCCCAGATCGTCATGCATCTCATTTGATGTGCTGTGCAGAAGCAATAAGAGCAGAGGCAGTGGGAAGCCACCTGTGCTTCTAACAGCTGCCTTCCTGCCTCATAAAGCGACTGAGACGCAGGATAGTTATGCACTCGAAACTATCGGAGGAGACATCAAAGAGCATAGAGATGCTAGCATGCAGCAAGTGGCCGAGGCACTAGAATCAAACGCAATCATTTGTTTCTTCCGTCAGCCAGAGCTTACAAAGTACAGAATACATTGGTACTCTAAACATGGTGGTGCAAAGTTTACGGTGGAAAAGGCAAGCATGGAAACAGCAGGTGCGCCTAAAACCAAGAGGAGGTACAATACACGAGCAAGCACAAGGAGAAGTCTCAGGAAGTAGCTAGATCGCCACCCAACCAACACAAGGCCGTGTGAGCTAGTTAGTGTGGTGTCCAGTATTTGGTTGGAACATTTGTAGTAATATATGGTACTACTCCATTATTTGTAACATGCATATTCCCACCGTCTGTGAAACAAAACTGCTTTTTATTTGCTGCCATTTGTAACCTAATTTCCCTTGTACATGACTTGTGCCAGCTGTAGCACCTTGTTGAACTTGTGGTTGTAGGCTTGTAGCAACCTACCCGGCAGAGTGGCATGCATCACTGCTAAGTCTTTTGTGAACTTGTCCTTGATGACTTGTTGTGGCATCTATCCTAGGCAGGCACACGGCCGGGGGAAACCTTCTCTGCATTTCCTTGAACGTTCCAGCTACTCCATGGAAGGATGGCCACTCCTGAGCACGATGGGCAGGACCGCGGAGTCCGCCCAACAGTGAAAAAGGCAGAAGCAAACATGACTTGTACAGAAACATCCGTGACGTGCATTGTTGCATGCGGCCAAAACATTGTAACAAAGCAGAATAAAAGCTACTATAGCTTATTCCTGATTAAGGTGATCAAAGAATGAGATGGTAAGGCAGCAAGGACCCCAAAAAACAGTAAATTTGCAAGGTCACCAGAACCAGATGATGATTATTCACATTGGAAGGGCGAATATAGTACAAATCTTGAGTGAAAATGTATGGACATTGCTTGCACACAAGTTTTTCAAATTGATCTTATTAGGACCCATTTGGCACAGCTCAACTTCACCATTAAAGCTTTATTTTTTAAAAACAACTTCATGAACAGTTTTCTTGGTGAAGCTGAGTTGTTTGTTTAGCAAAACGGCTTCACATGATGAACTAAATAAATAAAATGACTATAATATCCCTGTTTATTTTTTTCACAGGATTTTTTTTCTATCCTTCGCACGTCTTCTTCCTCCCCCGTTCTCCTCCCCTTCCTTAGCAGATCCTCTGCCGCCCCCGTGCCCCATGGGCCAGTGACCCTCTACCCTGCGCCGCCGCAAGCCCCCGCCCCTGCCTCCGTCCACCGCACTCTCCGCACCGCTGCAGGCCCTCTCCTGCATCGCCAAGGCCGCCTCCCGCCTTCGTCTCGCGCAGGACGCCAGGGCAGTGCTCGCTGACTCTGCCCTCCCCCGCTTCCTCCTACTGTCTCCAAGCTCATGCTGAGAGTGCCTCCCTAGGCGGCAGCACCCCGACGTCTGCGCGCCCTAGTGACCTCGCCCCGGCGGGTCACACCCTGGCCAGCCACGCCCCATCATCCTCCCACCTGCGAGCGTGCTCTCTCTTTCTCTCTGAACTTGGGCAGTCTTTTTGTGCACAGTGGGGTCCACATATAGGAGATGAGTCTGGAATAAGCTACTATTTTCAGTTTCATCCTAACTTATATCTTTGTGAGATTAGGAGAAAAACAACTTCATCCATAAAACTGTTTTGGAAATGAGTGTTTGGCAAAAAAAAAAAAAAGCTCACAACATGTCATGAAGGCTGCTCTGAGCTGTGCAAAAAACAGGCCCTTATTGAATTGATGCATGAACCTTTGATAGTGATCTTTCCCAGCGTATACAACAGAGCAACCATCATACACATTCAGATCCGAGCAGCATTTCTACGTCGCATTTTTTTTATAGGGTACGGACCGTTGTTGAAGTGGCCACTGCATACCGCGTGAGAGCATAAAAATAAGCAGGGGGGGGGGGGGGGGCACCAACGTTAACTCATGAATAGTACGAACGTATAGTACGTACACCTGCAATCCTGCATAGGATGAAAATGGTACGAAAATATCCCGTACCGAACCGCATCGTTTTCTACATTTAATCTGATCGAATTCGTATTTTCAGAGTAATTCAAATTCGGTTTGAAATTCAGAACACCAAATTCGAAATTGGAACGAAAACGGTTTAGACATTTTTTCGACCGTTTTCTACTTTTCTACTTTTAATTTGGAACATCCCGATTTCGAAATTCGGTTTAAACCAAATTTGGCCCAATAGAAGTCTAATCTTAGAAAAATTGTATCTTTCTCGTACGATCTCGGATGAAGATGATTTTTATATGAAAATTATAGCTCTCAATGAGATCTGCAACTTTTTAGTTTTTAGTTTTTTCATTTGAGGTCTTTAAGATGTTCAAAAAATTTAAACAAAGTTTCAGTGGTATATTAAATCGCGTACAAGTGCTTGTTGCCTTAGAACAATCATATCTTTTTTACATGGTGTCCAACGAAGATACTTTTTAAGAAAGTTGTAGAACTTGTTAATTATTATTCACATGTTAATTGTTATGAACTTGGTCCTACGTGAAATTGATTTTTCATATATCGACCGTGTTCGACATAATTCTGCTCGAATTAGTTCGTTTTCAAAATTCCATAAGTTCGTGTTCGTTTTCGTATCCGACTTTATCGCTTTCGTTTTCGTATTCATATTCAAATGTAAAAGTAGAAAACGGTTGAGAGGTTTTCCGACCGTTTTCATCCTTAATCCTGCATGCATGCATGTGCCAACCATTGCACGTGCTACGTACAGTTAATATATATAGATAATAATGCATGGTGATGCGACGACTAGACCAAAGACTTGCAAGTCATTGCAGCTTTCAAATGAGCTCCAGCTCTACCTCCTTCGTGATGAACTTGTGGTTGTGTAGTACGCTATGTATAGCAACCTAGCTTGGTACCCCGGCCGGCAGAGTGGCAGACACCAGACAGTAATGCATGCATGTCACTGCTTTCAGATTGTGGCATCCTAGGTCGGCAGAGTGCAGCCAAATCCTGGTGAACTTGTCCTTGATCACTTGTTGTGGCATCCTAGGCAGGCACGCGGCCGTGGGGAAGCCGCCTCTGCATTTCCTTGAACGTTCCAGCGCTCCATGGATGGGTGCGGGAGGCCACGATGGGCAGGACAGCTGAGTCAGCCCAACAGTGAAAAAGGATGAAAACGGGAGCAGGAGCGTAAAACGGACGGAAAATAGCCCTACCATTTCCATTTTCATAATTTTTGACGGAAACGGGAGCAGGAGCCGGGGCCGGACAACCGGGAGTGGAAACAGTAGTGGGATAAACGGTAATGCGAAAACGGATAAATACGATCGGAAAATAGACGGAAATGAACGGTATGGGGAACATAAGCCGGAACTACATGCCACATGTGACCAACAAAAGGGCTTGTTGTAGTACTCCCAAAAAATATGAGCCGTCGATCTAAATGATTTTTATCGCATATTACTTTCTAGGAGGTAATAGAATGAAGAAACATATATATTAGCAAAATAGGTAAAATATCTTCCAATTAGATCTAATTTCCATATCCATTTAGATCTAACTTGCATGCATGATGTAAATTGTAATCAACAAACTAATTGTAATCAACATGTACGAGACTTTTTTTGGTTAAATGCATGCATGTACTAGTTACGAGTAACGTTATGTTCTTTGTTCTGCATGCAGCCGAACAGCGCAGATTGCAGAAGCAAGTCTGGCTGACTGCCCGCTCACGGCACAGCTTGGCTCAACGCCCTCTGCGCTTGTCCCGGTGAACGTATAAACGGGATGAAAATGGGAATATCCCAGTCAAAAACGGGATACTGGCAATACGGACAGAAAAACGCTCAACCATTTTCGGTTCCGGTCCCGGTCCCAGTGTATCCCGTCCCGTTTTCGGTCCCGTTTCCGTTTATTCTGAAAAAACGAAAACGGACGGAAAAATACGGTATACGGTTGCGGACGGAACGGGATTCATCCCGTCCGTTTTCATCTTTACTCTCTCTATATATATAGATAGATAGATAGAGATAGACAGTTACAGCTCGTCGACTAAGCAATACTAAGAAACACTACAGCAGCAGTGTGTGCACTGTGCAGTGCATCTCTTGTTTGATCTGTTCCTGATATATTCCTCTCCCCTTCATTCCATCTGTTCAGTCCCATCGTGTTTACTCTTTGATACAATTTTGCAGACTTTTATTTACCATGATCCGGAACCTTACCGATCTTCATTTGTAACAGGTTATAATAGAAACATGAATCCAAAACACACAATATGATTGTTAACACTGAAAAATGGCCCAATATAGATTTTATATACACCGGATAAATTAGTGATGACAACAAACAGGTGATGAATCATCTGGACAGGTATCCAAAAAGTTGTTAATGAAGGAACCAGCTTTGTTAATCACCAAGCAAAATATGAGTACAAGAGAGTGGGTATTCAATATGCACAGAAAAGGTAGTTAGAAAATCAGTTGATTACTTTGTTAACAAAGTAGGAAATGTTAAAACACGCTCTGATAAACAGATTAGAGAATGAAAAGCAGTAACTCTAAGTGCAATCGAAATTGAAAGAAACCTTATTTGAGCGATATTCACAAACAAGTGAAAAGAGCTACCTTAATTTGCTGGCTGAGTTGCAGTGTTGAATTTTCCTCACTTAGTCCTTGGCTGCTAAATTATTAATGATTAATAATCATTTGATTTATTTCTAGGATTATTCCTATATTTTGATACCCAAATTGAAAGCATGATGAATTTGCTAACTACATTAAGATTGTAGTTAAACGCAGAAGGAAACTTCTTGGGTCTGTTCATATATACGACTGAATTTAAACGCAGAAGGAAACTAGGTATACCTTAATGATATTGTTGATGTGCTTCAGTTCGGCTTGTAAATTAAACAAACTATTCTCCTGGATCAACCATTGGTGTCTCTGCGTGCTCTAAATTACTTTATGTGTATTTTTGCACAGGTCACGTACTGCTGATGCTCCTCTCGAATGATTGAAAATCTTGCTTCCAGTGAATTCCCTGTTCAGATGAATTTTCCGAGGTTCTTTTTAGTGTCTCAAATCAGCAGTGTATGGTTGACTGAGCACTGCTATATTTATATAACTGGCAACCTGTTTTGTGCAGCTTGGCCTACATTTAACACACTATGTTACTGCTAAAAAACTAGAAAACATGTGCTCTGTCTGATTTCAGTTTCAATGCCTGTTTCTAGCACATGTTATATCTTACACAAATGTTCTAAATGATCCTGGTTTGCTCTAAATGTTCTGAATTTCAATGCATGACTATGATGTATCAGTACTCACTTCTTGGGTCTGTTCATATAAAAGAAAAATAAGAAAAAGGAAAGAGGAAAAACATAGACCTCCCTTGCATGTTTTTTAAGATCCTATGTGGTCCTCCTTGACTTTCATGCTTTCAAGATTCAGTCATGTGCTCTGTCTGGTACTCTGGTTACCGTGCCAAACCAAATGTTGAGGGGATGCTTTCAGAATGAGGAAAATTGAACATAACCCTGGTGCCACAACGAATGTGCAGCAGGCCACAAAACCATGCGGCCCGGCTGCATCTAGAGACTGGCCGGCTGAAGATCCTTGCTGCTACTTCACAATGTCTATATGAACCACCGTATATGAACCACCCTACTGAAACATGAATCGAGATATTCAGTTTTGTCCGTCACATTGTTTGTCTTTTTGTGTATCAGTTGCATTGTGTTACTGAAAAAAAAACGATATATAGTTGCTGCCATTGTGGCAATCAAGACCAATTACCAGGTGAAGAAGGACTGGATGGGTGACACCTGTGTTCCCAAGACACTTTCATGGGATGGATTGAGCTGTAGCTATGCCATTTCCAGTCCTCCCAGAATCGAATCAGTGTAAGTTCCCTTTTATACAAGAGAAAGAGTCCAATTGTGTAGGTAACACCACAGTCGTCTGAATTATGACATCTGAACTTTTGGATGTTTACACAGACACCTTTCATTCAGCGGGTTGAACATAGATGTATCATTTTACTTTGCCAAACTCAAAGCACTCGAGTATTTGTAAGTACATGTTTTCAGTCACGTTCATTCTGCAGTGAATTTTAGTCAGTGAAGGTAAATTTGTGTTTCTGAATTCTGATATATTTTCAGGGATTTATCACACAATAAGTTGGAGGGCTCAATTCCTTATGTCCTTTCACAGCTACCATCTCTCATGGTTATGTGAGTTTTCTGAATCCTGATGACTTTCATGTCTTAGAGTTTAGCTATAAGTAATTGCTAATACTAATCTAATCATTATACACTACTGAAAAACAATTTTTAGACTGGTCCGTATTTTTTAGGACTACACTACTTGATTTATGGTGGAGGCAGGCACCTGCTGGATGCCCGGCCTGCAGCACCAGGATCACCGCTGCCATTGCTTGCTCTTTGCGAGTTTTACTGATGGGTACGATTTATGAATGACAGGTGTCAGGAGCTATTACAACAAGGGCAAGCGTACAGCTGTAATGTTGACCATGGATTAGTTGACCAAACATTTTTTTCGAATGACTTGTGTATTGGTTTGCATCCATCAGCATAAACTGAGCTACTAAGATGGAGAGAAGGCTTCGGCAAAGCCCTCAGGGAGCAGAGATCAAGTCAAGACTTTATATTATCTCGAGATGCATTCTTATGCTGATCCGGTGCAAACATTTTGAAGATGGAATTCTTGGCAGACATTTTGCAGAGCCGTGCAAACGAATGTTTTGACAGCTTCCATGAAGATCTCCAAGTCATGATTAAGGACTTAGGAAGAATGGAACTTAGATGGTTAATACGAAAAATAACTTTACTATGTCTTCTTATGCAAAAGTGTTTTATGAATTGTATACATGCTCATATACAATTGTATAAAAGTTGAACTATGAAAAAAAATCATTGATTGTTTTCAAGTGCATCCCCAAGAAAAGCCGTGGCGTTAGCACGGGCATTATACTAGTGATTCTAGGAAGCTGCAGTAATGCTCCTCTATAAACCTGAGCCTACGAATCTCAGAAGACACCGATATAATCAGGATCAGTATTAAGTGCATCCAGCAGTTGACATCTCAGTTCAAGCTTGTGGCTGAATCTGCGATAGGAGAACTCACGCTGCTGCCTAATTTGCAAGACACTTTCCATTCCTATGTCCATCTACCTAGTTTCGTCAAAGAAAAATATGGATGTCTTACAGATTTATTCCGCCCTGATCCAATATGTTGCAATGGAAATAGCTACGGAAATCTAGCCAACAAGTCATCAATGGAAATTCCGGAGCCAGTTATTCATATCTGTTTTAGTTGCTATATTTCAGCGCCTGACAACAGCTTGTGTAACGCACCTCTGGTTCTGTACGGTAATCTAGTGCCTCATATGCCTTTATACTCCAACGGGGAGATTTCTATTAAGTATGCAGGCAAAGAGGAAATTAGAAACGGTGGTAGTGTGCAACAACTGGAGGAGATAGCAAGATCAGATGCGCTCGATTATTTGGTCCATGAACCAGAACCCACGGATTATACTCTGCTTTGGTTATCCACACATGGTTTTGCATTCGTTAGGCTGCGGCAGTCCATCCCAAGATCCAGCCGGAGGAGGGTTTCCAAGAGAAAGCGGTAGAAGCGCAAGGTGACCACTCATTTGTGCTTAGACTTATTGTATGTACGAGCTCCTTACTTCAATATAGTTTTAAAATTTGTCAAGGTCCGCGCTTAAATGTTGTCTGACAAATAAAAACTACTTTTCATGCCAGGATGTGAAAATTCGGTTTGTAGTTTGCTATTCTGCACAGTGTACACGACTGGTCTCTATGTATGATTGAAATTAGCAAGAATTTTCAGTGTCGTCGTCTGCATTTCCTTGAGCTCTCCACCTCATTTCAACCTGCATGCGTAAGCGTAATAAACACAACAGCACCCATGGCCTCACGGGACTGCCTGACCAAAGAATTTTCAGTGCCCTGTGCCTGTGAATGTGATGGGGGCGAAATCCAACAGCCATGGCTACGTGGCAAAGGCCAACAACCATCACAAGCTTTAATTTCCAGGCAGCTTCCTCGTTATGCCATTATCCTCGGAACAGGGAACCATCCTCTGCATTTCATTTCCCTGGATTTTCCAGCTCTTTTCTTGATCACACATTGGAGCAGCGCCGCCTATTTCAACTTGTTCACACATTGATGAGCTCAAAACCATGGAGCTGCTACCCCCACATTTTCTTTACTAATTTATATATAAAGCTTGGCTGTCCGATTCGCTGAATAAAAGCAGCAGTACGTACAACTCTCAGTGCTGTGCTGTATTCTTGATCTCACCTTATCCCACCCTTTCATTCGTTCAATAGCAAGCCTGTCATCGCCGTGCAGTTGGTGGCTTGGTGCCACACGGGGGCTATAAAAATTCATTCTGTTGTAGTGTAAGCTTAACTGTAAGGGTTTTGCTATGGTACACTCAAATAACTGTCGACCGTCGATCTGGATGGTTATAATCACATATTACCTCCTGAGAGGTAATAAAATAAATGTATTTTTTAATTTTGAGAAACGTGAAAGTAAGCAAAATTTTAGGAAAAATATCTATATTTTGGATCTAACATGCATGCAACCACATGAGGCAAAAGTAGAGGTGCGTTTTAGTTTTTTATTTAATCTGGAACGTTAAAAGTGTTGGTAATGAGAACATATTGGCATTTGAATGATTTATTTATTTTCATAATCCTAACATTAGTATTTTTGTGACTTAGTATTTTGCAAACGTATGTTGGTAACCGAATTCTACTATCAGTCATTAGCTTTTGACATTGAATTACTAGATTTATACCATCAGATGTGTACACGTGACATGTTCAGGTACGTGATGTACCTCTACGTTGCCACGTCTAGCACGGGCACAAGGCCGGTACACCAGTATAGGAGTATGCCGCTGTTGCATGCACCCGTATATGCGTTGCGCCGTTGTTGCATGCTGTACACGGGCACACGTAGTATATGGCAAGAAACAAGCTTTGAATAGCAGATATCTTGTATACATTTGTTGGTTTGTTGCCTTTTCTATTTTCTGTTTTATAAATATTTTAATTAATTAATAATTACTTAATTATTATATACACTTAAAAAATCAAGGGCTAAGATTTGTTTGAGATCTTACCTCCTATGGGGTAATGGGTGTACCTTAGCAAGGCCCTAACTGTAAACCTGCAGTCATGATTTGAACTACAGAAGATGTAAAGAATTTATTAACAGCTAATCATTTACACTAGAAGAGGTTACCGGCTAGCAGTAAGGTTGTCTCTAGCAGTGCCAACTCTGCTAGAGGCCGCTCACACGTTGCAAAACTCATGTGTAACAGTTCATAAATCATGATGCAGATCAGATGGTTAGTCGGTTTTGCTTGTAGGAATTGAGACAGATACTGAAACAATAAACAATAACTCATCCAAGCCAAAATATAATCATGAAAAACTGTCCTTATTATATCATGATAATGGCGAGTATAACAAGAACAGCCAAAAATTTTCTTGTCGAAAGTCGAACTGTAACTAAACTGAAATAATTCAATATAAGATAAAACACAGTTAGGTAAGTTTAGTTTCTAGTGGCTGGGGCCAAGCAGACTTGAAAAGAAAAATAATGGGCTGAAAAGTTAACTGAAGCATACATTACCTTAGACGACAACATTAACTCTAATTGACCAAGATCACTAATACTACTTTCACTGCAACTCCTAACAACTGACTAGTGACTAACCTTGTGGTCATGCTTGATAGGTGAGAACCGTGCACATCATTTACAGCCGCGTCAACTGTACCCAAGCGTGAACAGTAACCGCTCATCTTAAAAGTGAAATGAGGCAGTGAGGATCGAGGACTGATCAAAGAATTTGCAGTCCCTGTGGAAATGATAGGGCAAAATCCAACAGCGACAGCCAAGTGGCCTACAACTACATTCAGAATTTACACGGCAGCTTCCTCCTTGTGCCATTCTCCTCTTAGTGCAGTTCATTTCTCTACTGTTCATTTACGTGATCTTTCAAGCTCTGTTTTTGACCACACATTGGAACCGCCCATTTCAACTTGTTCACACACTGAGCTGAAAACATGGACCAGCTACCTCCATTTTCATATCACTACACTGTATAAAGCTTGGTTGTCCAATTAACAGAATACAAGCAGTACACCTCGTAGTGCTCTGTTCTTCATCTCACCTAAGGCTATCATCAGTATGCACTTAGTGCTACACGCGGGCGGCTGCAACAATCTGGAGGAGAATCAAGGTATGGACTACCTTTTCATGCCACATGTATTACTACAAGTTGATATATCATTTATTCATCTAATTAAAGTTGCCCCCTTTATTTGTCTCGACGGGTCAGATCCAATCCTCAGCAGGCGCAGAGGACTGTACTGAACATAGATGCCTGTCATGGGGGAAATGTTTGTTTCAACCCTTGTTCAGGAGACCGTGAGCAAAAGCGTCTCCTTTGTGTTGGGCAAGCGTGAGGAGAAGGCATCCCAAGGGCACTTGATGGAGAGGCTCCAGATGGCAGTCAGCGAGCTGGAGTTTGCGCTCGAGAGGGCCCAGGAGCTGCCCATCAGACACCTCTCTCTGCTTGGCCGCAGGAAGCAGATCAAGTCTGCCTACAACGAGGCAATGGAACTGCTCGACAAGCACAAGCAGCAGCAGGCGGTGCCTGCTGGACAGGAACTGCAGACTGGACGAGGAGTAAAGCACAAGAGATGGAATTTTTGGGCTAATAACATGTCCTTGAAACCTTTTGTTGGCTTGAGCACAGATGCTGTTCGAAGATTTGAATGGTATGCAGATCACGCCGGCAGGTTTGTGAGGGATGTGGAGTCTGGCTGTTCACTTCATCACTACACCTTTTGCAATCCTATTGTCAGGCATCTCCTTGAAGGTAAAACTCTCGTGTATTATCATTTGGAGCAAGGAAACCTGCTACGAGGTTTCTATATATGGCCCGTGTATTCTGATGAACGTGGCTTGGAGGCAGTGCTGGCATACCGTTATGGTAATAGCATAATTAAGGAGAAATATTTCTTTCTGTTATTGTTCCTACGACTTTCTGAAAGCACAGACATAGTTGGAGTTGCTATTAAAGGTTTGCAGTTATTGACATCTGAATTCAAACTTGCTACTGAATTTGCAATGGGAGAACTCACCCTACTATCTAATTTACAAGACATTGGCCATTCGTATGGGCCACCATGTGTGGGCTTTCAAGAGCATTATATCAATGACATGCAACTTTTCCGCCCAGACCCAGCATGTTGCAAAGGAAGTAACGGACTTTGTGGTAACAGCAACGTCTCGTCAGAATTATCAGATATGTTCCCAGAGCAAGTTATTTTTGGGGGTTTTGAGTGCAGGTCATTTGATATGGTGGGCAGAAGCAAGAGCAGAGGCGGTGGGAAGCCACCTCTGTCGCTGAGCGCTGACTTCTGGCCCCATGCTGCGACTGAGACCCAAGATAGTTATGCACTCGAAAGGATGGGAGACGTCCAAGAGTACAGAGATACTAGCACACAGCAAGTCGCCGAAGGACTAAAACTGGACGCAATCAATCGTTTATTATGTCAGCCAAAGCTGACGGAGTACAGAATAGATTGGTACTCTAAACATGGTGCTGCATGGTTTACGGTGAAGAAGGCAAGCACCGAAAGAGCAGATGTGCCCAAAACCAGCAGGAGATACAATACCCGAGGAAGTACAAGGAGAAGTAGCAGGTGTTAGTCACGATGTGAGCTAGTATTAGTAATATATATGGTACTAGTACATTATTTGTAACATGCACATATACCTACTGTTTGAGAAATAAAACTACTTTTTGCTGCTGCCATCTGGACGCTAATTTCCCTTTGATACAATATAATATACTAGTGCTTATATTTGATTTAAAATAAAAGTAGTCACTTAATTACTTTGTGCTGTGCAATATAACACGGAATAATAGTTATTTACACCGAATTCTGTCTCTAGAACCAGTTTTGGCATGGTTTTCATCCAACTGCAGCTACATAAAAATGAGACGCAAAACCTATCATCGTATTCATGATTTGCACTAAAGAAGATGCAAAGAATGTGTAAACAGCTCATCATTTACACTAAAGAGGCTACGAGCTATACTACTAGTAGTAAGGCGTTGTCTGTAGTACTGCAAATAGTTATAAGGCCGCCTACAAATAGTAAAGATCATGTGTAACAAAACAGTTCTTATTGTATCATGATGGTGATGAGATGGTTAGTCAATTTTTCTTGTAAAAAAAAACAGACAGATAGTGAAAATAAACACATGGACTTTTTTCCTTTTCAAGATCCATTGCCACATGTGGGACGGAAATATAAATGATAACCCAACCAAGCACAAATATAACAATGAAAAACGGTTCTTATATTATGATAATATAATGATGAGTTTGATAAGAGGACTAAAAAATTTACTTGTCGAAATTAACTGAACTGAAATAATTCAATCTATACGTTAAAAAAACAGTTTGTGCCAAAGCAGACTGGAAAATAACTCATTGGCTGATTGAAACATACTTTTCCTCATAGCGACAACCTGAGGTCTAATATTTGATTCACGTTCAAGGAAAATTCAATAAGAACTCTAATTTCAGGATGCAGGTCACTAATACTACTTTCATTAGAACTATCTCAGAATATGACTAGTGAGTAATGACTAACCTTGTGGTCATGCTTGGTAGTAGGTGTAAGCTG
Organism: Saccharum spontaneum; assembly: GCA_022457205.1. NCBI lineage: Eukaryota > Viridiplantae > Streptophyta > Magnoliopsida > Poales > Poaceae > Saccharum > Saccharum spontaneum. Next base: position 4,627,634 of record CM039586.1, read on the forward strand.
TCCATACCATTTATAGCAGGGAGCCATGTAAGCTGTACCCAAAGGTAGGGAGGAGGACTAACCAAAGAATTTGCAGTGCCCGTGAATGTGAATGTGATATGGGAAATAAGCCAACAGCAACGTCCGAGTGGCTTACAACCACACAAGCTTTGCAAGTCATAGCTTTCAGAATTAGACTGCAACTTGCTCTTTTGTTCCATTCTCCAAGGGACAGAGCCATCTTCTGCACAGCATTTCCCTGAGCTTTCTATATTTATTCCTGATAACACATTGGAGCCACCCCATTTCAACTTATTGATGAACCTCCTACCTCTTCTTGTACTACTATAAAGCTTGGTTGTCGAAATCACTTCCATTATACCAGCCCCTTGACCTCACCTTATACCTGCCCCTTGATTCCTTCAATAGCTAGGCTGTCATCAACTCATCGTCGGCTTGCAATTGGTGCTACACATGCATGGCTACAGCAATCTAGAGGAGAATTCAGGTAAGGACTACGTTTGCACACCATATATATAGATTACTCTAGATAATTTGTCTGTCAAGTTAAAGTTGCTCCTTATATTTGCCTCTTCTGGTTTGGTCCTCTCAAGGCACAGAGGACAATACTGTACATAGCTTCCTGTATGGTGGAGATGGTGTGGTCAGCCCTTGTCCAGGAGGCCATCAGTAGGGTCATCTCCTTTGGGTTCAGCAGGCGCGAGGAGAAAGCGTCCCAAGGGCACTTGATGGAGAGGCTCCAGATGGCAGCCAACGAACTGGAGCTTTCTCTTGAGAGGTCTGCAAAGCTGCCTGTTGGGTGAAAAGTTCAGGTCAAATGACACAATTCACACAATCATCAAAATATTTCAGACAAGACAAAGTTGTGAGCAAAGATGTCTTTATTTCATGATCATTCCATACATGTCAGAGGGGATATTTATAGGGTCCTAGTCTTCGTATTTTACATAAAATGACTATTTTACCCCCGACCTAAATATTTACATTCTTTATTTTATATAAGGGCGAAGTAGTCATTTCCTCCAGATTCAGACTTCTTCTTCACGTCCAGTGAATTTGTTCTTCTTCAGATTATTTCTTGCTTCTCGTCTACTTCTCCGTCCAGTGAAGTCAACTTCATGTTGACGAAGTCGATCAGTGAAGTTTGAACAATGAAGTCGTCAGGCAAAGTTGAACGTCGAAAGTTGAACGACGAAGTCGTCAGGCGAAGTTGACCGTCGAAAGTTGAACGACGAAGTCGTCAGGCGAAGTTGACCGTCGAAAGTTGAACGACGAAGTCGTCAGGCGAAGTTGACCGTCGAAAGTTGAAGGACGAAGTCGTCAGGCGAAGTTGAATGTCGAAAGTTGAACGACGAAGTCGAAATACATTCTTCGCTATAATTTTTATACTCCAAAGTTTGGGTTTGAGTTTTTTGGACGAAGTCAATTCCCCAACAGTAGCCCCTCGCGAATGAAGGCCTACTCCAAAGGTCTGAAATTCGTGAATTTTGAATTTAATAAGGCGAAGTCACAAAAAACACCATCCCGAACTTTGGAGTTGGCCGTTTATGACCGTTAGCTATAAACAGTGTTTTTAACGGTTATTTTCCGAAGCCGCCTATATATATTGCGCTGTGTTCCTTTCTTCAGGGTACGCGATCGAAGACGGGGAGGTGTTGTTGATATTTTAAGTTTCCGCGAAGTCGATTTTCACCGAAGTCATTTTATTCTTTCGTTCCTTCTTTTGTTGCGAAGGTAAAATTTTGAGGATAATTTTTTTTAATTTTATGTTTTGTATTTTCATATGCTTATTTGTGTTTATGTATTGTTTTGTGTATATATATATATATTTTGTATTCAGATGTTAGACATAGAGAAGAATGTTTCTGAAAATTCACCAGCTGAATCTGAGCAATCTGTTTCTGGTGAAGATTTATATAATGTTTCTGCATCAGAGTCGGAGCTTGTTGGTGATGATACGAAGTCTCTGAATTTTGGAAAATCTTTGTTTGATGAGTCTAAATTGCAGTGGATGGTAAAAAATAGAATGCTTGAAAAAGCTGATGTTAGATTGTCTCCGCAGAATGAGACAATTCCTAGGCCAGAACCTGATGAATGTGTTGTGTTTCGCGATTATTTTGCGGCTGGCCTTCGCATGCCATGTCAAGATTTTGTTGAAGAAATTCTGAAGGCTTATAACATTGAGATGCATCATTTGACTCCAAATGGCGTAGCAAAGATCGCTCTTTTTATTTGGGTAGTGAAATCTCAAAGAGGAAATTTGGATATTGGAGCTTTTTGTTCTATCCATGAGATGCATACACAATTTCGTAGTAAAATGGTTGATGGAAAAAATGTTGTCAAATATTTTGGATGTTGTAGTTTTAAGCCAGCTCGTGGTGCTAAACAGATTACTCCTGCTTTAAAAAATAAGTGGGTTGAAAATTGATATCGCTATTGGTTTTATCATAAAGTTCCTTTGGTCGAAGAAAAGAATCAAGCTAACAAAATTGTTAGAAGGTACCATTTGGCTGCAAGGATGCACAAGAACATTTTTGACTGTAAACCTGAATTTCAGAGTTCAAGAAGTTTCAAATCTTACGAGAAGTTTTATAAGCTTGCTGCAAGTCTGCAAAGTGCTCGAGATCTTTGCGAAGAGTATATTGCTGCCCGGATTTGGCCTCTGAAGAAAGGTTGGAGCTTTGTTCGATTTCATGAAAAGGTGGTCAGAGGAAAAACTTATATTTTTCCAGATAATGAAGTTTTTCGTCCAAAGAAGTATAGCGAAGACAAAGAATTTGTTTCTGCTGTTGAAATCAAAGCTATTAAAATCCTTGAGAATTTTTTGAAGAAAGAAAAAGATTTGATGGATAAAATCCTTGGTTTGGATTATAAGAGATTGAATAGAGTTTTTGAAATTGCTCAGATTGAATATGGAGAGAGGCCAGCTCCTGCTTATGCCAGAAGTGCGAAGCCTGGTATTGAAAATGTCACTAGGAAAAAGAGGGGTTAGCCTCCGCTTACCAAGAAAGTTTCAAACAAGAAAGCGAAGACTGCTGATTTTTCTGATTCTGAATTGTCAGAAAATTTTGTTGATGAAGCTTTGAAGAAAATGTCTTGTGATGATGAGGTGAGAATGTTTAGTTTAGTTTTTGATTCTAGTGGGTTGACTCCACCTATGTTGACTCCGCTTGATAACTATTTTCAGAATTTGATGGCCAATATTTCCCATGGCGATGTTGCTGAAGCTATCTTGACTTCATCACAACAAAATGTTGGCGAAGATATTGCTTCAGATCAAATTAATCCTGCTTCTTCTCCAGTTACTGTTGCCGCCAGTGTTGGTGGTTTGCAGGAAGAAGATGAGGTGTTGGCTTCGCAGGAGACTGCTAGGCCATCCTCTCAAAGATTTTCTGTTGAAACTCCCCGGGACAATCTAGAAAATTTTGGTGATGAAGTTGAAGCTGTAATTTTGCCTGGAGGTGCTAATTTGGGTTGTGAAGTTTCAGAGAATGTTTTGCTGGTAGAACAAGATGCTGCAGTTGGTGCTGAAAAGGTTGCTTCTGATGTTGCTGTTTCTGGTGCGAAGGCACAAAAAATTAAGGGTGCCACTATTCTCGCCCTTGATTTTGATAAATCTGATGATGAAGTTCATGACGAGGAGGCTGAACATGATCGTGTTTCTCGTCTTTCTAAGTCTACTATCAATGTGAATATTGGTGAGAGGGTGTCTTTCCAGCTTGAAAAGGGAGTTTCTACATGTGAATGTTTTTGATTTGTTTTTTACTTCGCGAATTTTTACTTATCGAATTTTTTTTAAAATTCTTGTTGTTTGTCTTCGTAGAGAAATTTTTTCCTGATCCTTCTTCTCAGAGGGAGACAACTGTTGATATTGGAAAGATTAAAGAAGTTGTCCAGAAACCTATGACTTTGGCTGAAGTTTTGGAGACGGTTCCAGATGGTGTAAATCTTGAAGCTTATAAACGTTGTATGGAATACTGCCAGGCTCAAGGTGTGAACTTAGATAGTTTCAAATCTGTTGAAATTGGTTTGGACAAACTTCGTATTATGCCAAAGAAACCAGAATTAAAGTTGTCAAAGTGCATTGATGATGCCTTCGCAGTTCCTGATGCGGAGGCCGAACTTGTTAGCAAATCTTCACTTGAGTTGGTGGATGCCAGTGTTTCCATGATCTACAAGGTTCATTGTTTTTTTTGCGTAAATTTCATTTTAGATTTGTTATTTCGATTTGTAATATATTTTTGACTTTGTATGTAGAATGCACTTTTGCAAAGGAGTTTGCGTAAATCGATTGAAGATGATCCAAAAAAATGCTGCACTTCGTGAGAAAAAAGTTTGGTTGAAGAAATCAATTCTCTGAAATCTCAACTTGCTGCTAAGGAGAAAGAGAGAATTGAAACAGTTGAGGCTCTTCATAATATGGAATCTAGATGTATTTCAGTCAGAGCTAAACTTGAATCGAAGATTGAAGAATTCGATAATTTGAAGAAAGATCTTGAGAAAGTTGTTAGAGAGAAGAATTATCTTGAGAAAAAAATCTCTTGAAAAGGATCAGAATTTTCATAACAAGTGCAATCGCTTGTGGGAACTTTGCAAGAATTGCTACGATAAATTTGGTGCGAAGCCAGAAGATCCTTGCTGGGAAGTTGGAGAATTTGATCCATTCTTTGCTTGGCTTTGTCGCCAATATGAAGATTTGCCTACTGTTTTGCAGACTTCAGCTGATTTGAGCTGTATGTATTCAAGTCGTGCTATTTTTCACTTGATGAAGGAGGCTAATGATCCCTTGTATGAAAAATTGTATGATAAAAGTTACAGATTTCTGTCAGTGGAATCTCTTAATCAAGTTTCTACTCGTACTTAAATGCTTTGCAAGAAGTATTTTCATGAGTACTGGAACCAAGGTGATGGAAAAAGTATGTTATCTTATGTATTATTTTGATTCGCTGTTTTTTCCTTTTGTTTTTCTTATCTATTGTTTTATTTTGTTTTGTAGCAGCTTGAGAAGAGACTTGCTTCTGATGTTGAGGCAGAGCGAAGACAAGAAAGACTTGAACAAGAGAGGGCGAGGGACGACGATGCTCGAGATCATGTACTTTAGTTTGTCGTAGTTTAGATTTTAGCTTTGAGGGGTGAGGTTTTGAAAGTCTTTTTAACATTTTTTGTAAATGTTGAACTTTGGACAGGATGGAGTTATGGTTATGCCCTTGTTAATGTGTAAATGTAACTTTGTTGCTGAGCCTACTTTATGGTTGGAGTTTGCTACTGAAGTAGTAAAACCTTCTTTTGATGTGTTTGTGAAACGTAAGCAAACATAAATTTTGTTGTTTTGTGTTGTTTTTTTGTATTTATTTCTCTGATGAGATGTGCTTGTTTCTAGAATTTGAGACTGATTTCTCGATTGCTGAAAATGAAAGATGTTTGCCTCGTGTTGTTGATTGCAGCAAATTTTCTCAGGTATTTGTTCTCATGTTGTTGTGTGGAGAGATTTGGAAAGAAAATTTTGACGGCATTTTCTTTATGTGTTTTCAGTCTTCGTGTTCAAGTGCTTCGCCGAGCTATATTTTCGAAGACTATCTTAGGTCGGAGGTGGATTTTCTTTAAATAAAGTTATTGAAGATTTGATTGATGAAGTAGCAGCTATTGTTGCTTTAGAAAATATTTGATATGTATTTTTGTTGATACAATAAAATGTTTTTATGTATGTATTTCTGTAGATATTTTTATGTAATATGATTTGTTAAGTGAAGTGAATGATGTCACCTTATTTTAAGCGAAGACGATGAATTGACTTCGTATTCTATGTAATCAAATTTCACTTTAGGTGAATTTGAAAACACCGTCCCCTTACTTTTTAAACGAAGACGATGAATTGACTTCGTATTTTTTAGAATCAAATTTCACTTTAGGTGAATTTGAAAACACCGTCCCTTTACTTTTTAAGCGAAGACAATGAATTGACTTCGTATTTTGTAGAATCAAATTTCACTTTAGGTGAATTTGAAAACACCGTCCCCTTACTTTTTAAGCGAAGACGATGAATTGACTTCGTATTTCTAGCGAAGATAACATGCGGACTTTTTGAGTCAAATTTTTCCTTGGTAAATTCGAAATATTCATTCGCTCTTTTTTGTGAAAATAATATGCGGACTTCATTTTTGAAGTCAAAATTCACCTTAGTGAATTCGAAATGTTCATTCGCTCTTTTTGGCAAAAGTAATATGCGGACTTCATTTTTGAAGTCAAAAATTCACCTTAGTGAATTCGAAATGTTCATTCGCTCTTTTTGGCAAAAGTAATATGCGGACTTCATTTTTGAAGTCAAAATTCACCTTAGTGAATTCGAAATGTTCATTCGCACTTTTGGGCAAAAATAATATGCGGACTTCATTTTTGAAGTCAAAATTCACCTTAGTGAATTTGAAATATTCATCCGCTCTTTTTGGCCAAGATAACATGCGGACTTCTTTTTTAAAGTCAAAATTCACCTTAGTGAATTTGAAATATTCATTCGCTCTTTTTGGCGAAGATAACATGCAGACTTCTTTTTGAAGTCGAAATTCACCTTAGTGAATTTGAAATATTCATTCGCTCTTTTGGCGAAGATAACGTGCGGACTTCTTTTTTGAAGTCAAAATTCACCTTAGTGGATTTAAAATATTCTGATAGGTTAGCATCATTTTTTGCTTGTTCGAATAATGATGCTACCCACTTTTGGTTGTTTTGCCGATGCACGAGTATATTTGAAGTATACTCTTCGGCCTTTGATAGGATTATTTTTTAGGGGAACTAGTTTTCTCATTTATACTTTGATGAGAATTTACAATAGAGACTGCCTCGTTAAAAAACCACTCACCCTGTGAAGGGCTTCCCCTGAGTGGAAAAAGAGTACAGCTCGTTTACATTTGAATTAAAATTTTTAGAAATATAAAACTAATCTATTCTGTACAACAATGAAAATAAAATTTAAGGGTAGTATCTTCATAGTTCTTGAATGTTGAACGTGTGATCAATTTGCTTTCCATTCATGTCTGCTAGGTGAAATGCTCCTAGCTTGTTAGTCCTTATGATGAGATATGGTCCTTCCCATTTTTGCTGGAACTTTTCGACTGTATCTTCATTTCTTTTTCTTTTTCTTTTCAATACGAAATCTCCTGGTGTTAATTGTCTTGGTCTAACTTTCTTATTGTACCAACTTTTTGTTTCCTTCTAATATTTCTCAAGATTCTTGATCGCTTTCATTCTTTCTTCCTCTAGTAAGTCTTTGCTTGTTATTTGTTGGTCTTCATCTGTTATTTCGATATTTGTTCTTGGGCCTTGAAATTGTATCTCTTCAGGCGTCATTGCTTCTTCTCCATAAAGTAATTTGAAGGGGGTAAAGTTTGTTGATCTTGAAACTGTAGTGTTGTGTACCAGACAACTTTAGGTAACTCATCCACCCATTTGCCTTTGGGAAGCTCCACTAGGCATTTTGATATTCCTGTGCATATGATTCCATTTGCTCGTTCAACTGCACCATTTGACTGCGGGTGTTTCACTGATGCGAAGCATAGTTGAATTCCTAAGCTGTCACAATATTCTCTAAAATTTTGGCTGTCAAATTGTGTTCTATTATCTACTGTTATGTGCCTTGGAACTCCGAAGCAACAAATGATGTTTTGCCAAAGAAATTTCTTCATTGTGAATGATGACATGTTTGTCACTGGTTTAGCTTCGATCCACTAAGTAAAATATTCCACTGCTACTACTGCATATTGAAGGTTTCCTTGTGCTGCAGGCATTTTTCCAATGATGTCGATTCCCCATCTTGCCAATGGCCAAGTTGGTTCTATTGTTTGTAAATTTGTTGCTGGAGCATTTATTTTGCTTGCAGACATTTGGCAATTATGACAAGATTTGACAATTTCTTTACTGTTATTTTGGGCTGATGGCCAATAAAATCCCTGACGAAATGCTTTTCCTGACATTGTTCATGCTCCGGGATGTGTGCCACAAATTCCTTCATGTATTTCTGATAATAATTTCTTCCCCTCTTCTGCTGATATACATTTGAGTAATGGTGCATATATTCCTTGTTTGTATAGCTGATTGTTGATGATCTTGTAATTTCTTGTTTTTTGCTTCATTCTTATGTCATTGACTTTATTTTCAGGCTCATAGTGCCCACGAAGGTAAGCTATGATTGGGGCTCTCCAATCTCCACTTTGTATTATATGGACTTCTCTGGGGGTAACTTGTACTTCTTTGATGGATACTTGTTTCAAGATTTGATAGAAAACATCTTGAGGGAGGTTTGTGTTTTGTGCTGCAGCTTTTGCCAATTCGTTAGCATCTGAATTGTCATTTCTTGAGATGTTTTTGACTGTGAAACCTTCAAAATGTTTTTCTTGATCTCTGAGGAATTGTAAGTATCTTGCTAATTCTAGCTCTCTTGCTTTGTAGTCTTTTTCAATATGTCCTGCTACAATTTATGAATCTGTTTTGATTACCAATCTTTGGATTCCCATTGCTTTTGCTTTGCGAAGTCCCAGTAAAACGGCTTCGTATTCTGCTATGTTGTTTGTACGTTGAAATTCTAGTCTTGCGGCATATTTCATCTTTATGCCTGAAGGCGAGGTAATTATTACAGCTGCTCCAGCCCCTGCGAAGCCCCATGCGCCATCGCAATATATTGTCCATTCTGGTTGTGCCTTTTCTTTGCTTGAACTTTGAGAAGGTGTCCAATCTGCTATGAAATCTGCTAGAACTTGAGATTTTATTGATGTTCTTTTTTCAAACTCTATGAAGTGCTGAGATAATTCTGCTGCCCATTTTCCAAGTCTTCCTGTTGTACGGTAGCTTTGTAATACTTCTTTCAGAGGGTAATTTGTGAGAACTCTGATTTTGTGGGCCTGAAAGTAGTGCTTCAACTTTCTTGATGCTGTTAAAACTGTGTATGCGATTTTCTCGATCTCAGAATAGTATGATTTTGATCCAGATAATGCTTCTGAAACATAGTAGACTGGTACTTGCTGTTTTGAATGTTTTGTTTCTTATTCTTGGACTAATACTGCACTTACTGCTGTTTCTGTAGCTGAGACATATAATAGCAAATCTGCTCCTGGTGTTGGTGAAATCAATGTGTTTGGCTGTAGTAGATACTTTTTTATTTCTTCAAATACATGTTGCTGAGAATGTCCCCAGACGAAGTCTCTTTTGGTTCCTTTGAGTGCCTGAAATATTGGTAGGCTTCGCTCTGCTGATTTTGAGATGAATCTGTTTAAAGCTGCAAGTCTTCCAGTCAATTTTTGAACGTCTTTTATGTTTTCAGGAATTCTCATGTTCAAAATTGCTTGAACTTTGTCTGGGTTTGGATCTATCCCTTTTGCTGATACAATGCAACCTAAGATTTTTCCTTTCTGAACTCCGAAGGTACATTTTTCGAGGTTTAATTTCAAATTGTCTTTTCTCAAATTTATGAATGTTTCTTGGAGGTCTTGAATATGATCTTGTCTTTTCTTACTCTTGACAACTATGTCATCGACATAAGCTAGCAAATTTTTGCCAATCTGACTTTTTAGCACTGTTGAAGTCATCCAGACGAATGTTGTGCCTGCATTGCGAAGCCCCTCTGCCATTCTTACAAAGCAGTATGTTCCAAATGGTGTGATGAAACTTGTAAATTCTTCATCTTCTTTTCTCATCCAAATTTGATGATATCCTGAGAAACAATCCAGGAAACTTAGCATTTCACTTCCAGCTGCTTGATCAACTAGTGTGTCGATTCTTGGTAGTAGAAAATTGTCTTTTGGGCATGCTTTGTTAAGATCTGTAAAATCAATACACATTCACCATTTTCCGTTCTTTTTCTTGACCATGACAATATTTGCTAGCCAAGTTGTGAATTGGACCTCTCTTATGACTTTAGCATCTAGTAATCTTTGGACTTCGGCTTTTGCAGCTTGTATTCTGTCTTCAGCTAACTTTCTCAGTTTCTGCTTTTTGGGTCTAAAATTTGGGTTGATGTCGAGTTTGTGCTCAATTATATCTCTGTTCACTCCTCCTAAATCATTGGATGTCCATGCGAAGACATCTTTGTTGATTCGAAGAAAATTTATGAGTCTATTTTCTTCTTCTTGAGAAAGTCCTATCCCTATGATTACTTGTTTATCTGGGACTAATGAGTTCAGAGGCACTTTTTTTGTTTCTTCTATAGCTTGAGCTTTTGCTTGTGGCTTCGCATTTTCTGTTTCTTCTTTCTCTTCTTCTTTGATTGTATGAACATTTTTCTAACCGGGAGTGTATTCTTTTTCAATGTTTCTTGCTTCAGTTTGATCTCCATGGACTGTGATAACTCCATTTATTGCAGGCATCTTGATACATAAGTAAGAGTAGCTTATTACTACTTCAAATGCATTCAGAGTTCCCCTTCCAAAAAGTGCGTTGTAGGGATAATGGATGTCCACCACATCAAATGCAATTTGCTCTGTTCTTGCATTGTTTACTGTTCCAAATGATACAGGAAGAATTATTCTTCCTATTGAGTGAATTGGCTTCCCACCGAAGCCGTAGAGTGGGTGTTCAGCTCTTCCTAAAAGTTTGCAATCAATTTTCATGGCATCAATTGTTGTTGTGAATATAATGTCTGCAGAACTTCCACCGTCAACTAGAATTTTTGAAACAGCCCAACCATCAATATTTGCTTCAACTACCATTGCATCCATGTGTGGATAGTCTTTTAGTTGCAAGTCTTTTTGTAGATGAGACCATCTTGTCTTTTTATATGGGCCCTCTGTTGAGATAGAGTTTACTCTTCGGAAGTAATTCTTCTTTTGATTGTTGTTTTCATGATCAATACTGTTTCCTCCAATGATTGTCATGATTCTTCCTTTGCTTGCCATTGAAGTTGATGGAGAGTTGTCTTGTTTGTTGTTCCCTTGTGGATTGCTATTTGCCACAGAGGATTCGGGCTGAATTTGAAAATTTGTTTGTTGATTTTGCCTCTATTGATTTGGGTCGTACATTGCTACTGGTCCATAGCTATATGATGATGTGGCTGAGATCATTGCTTGGAAATGTCCAAACTGAATTGGGTAATAAGAGTTTTGTTGACCTTGAATCATATGGTTGACAGCTTTTGATTGACTTGAGATTTTGTTTTCTTCTTGTATTTCTTCGATGCTTTTCTTTACTTTTGGACACATTTTTGATGTGTGTCCAGCCCCTTTGCCATGAATGATGCAATACATGTCTTCTGGTCTTAAGGGTGTTCTTCCTCTTCCTCGTCCTCCTCTTCCTCTTGAATTGAAGCCACCTCTTTCGAATGTCCTTTGGTTGTACTGAACGTTGTATTGATTTTGAGGTTGAAAATTTGTTTCAGTAGTTGAATTGCTGTTTTCAACTTGATTGACTTCGGTGAAGTGTCTCCGCTCATAATTGTTTTGCTTTGGGGGATGAAAATTGCTGCATTTGTTTTGATTTCTAAAGCTGTTTTCTTCCTCAATTCTTTTTCTGTAATCTTCATCAGACTTGCAGTACTTCTGGATTTCTTCATAAAGCTGAGCCAGTGAGGTTGGCTTTTCTTGAGTAAGGTGTGCTGCACATTGTTCTGCCCGAAGTCCCTTGATTGCTGCAATTATGACAACTTCGTCTGGGATATTTGTGATTTGAGATTTGATTTGAATGAATCTCTTGTAATATTGACTTAGAGGTTCTTTGGGCTATTGTTTGCAGTTGAATAAATCCATGTCCGTAAGACCAGTTGGTTGAAATCCTTGGAAGTCAACAAGTAGATTTGTCTTTAATTGTTCCCATGAATGTATGGATCTTGCTTTTAGAGATGAATACCAGTGTTGTGCTGGACCTTTTACTGCCATGACAAGTGACTTTGCAAGTGTGGTTTCATCCCCACCGCCTGCAATTACTGTGGCTTCAAAACTCATTAAGAATTGTCTTGGGTCTGATTCACCATGGAATGTTGGTATCATGTTGAATTTGTACCCTATAGGCCATTGAGCTAGTTGCAAATTTGTTGATAGTGGGGAGCTTGTATCAATTGATATGAATGATTTTTGAATATTTCTTTCTTGAGAGATTCTTGTCGCTGGATGCGATTCTTCTTGATTTATAACTTCTTGATTTGCATTTTGTAATTGCTCGTTTAAATTGCGAAGGATAGCTTCGACCTCTTCTATTCTTTGTTTGAGTGTCTTTTCTTGTGCTCTTGCGTGACACTCTTCAAGTTCTTTTTGCCTTCGTAAAACTTGTTCTTCAAGTTCTTTGAGTCTTTGTTCTTCAGCTTCGCCCGATCTTGAAGAGTTTGCACCTTGAGAGACTTCTTTTGTAAGACCTCTGTCTTCTCGAGTGGTTGTTCGTCTTCGGTTTCTTCATTGACGGTCTTCTTGTTTGGTCTTGCCATTTTATTTCTTGTGGTCGTGAAGATCTTTAGATGCACACACAAACGGTGGGCGCCAGATGTTGGGTGAAAAGTTCAGGTCAAATGACACAATTCACACAATCATCAAAATATTTCAGACAAGACAAAGTTGTGAGCAAAGATGTCTTTATTTCATGATCATTCCATACATGTCAGAGGGGGTATTTATAGGGTCCTAGTCTTCGTATTTTACATAAAATGACTATTTTACCCCTGACCTAAATATTTACATTCTTTATTTTATATAAGGGTGAAGTAGTCATTTCCTCCAGATTCAGACTTCTTCTTCACGTCCAGCGAATTTGTTCTTCTTCAGATTATTTCTTGCTTCTCGTCTACTTCTCCGTCTAGCGAAGTCAACTTCATGTTGACGAAGTTGATCGGTGAAGTTTGAACAACGAAGTCGAACGACGAAGTCGTCAGGCGAAGTTGAATGTCGAAAGTTGAACGACGAAGTCGTCAGGCGAAGTTGACCGTCGAAAGTTGAACGACGAAGTCGTCAGGCAAAGTTGACCGTCAAAAGTTGAACGACGAAGTCGTCAGGTGAAGTTGACCGTCGAAAGTTGAACGACGAAGTCGTCAGGCGAAGTTGAATGTCGAAAGTTGAACGACGAAGTCGAAATACATTCTTCGCTATACTTTTTTCTGCAAGTAAATTTCATTAGAAAAATTTTATATTTTTTATACTCCAAAGTTTGGGCTTGAGTTTTTTGGACGAAGTCAATTCCCCAACACTGCCGATCTCAGATGTCTCCCTCTTTCAATGCAGGAAGACGATCAAGCACGCCTACATTGAGGCCATGGAGTAGCTCGACAAGCACATGCAGCAGGCACACAGTGCCAGCAGCCCAAAAACAAATAGCGCAAGCGATGGGTTATTGTCTCCAACAGCCTATTCAAGGCAACTTCTGCTGGCCTGAACACCGATGATGTTCGAAGATTTGAATGGTTTGCAAATTGTGCTGGCAAGTTTTTAAGGGACATGGAGTCTGGCTGCTCGCTCCACCAGTACACCTTTTGCAACCCTATCGTTAGGCATCTTCTTGAAGGAAAGACTATCGAGTACAAACTGGAGCAAGGAAACCAACTAAGAAGTTTCTACATAGGGCCCACATTTTCTGAAGAGCGTGGTGTAGAGGCAGTGCTAGAATACAGTTGTGAGGACAGCACAATGCGAGAGAAATGTTTTCATCTGTTGTTGGTCCTACGACTATCGGAAAGCATAGACTGCGAACACAAGGTTGAAATGTGTCCTTGTGTTTCGTTTTGTGATGGGTTATTGTCAAGATGATCCACGAAGAAGGTTGAGTGGTGACTAACCCTACCATTGCGAAAGCTATGTGTGCGACATGTCTCTTGGATTGTGTTGTGTAGATGTGGAGCTCGGAGGCAGTGGTCGACGGCGGGATGAAGGTCAAGTAGAGACGTGTTGTGCCTTTGGACCAGGAGTGGTAAAGAGCGGATGTGAGGCTTGGACCGAGGGACCAGGAGGCCGGGTGACCAGCCACGGTGGCTAACGTCTGGGACATCGACAAGCGCAAGTGTACATGTGAGTGACCGTGTTGACCGAGTCAAGACGGAGGATATGCAAGTCGAGCGGGGCTCAGAGGACTTGGTGGTCGGGCAGTCGAGGACGGTGGTGACACGTGTCGAGCGACGAGGGATGCGTATGGAGTACGCTACTCGCAAGCGGGTTTGGTGGTTTGGGTTCATGTCACACCCGGTTTTGCAAAAAACAAAACTAGGCTCGTCATATGTGTGCCCAGGAAGTCCACACATATGTCAGAATGAAAAAGTATCAGAAACAATGTTATTATATAACGTATACATAGCTATATTAATACTTACATCAGAGTATCGCGGAACGGTGACTAAACTTCAGGCTCCATTCTTCGCAGGGACGGCTGACTGGTGGCTCCGTATACCAAGCACTTCTGAAAGACTTCTGAAAACTCCACTACACTTTCATCCTTCTTCCAAGCAGCACCCCACTACACACTAGAGTGTGGTGGAAATAGCAAGAGTGAGTCCATGTCGAACTCAACAAATATAATACAGGGTTCATGAGGCTCAAAAGGCTGGACACTGGTTTGACTGCATTTAGCTTTTAATTGTCACAATTTTATTACATAAGTAGCATCAAGTTTGCATTAATCCCACAATAAACATATGATCAATGTAAAGATGAATAATGAACAGCAAAAACACATTTATAGTCATTAGTGATCATCTATTCCGTAAGGGTCCAAGGCCACTCGTGACCGTGAGCACGGCTGATATACCAGTTTTACACTCTGCAGAGGTTGTACACTTTCACTGTGAGTCGTGATTTACCCTTTCGCCCGAGGTAGCTAATCTCTTGACCCACTTCCAAGGAAGGTCGGCAGGGTTCACTATGAAGTCTTTCAAAGGTTCGTCTAACAAGTTAGGGCCATTAGATTCACTCGGCAAACAGATGTAGAGCCCCCCTTCCAAATGGCACAATGACGCGCAGCCTATACACATGAGGACAGAGGCCGCACTATACCCGATTCGTCAAGCCATTCTTACGCCATAAAGGTAACCACTAACAAGCTAGAAAAGGTCCTCATACTTGACTAAAGCCAGAGCCATATAGCCCTCACAGTTGTACTGTAAGTCCCGGATGTTCGCTTACAGATGAGTCCTTACGGAGAGAAACTAGAGCACCAAAAATAACCCCATGCTCTAGCCCTCTTTAAACAGTAATCAAAAAGTCATCTTTTAGTGTTGTTGCATAATCCATTAATCATATTACAAGATCATAGTTTATGTTCAGCGCTAGCAAAAGCTACCCAATGCAAAGTCCCATAGGTGACAAGGAAACAAGATATCAATAGCTAAGTTATAATCTCTATGGTTATCAAGGAAGACACATGCATATGTATGATAATTTCAGTGAATAGGACAACAAGAATGGTCCCATGTTATACTTGCCTTTAACTTGCTTTACACCTAAAGCAACTTGCTCCGAGAACCTTCAGTTGTCTTCTGGCCATTCCCTCTTGATCTTCAACACTCACAGAGGGTTTTCATTCTACTCGTAGTGAACATCACGCATAGGCAAACATGCAAGAAGCAAACATAGAAAACTAAGAACAATACACCACACAAGTTGAAACGACGTACTATAAGAGAGCTATCGGCTATGGTCACGAGAACACAAGAAACGTCGATAACGGAACTATCGTTAAAAAGAAACAGACTATCGGAATATTTATATTATAAAAGGAACCACTACATACTTATTTATTTTAGCTAACAAGATCATGAAAAAGTAATTAGTTCAGATTAGACAAATCATATTTGGACTCAACACCGAGTTGAAATTAACCATGGTTTATATATTTTATAAATATTTCCACACAATATTTTATTTATATATATATATATTTTATAGTGTTTAAGTCATTTATGCATTATACTTTAGAAAGGTAGAACATGTGACAAAGACTAAATGTAAGCATTTACGATTCATGTTTAAACTAAGAAGTCATAATTGAAAAAGTCGTTTAAGTTGATATCGATCATATTATCATCTATTTATAAGATACCGGAGTTATAAACCTAAGTTGTTTTTAATAAATAAATAAATAATCATTAGATAAACATTAATCAAATTATTTATAGATTTCATATTTAACTAAACAGATTATAATTAACAAAGAAATATTCAAGTTGTTATTTATCAAGTTATCATTTTATTATTTATAAAAGACCGGAGATAAACCTAAATTAACTTTAAATTCAAAAAGGTACTGCATAATTATTAATCAAATTGTATCTAAACCGTCTTTATATGATCATGTTTAAACTAGGCAAATTATAACCAATAAATACATATTTAAGTTGACTAATATTTGTAAAAAGATTAGAAACAAGTTTACCTAATCCTTAATCAAATTAGTAGGATTAATTTCATAAACATGTGACATGGTACATGACATTGTTCAAGTGTATCTTACATCGGCACGGTCGCAAGGCAATAAGAACGAAATTATAACTCTACGTTGGTTTTAAATTAAAAGCTGGTTACGTACCCATTAATCAAATTAATATTTAATTATGAACAAAAGAAACGTGTAAATGGATCTACCGAAAATTTTATATATTATAACAGAAAAGAAAAGATTGTATGCTTGGTTTATTTTAACTAAGCAAAATGGTATGAAGTTTATTAATTTAGATTATGCATCTTTATTGATAGACCGAGCTAAATCTAGACATATTTTAATTACAAATATTTCAGTATCATTTACATACAGATTATAATTGAACTTGCAAAAACAAGGTAATATGTCATAGCATCTAATGGCATGCACCGTGTTTACACTAACAGGTATAATTGAAATATATTTAAGTTAACAATTAATCATATACTAGCATATATGTATAAAATAATATCGCAGTATAAAACCATATTGATTTTCATTATAAAACTAGTTGCATATATATTAATTAAAATTAATATTTAACTACATAAAAACATGTGTCAAGAAAAACGTTGCTGCTATCCTATAGATCACGTTGAAACAAGCAAAACACAATTAAAACAGATAAACTATTGCTATTTTCGTTGAGTGGTAAAATCATAAATAGCTTCATCTTCTACCTTGCGTACGTCGTACAAAATGTGGACGCCATGTCGATGGCTGCTGCTGCCGTTGTACTCGCGCGGAAGGAAGGGGAAGGCCTCGGCCGAAGGGAACCGAGGGCGGCCAGGCCTGGACAGCTAGCAGCACGATGACGATAAGATTGTTGTGCGGCATCCAGCAACATGAGCAGTTGTCGGTGGCCTGCTACACTGGCCGAGCTGCACTTACGCCACCAAGAGCTAGTACATGGCGAGACATAGAGTACAAAGAGACGTGACGAGGAACAGGCAATGTCGCTGGCACTATTACGATTCACAAGAAAGAAGAAAAAGGATTTCGTGAGATTTACCCAGAGTTGTTTCTGCTAGACGTCCGGTGCGTACGACGGCGGAGGGGCTGGGGCCGGCGTGCGACACTGCTGTTGGCTGTTGCCTGGGGAATGGCCGGCAGCGGCGTAGTGGCGTGGTGTCCCGGGGCGGCGCTGCTGGTGGCGGCTGGCGGGTGGCTGGGTGCAGCAGTCAGCGACGACAAAGTTGCTGGCGTGGAGGCTCGGGCCTCGGGGCGGTGCGGGTGGCGGGCGGCGCAGGTGGCTGCTGGCTCCGCGGCCGGTGGCGCGGCTTCCGGCTCCGCGCGGGCGGCACTGGTGCCTGGACGCAGTGACGCGGCGGGATGGGCGGCAACAGCGGCGGCGGCAGCGGCGGCGGCGGAAACAGCGGTGACAACAGCGGCGGCGGCGGCAACAGCGGCGGCGACAGCGGCGGCGGCGGAAACAGCGGCGGCGGCAGCGGCGGCGGCGGAAACAGCGGCGACAACAGCGGCGGCGGCGGAAACAGCGGCGGCGGCGACACGATAAGAAGGGAGAAAATTCTAATTTACTACCCGAGAGATTTCCCAAACTAGGGGCTCCTCCACGGTAGTTTTTGGTGTGCTTTGCCCATGGGGTAGGTGCGTATATATTGGGAGAAAAACTCTCCACCTCCATGTCAACTAGCGATATGGTGCTAATTGACGTTGCACCCTCCATCTTTACTAATAGGCCTAATTAATTATTAAAGCCCATTAGTAAATAAATGAATGGGCATTTAGGATTATTGCACACAGGCTTTGGTGGAAAATAAGATATTTATTATTTTCGGAATTAATTAATTTCATGGATAAAATAATTCCAGAAAAGTCCAGAATTATTATTTAAGCCGCGAAAAATACTCCGAAAGCTCCAAAAATTCGAGGGAATTTTCCAGAGACATTATGGAACATGAGGAACCCAAATAAAGTATTTGGAGCTCATAACAAGATATTTTGGAGCATCTAAAAATTAGATTATGCTCACAGACAAGTGGAAAGAAGGTACAGAAAATGTCAGAAAAATTCCCGAGAAGTTTGTAGAGATTGATTGATGGACGAGAAACTGAAAGGAGTGATTTGGGTTGCAAAGAAAATATTTTAGGAAACTCCCAATGAAAACTTGAGCTGAGAAACAAGGAATATTGATTGCGGAAAAAGATAAAGACGTGCTGGAGAAGAAAGATATTATTTTTTTATAACTAATTGATGCTATCATAAACTAAACTTAGGAAATTTTATCCGAATATTAAAACATTTATTTTAATTAGTGTTTTCTATGCACAACCCAAAATCAAAAAATTTTGGGGTGTGACAATTCTACCCCACTTAACATGAATCTCGTCCCGAGATTCGGAGAGACTAGGAAGAAAGATAAAGCTGATTATCAAGGTTGTTCTAAGACCTTTGTCGAGATATAATATAGAGATTAAGGATTAACAAAGTTGGATAAAGAAATTGAAGATAGCTCTTTAAGATTGTTTTGAGATTAATGAGGTGTAAGAACGACCATCGAAGATCGACAAAAAGGTGATAAGAAAGATAAAGATTGATGGCAAGAAGGTGAGACTGGTTAAGGGGCAAGGACTAGCAAAAGATGATATTATGATAGCGATTGGTCTTTAGATCTTCTTGTCTCGTGACTTGAGATTGATGATGGTGGCGGACGCTACCCCACTTAACAAAGATCTTGTTCCACCTGGCGATGTCATTGAAGGCAACACTTTCTTTAAGGCTTACTACTATTGATGAGTCCTTCATGTGTTGATCCTCCATTAAGATGAGATAAAGAAGGCAACATGACAACCAAGGGTAGGCAAGGACAGTGTAAGAGAAAAATGGCAGGATTTAGGATCGATTGAAAGATAAGTAGGATAGAAGATGACACTACCCCACTTAACCTGGATCGAGCTACTCCTCAAGACTTATACCTTCCGGCCACCTTCAAAGCACGAGAACAAGGACAACACACAAACAACACATCAAGCAAAACAAGCACACAACACAATCATCGACACTACACGTGCTTCATCAACAATGGTGGTCATCCTAATGGCACATTGGAGATAACGAAAGGCCATCGAATCTTTGAACCAGGTGAGATCAGAAAACTTTAGTAAAAATAACATAAAACAAAAACCAAGGGAGGAAGAAATAATAGCTCAAAGGAAGCTATCAAGGAGAGGATACAACAGGACAAGGAAGTGGAAATAGTCAAAATCAATGAGTCAAGGGAGGACAAAATAGTTTTATAGTAAAAATAAGTTTTAGAGTACGTCCGGTGCTACTTGGCATACGTCCTACAGTCAACACCGCTCTGATACCACTCTGTCACACCCGGTTTTGCAAAAAACAAAACTAGGCTCGTCATATGTGTGCCCAGGAAGTCCACACATATGTCAGAATGAAAAAGTATCAGAAACAATGTTATTATATAACGTATACATAGCTATATTAATACTTACATCAGAGTATCGCGGAACGGTGACTAAACTTCAGGCTCCATTCTTCGCAGGGACGGCTGACTGGTGGCTCCGTATACCAAGCACTTCTGAAAGACTTCTGAAAACTCCACTACACTTTCATCCTTCTTCCAAGCAGCACCCCACTACACACTAGAGTGTGGTGGAAATAGCAAGAGTGAGTCCATGTCGAACTCAACAAATATAATACAGGGTTCATGAGGCTCAAAAGGCTGGACACTGGTTTGACTGCATTTAGCTTTTAATTGTCACAATTTTATTACATAAGTAGCATCAAGTTTGCATTAATCCCACAATAAACATATGATCAATGTAAAGATGAATAATGAACAGCAAAAACACATTTATAGTCATTAGTGATCATCTATTCCGTAAGGGTCCAAGGCCACTCGTGACCGTGAGCACGGCTGATATACCAGTTTTACACTCTGCAGAGGTTGTACACTTTCACTGTGAGTCGTGATTTACCCTTTCGCCCGAGGTAGCTAATCTCTTGACCCACTTCCAAGGAAGGTCGGCAGGGTTCACTATGAAGTCTTTCAAAGGTTCGTCTAACAAGTTAGGGCCATTAGATTCACTCGGCAAACAGATGTAGAGCCCCCCTTCCAAATGGCACAATGACGCGCAGCCTATACACATGAGGACAGAGGCCGCACTATACCCGATTCGTCAAGCCATTCTTACGCCATAAAGGTAACCACTAACAAGCTAGAAAAGGTCCTCATACTTGACTAAAGCCAGAGCCATATAGCCCTCACAGTTGTACTGTAAGTCCCGGATGTTCGCTTACAGATGAGTCCTTACGGAGAGAAACTAGAGCACCAAAAATAACCCCATGCTCTAGCCCTCTTTAAACAGTAATCAAAAAGTCATCTTTTAGTGTTGTTGCATAATCCATTAATCATATTACAAGATCATAGTTTATGTTCAGCGCTAGCAAAAGCTACCCAATGCAAAGTCCCATAGGTGACAAGGAAACAAGATATCAATAGCTAAGTTATAATCTCTATGGTTATCAAGGAAGACACATGCATATGTATGATAATTTCAGTGAATAGGACAACAAGAATGGTCCCATGTTATACTTGCCTTTAACTTGCTTTACACCTAAAGCAACTTGCTCCGAGAACCTTCAGTTGTCTTCTGGCCATTCCCTCTTGATCTTCAACACTCACAGAGGGTTTTCATTCTACTCGTAGTGAACATCACGCATAGGCAAACATGCAAGAAGCAAACATAGAAAACTAAGAACAATACACCACACAAGTTGAAACGACGTACTATAAGAGAGCTATCGGCTATGGTCACGAGAACACAAGAAACGTCGATAACGGAACTATCGTTAAAAAGAAACAGACTATCGGAATATTTATATTATAAAAGGAACCACTACATACTTATTTATTTTAGCTAACAAGATCATGAAAAAGTAATTAGTTCAGATTAGACAAATCATATTTGGACTCAACACCGAGTTGAAATTAACCATGGTTTATATATTTTATAAATATTTCCACACAATATTTTATTTATATATATATATATTTTATAGTGTTTAAGTCATTTATGCATTATACTTTAGAAAGGTAGAACATGTGACAAAGACTAAATGTAAGCATTTACGATTCATGTTTAAACTAAGAAGTCATAATTGAAAAAGTCGTTTAAGTTGATATCGATCATATTATCATCTATTTATAAGATACCGGAGTTATAAACCTAAGTTGTTTTTAATAAATAAATAAATAATCATTAGATAAACATTAATCAAATTATTTATAGATTTCATATTTAACTAAACAGATTATAATTAACAAAGAAATATTCAAGTTGTTATTTATCAAGTTATCATTTTATTATTTATAAAAGACCGGAGATAAACCTAAATTAACTTTAAATTCAAAAAGGTACTGCATAATTATTAATCAAATTGTATCTAAACCGTCTTTATATGATCATGTTTAAACTAGGCAAATTATAACCAATAAATACATATTTAAGTTGACTAATATTTGTAAAAAGATTAGAAACAAGTTTACCTAATCCTTAATCAAATTAGTAGGATTAATTTCATAAACATGTGACATGGTACATGACATTGTTCAAGTGTATCTTACATCGGCACGGTCGCAAGGCAATAAGAACGAAATTATAACTCTACGTTGGTTTTAAATTAAAAGCTGGTTACGTACCCATTAATCAAATTAATATTTAATTATGAACAAAAGAAACGTGTAAATGGATCTACCGGAAATTTTATATATTATAACAGAAAAGAAAAGATTATATGCTTGGTTTATTTTAACTAAGCAAAATGGTATGAAGTTTATTAATTTAGATTATGCATCTTTATTGATAGACCGAGCTAAATCTAGACATATTTTAATTACAAATATTTCAGTATCATTTACATACAGATTATAATTGAACTTGCAAAAACAAGGTAATATGTCATAGCATCTAATGGCATGCACCGTGTTTACACTAACAGGTATAATTGAAATATATTTAAGTTAACAATTAATCATATACTAGCATATATGTATAAAATAATATCGCAGTATAAAACCATATTGATTTTCATTATAAAACTAGTTGCATATATATTAATTAAAATTAATATTTAACTACATAAAAACATGTGTCAAGAAAAACGTTGCTGCTATCCTATAGATCACGTTGAAACAAGCAAAACACAATTAAAACAGATAAACTATTGCTATTTTCGTTGAGTGGTAAAATCATAAATAGCTTCATCTTCTACCTTGCGTACGTCGTACAAAATGTGGACGCCATGTCGATGGCTGCTGCTGCCGTTGTACTCGCGCGGAAGGAAGGGGAAGGCCTCGGCCGAAGGGAACCGAGGGCGGCCAGGCCTGGACAGCTAGCAGCACGATGACGATAAGATTGTTGTGCGGCATCCAGCAACATGAGCAGTTGTCGGTGGCCTGCTACACTGGCCGAGCTGCACTTACGCCACCAAGAGCTAGTACATGGCGAGACATAGAGTACAAAGAGACGTGACGAGGAACAGGCAATGTCGCTGGCACTATTACGATTCACAAGAAAGAAGAAAAAGGATTTCGTGAGATTTACCCAGAGTTGTTTCTGCTAGACGTCCGGTGCGTACGACGGCGGAGGGGCTGGGGCCGGCGTGCGACACTGCTGTTGGCTGTTGCCTGGGGAATGGCCGGCAGCGGCGTAGTGGCGTGGTGTCCCGGGGCGGCGCTGCTGGTGGCGGCTGGCGGGTGGCTGGGTGCAGCAGTCAGCGACGACAAAGTTGCTGGCGTGGAGGCTCGGGCCTCGGGGCGGTGCGGGTGGCGGGCGGCGCAGGTGGCTGCTGGCTCCGCGGCCGGTGGCGCGGCTTCCGGCTCCGCGCGGGCGGCACTGGTGCCTGGACGCAGTGACGCGGCGGGATGGGCGGCAACAGCGGCGGCGGCAGCGGCGGCGGCGGAAACAGCGGTGACAACAGCGGCGGCGGCGGCAACAGCGGCGGCGACAGCGGCGGCGGCGGAAACAGCGGCGGCGGCAGCGGCGGCGGCGGAAACAGCGGCGACAACAGCGGCGGCGGCGGAAACAGCGGCGGCGGCGACACGATAAGAAGGGAGAAAATTCTAATTTACTACCCGAGAGATTTCCCAAACTAGGGGCTCCTCCACGGTAGTTTTTGGTGTGCTTTGCCCATGGGGTAGGTGCGTATATATTGGGAGAAAAACTCTCCACCTCCATGTCAACTAGCGATATGGTGCTAATTGACGTTGCACCCTCCATCTTTACTAATAGGCCTAATTAATTATTAAAGCCCATTAGTAAATAAATGAATGGGCATTTAGGATTATTGCACACAGGCTTTGGTGGAAAATAAGATATTTATTATTTTCGGAATTAATTAATTTCATGGATAAAATAATTCCAGAAAAGTCCAGAATTATTATTTAAGCCGCGAAAAATACTCCGAAAGCTCCAAAAATTCGAGGGAATTTTCCAGAGACATTATGGAACATGAGGAACCCAAATAAAGTATTTGGAGCTCATAACAAGATATTTTGGAGCATCTAAAAATTAGATTATGCTCACAGACAAGTGGAAAGAAGGTACAGAAAATGTCAGAAAAATTCCCGAGAAGTTTGTAGAGATTGATTGATGGACGAGAAACTGAAAGGAGTGATTTGGGTTGCAAAGAAAATATTTTAGGAAACTCCCAATGAAAACTTGAGCTGAGAAACAAGGAATATTGATTGCGGAAAAAGATAAAGACGTGCTGGAGAAGAAAGATATTATTTTTTTATAACTAATTGATGCTATCATAAACTAAACTTAGGAAATTTTATCCGAATATTAAAACATTTATTTTAATTAGTGTTTTCTATGCACAACCCAAAATCAAAAAAATTTTGGGGTGTGACAGTTCAAAACCATCGGTGGAGGGTTTATGGGTTTGGGCCTCAAAACCCATGCGGAGGTTCCGAGGAGGAATGGACGGCACGTGGTGGCATCGGGGAGTTCGCGTCAATGCGAAGCTACTAATGAGGAGGCGCGGTGGCCGTCGGATGAAGATGACACCGGGTTGGACCATAACGCCTTTGGGCTAAGTGTTTGACTCAATTGTATCAGGGGCAAAACTAGGATTTTGTAATAGCCCTTTAAATAGGAAGAGGGAGCCCCCATCTCCCTCACCTCCTCCATATGCATTTTTCTTTCATCCTTGTCAGGGTTTCTCCCTCCCTTAGTTTCTTGTGTGAGAGAGAGGTCTACTAATCTATGTGTTTAGTGTAAGAACCAAGAATTCAAATGGGAAAAGAGGTCCCGAATCATCCTTCTGTCCTCCGAGATTTAGAAGAAGTTTTGTTCCTGTGATTTGTGATTTTTGATGTGTTCTCCACGTTCTTCTTCTTCTCCCTCTCGTTCTTGAGCCGATTCTTCATTTCTAGACTATTTTGGTTCGTTCTCGTTGCCTTGATTTGAGCTATGGTATGAGTTGAGCCTTTCTACTGAAGGAAATCAACCAATTCCTCATGAGCTCGCAGATCGCACGATTTCTTGGTCTAGGTCTCAAGAACCGGCGTTTTCGTTCTTCTTCGATCTCCCGTTGATATGCTTGAAACTGGGTATTGATGTCTTGAAGATATCTTCTCAACACTCCAAAAAACCTACCTATAAAGTTTCAAGTCAATCCGAGTTGTTTTCATCGAGTTTTGACCCGTTCTTCCTTGGTTCATGCAGCTGTTTCTGGACAGCGCGGAGCCTCCGGGAAAACGCAAAACCTCCTGGAATCTCTAGACCGTGGACCCTCTGGGGGAAATCGTGGAGCCTCCGCATCTGTGTGCTGAAATTTTGTGTTTGGGCTCTCCAAGTGCCCGTGTTGAGATCCGTCTTTTGCATTGATTTTCTAGTGTCTCAAGGATCTTTTTCTAAGTACTCTTGTCACCAGTTGGCATGGGTACTTTGTGTTAAGATCTCGCTTCCTCTCCATAGGAGTTGAGTATCTCTTTTTTGTCCCTCGGTTTAGTTTTTGTTTCGTGCTTATTTGTGGTGTCCCGCTTTGTTGCTAGGGAACATCCACCCACTAGTTGGGTCGTAGACATCATGATGTTTTGTTCATGTATTTGGTGGTGATTTTGTGACAGTAGCCAATTATTTTCGAAAGAAATTTTTAGCTCCCATTCACCCCCTCCTCTAGTCGTCGTTTTCGGTCCTTAGTAGACATAGTTCAGGTTGCTAATAAAGGCTTGGAATATTTGACATCTCAATTCAAGCTTCCTTCTGAATGTGCAATGGGAGAACTCACCCTACTGCATAGTAACTTGCAAGACACTACCAATTACTATGTGCCTCCTTGGGTTGGCAATAACGTTTGAGAGTGGCGTATCAAACAGACCCAACATGCTGCAAAGCAAACTGACACGCCAAATTTTGTGCTAACAACATCTCATCGGAGTTAGTAAACATATTCCTAGAGCAGGTTATTTTTTTGGGTCTTCATTGCTACACTTCAACATTAGAGCCTACCTCCACTAGAGGTCGGTCGTTGCCTCTGGTGGCGGTGACAGTTGGCTTCATGCCTCATCGTGGGGATGACACACTGCAACTGCAGGATAGTTATGCAATTGAAACGATGGGAAATGTTAAAGTGTATAGAAATGCTACCATACAACAAGTGGCCCAGGCTCTGAAATCAGATGCAAGCAGTTGTTTCTTACATTAGCCGGAGGTGACAAAATACGAAATAGATTGTTACTCTAGACATGGTGGCGCGTTGTTTACGGTGGAAAAGCTAGACATTAATAGAGAAGGTTCACCAAAGCTCGAATTTAAATTAGGTTCAAAAGCTACATTGTTCTATTTAATAATATATATATATATATATATATATATATATATATATATATATATATATATATATATATATATATATATATATATATATTAGTTCTTTTCTGCACTCATTTTGCTCTAAATTATTGTTAACAAATTAATAATTACATTTTTAGCGCTAAAGGCCTTACATAACACCTAGGGTGTTACATTGCTAAATGGCGACTCCTAGCACTCTGCTCACACGCGGAGGATGAAAAGCTATGGCGCGTAGCTAGGCTCCCAGTCTATCCACTGGCGCAAGCAACTACTTCTAATTCGACCCGATGCTGCGGATCGGGCTTTGTCGTGCTCGGTCTCGCCGGCGCGACGCTCTTAATAGCGATGACGGTTGGGGAGCGCGGCACAGCATTTGCCATTCAATGGAAAGGGGACGAAGGCGAGATAGTGGACGACTACATGTGCGACACAGAGCGAAGGCAGCAGCGGCTGCGACGGGCAGACCACAGCCAGCTAGGACCGGCCAATGCTAATGCGCGAGGTGCAGCCGAGCGCGGCGTCACTATGCCAAGGCGCGGTGACCACGGGCAGAAGGGCCTGACGGCCAGGATTATGGTATTCTATGTGTTAAACGCATTTAATTAATAGTTAAAACAAGCTCTAACAACTCTAACAATCAAATCGTCACAACGTACTCAGTTTGACGCAAACCACTAAATAAAAAATATAACACTAGTGTTTAACTAGATTTTCTAGAATTAATTTGCCAAAATGGCATTGTCATTATATTTTCAGAAATTTTTAGGGTTGAGGCTGAATTGAAATTCAAATTCCAACTTTGAGCTTCCAAAAACACTAGTTAACAATTTTTGTTCTCAAACATTAAAGCTGCATTTTCATCTACAGTACTTGCTTCAACTTTACTTAAGTGCTACACACAAGGTATATTTTATTTTTGTTTATAGAAATTGTTTATGTGTGCTAAAATTTTGAAATCTGAGGAATTTGTTTTCGCTAATTCTCTTAGGCCTTAATCTTAGTGCTAAGCAAGCTCGTAACACCAGGAGTGTTACAGAAAACTGCTACATTGTTTCTACATATGGCATGTGAGGTCGCAGTCGGTGAACCAAAGACCGATTGAGAGACGCTCCCCACCCAAACCCTAGGGCCCCTAGCTCCATCCCTGCCGCCGCCAACGGTGCTGGTGCCCCACCCCTCCCCTACCCTCCCAGCATATGATCCCCACTATCCTCTTTCTCAGCCGCGTGCGGGAGCGCTCGAGCGCGTGGCTCGCCCACTACCGCTGTGCATGTCCGGCTGCTCCACTGTCACTACCCTTGTGCTAGGGGTGGATTCCGCTATCGCCGATGACCTGGAGCCGCGCCTGGAGGCTCTGGTGACTCACGGTCTCCTGCTCTTCCTCAACCTCGCACGAGTTCCACGCTAGAGAGTGTGTGGCGTAGACGCCGTCAGTGCTCATGAAGCCACCACAACCCGCTACGGCTTCCTCCTCCACCAGCGCCCCATCGCCCCAGCCGCAGTCGAAGTCCGTCGTGGCTGCCCTGAGCCCGGGAGTAGAGGACACATTTGGCTCCTCCCTTGCCCCTTGCGCCTCCATGGAGCCCCTCCATCGGTGCCCCCGGCCACAGGGGCAGATGATGTCGCCGCAGCCACGTCCTCCATCGGTGCCCTAGCGCTGGACCAACAGGAGCATCTAGTTCCTGAGGCCGTCATCCTCCCTACCACACGATTCCCTTCCAGCCGAGGTGAAATTCGGTGGGGTGCTCCAAGGCCCATTGCTGGATGGACAATGACCTAGGCGACTCTGATGTGGAAGCGTCACCGACCATCAACTCAAGCACATACCTCGACGCAGTTCTTGGTGAGCCACAAGCACCGAGGACATCACCACTACCTAAGAGAGACTGGCCGCACTCTGATCCATCATTGTTGTTGGTGCTTGCAGACATGTAGTTGGTCAGGCGTGCGCCGGTGATCAGCGCAAGCACAACCATCATTGTTAGCCATGCCCGTGACTCATTCACGTTATTGTTGTTCGTGGCAAGGAAGCGATAGCCGGACATGATCTCCAGTGGTGTGTACCAGTTCACATGCGACACGGTCCACGCTCCGGCGCCCTATAGCGCATCTTCGCTTCAGAGACTGACGACTGGCATGAGGTACTGTCGCAGGGGTCATCATGCGGTGCCGACAGGGCATGCCCCACCCGCACTGCATCTTCAGCGAATCATCAGCCCCCTACCCGCTCTCTGGCAGACCTACACTAGAAGTGCTTCAACTGTCTCTCTTCCATGCATAGGGTGGCAACCTACCAGTTACCTCCACGCTGTCTTCGATGCAAGGGGTTCCGACACCTCGTGCGTGACTACAAGCAACGGCGGATGAGGCCTCCTTGTAGCTCCAGCACATCTGGTGCCACATAGGGCTGACCACGACAACCTAACTGGGAGCATACCACGGGCACCCGGCCACCCATTCAATGCTCTGCACATGGGCGTCGTGACCCCTCGTGCACTCAGGGCGACACGCCGAGCTCGGCTGGAACAGTGTTGGTTGTGGCTGGACATGGCGGTGGAGGGCATCGACATCGGAGATGTCAATGATGGCTCAGGGGGGACGACACCACTGCAGCAACATCCTCCATTGCCGCCACCAACAGTGTTGCCCGTGAAGGTCACGACGGGCTGACCAGTGAGATGCGTCCTATATGGGGCTTCTCTGAACTCGATCCGTTGTTGCTCTCACCGTAGCCGGACACCACACACGCCACATGTGGAGTCTCAGAGAACCCGATGCTGGAGGGGGTTGTAGCCTCATTCGTGGCCACCAGTGTTTGCGCCTACACCACTTCGACGATGGTCTCCCACCCCGCTCTGTTGGCAATGGACTCAGTTCCATCATCACTCAAGGACGGCTAGTCTTAGGTCACAGCACCATAGGTGGCATAGACCACCATCTCAGGATCGGATGCGCCTACACAGGATGAGTTGGGTTGTCCGTCTGGCTTCGGTCCGACCGAGCCCACAGCGGATGCAAACATGCTCATACGCCGCCTTGGGAGGACCACATGGTTGACATCAGCGACAACTCCGCCGCACGGCGCCTCAAGAGCTTCACTCAGCACATGCTAAAGAAGGTCGATTCTCCGCTTATTCATGAGCCCCACAAGCAGTCTCCTGCTAAGATGGTGCTACCACAGCAAAGCAAGCGGCTGGTGGCTCAGAGCCTCTTTCGAGGTGAGGTGCTGATAGCCCTGGATACCGAGCTGGCTCGGCTCGTTTGGGCTCGGCTCGTTCTGGCCCGTTAAGATAACGAGCCAGCTCGGCTCGGCTCGTTATCCTAACGAGCCAGAAAGCCAGCTCGGCTCGGCTCGTTAAAAGCTCGAGCTGGCTCGTTAAGCTCGCGAGCCAGGTATAAAAAATACATAAAATATAATATTTGTATTTATTTAAAGTTTGAGAATAATAATAATACAAAAGAAATGCATCTAGACCAGTTACCAGTCAATTTATAGGGTCTAGACCAGTTACTAGTCAATTGTAAAGTACAAGACATGAAGTAATACAAAAACTAATACAAGTTTTGATACTTTTTTCCTGAAAGCTTGGCTCGTTTAGCTCGCGAGTAGCTCGCGAGCTGGCTCGTTATAGCTAACGAGCTAAAATCTTGGCTCGGCTCGGCTCGTTATCGTAACGAGCCGAGCCGAGCTGAGTCGAGCCGGCCACGAGCCGAGCGAGCTAACGAGCTTCGAGTTTTTCGTCCAGCCTTAGGTGCTGATCATGCAGCATATGGGCTACCCTAAGGGTCCATCAACACCATCCGCGTCGGAGCTGAAGTCCTTTGACAACATCTTTGACGGCAACCTGTCTACATCCAACATCAAAAAGCTAGACATGCTCCTCCCGGACGGTGGAAAGGGCTCATTCAGGCAGCCGCGAAGATACAAGGCCACCTTCTAAGTCGCACCTTGCGTTGGTATTGGTTGTTTTCTATTTATGTAATATCGGAACTTGAGGTCTTTTACTAGGATGCTTCAGCTATGGCTTTTTTAGGTCAACCTCCTTCGGTGCTTGATTGAAGTGCATTGTCTGTATAACTAAAACTCTTCTTAATACATTGATACACAAATATTTTGCGTATTCGAGAAAAACATATGGCCTAGTGTATTCTGATATGAGGATAGCGCAATGACCAAAAACTGCTTCTCTCTGTTGTCGGCTCCAATTGACGGGAGAATAATTTAAAATAAATAAATAAATAAATAAACACTGCCAATTTAAGAGTCCGATGTATTGATTAGGTCAAATGGAAAATCAACTGGACTAGCGGATGCCGAGGAAATTGCAGCGACGTCACAGGCTGAGCGAGGGGCCTACCGAAGTTACGGGGTTGCTGCGACGTCACAGGCTGAGCGAGGGGCCTACCGATGTTACGTGGTCCTGGTGTACACACGATTTAGAAATGACATAAGCAAGCAATTATGCACTAATGTTGAAAGAAGATGAAATGGTTGACAACTGAGACCAGGAAATAAAGTTTATGAGGACTTCTATATATTTATATATTTGATTGACAAAAAAACAGGCCCAAGAAGATTCTCCACGAACATACAGATCCGTCACACTGACACATAGAGACTCTCCTATGATGCTATAGAAAAACTATTCCTCTATTTCTCCTTAAAGGTCGTGGACGACGGTTTACCATTATCAGTAAATACTACATCCATCCAAAAAAGATTGGCACTATAGGATACGGCTGGTCAAACTTTTCTTATGTTTGACTAGTTTTATAGAAAATATTAATAATATTTGTATCACTAAACAAATATTATGAAAATATATTCCGTGATTTACATAGTGATACTAATTATGCATTATAAATATTAATGTTTCTTCAATATATAACTAATAAATTTTAAAGAATTTGACTTCTAGGGAAATAAGAATGATATTATTTGTGGGACGGAGGGAGTATATATTTGGTTTGAAGGGGAATGATTCAACATGTTTTTACTTTTCACTTTTTTTTCTTGATTTGTACAATAAAACTGAGTTAATCTATGGTGACTTCTCATCTCTTACAAGCTAATAATTAGTAGAGGTAGGAGGAATAGTTACTTTATCAAATTTGCATTCATAACTAAATTAATGTTTCAACACGTTATCTAGAACGTGATGATTCGTCAAATCATAGTACCAAACACATCACTAGTTTAGCGTATGCGCCCTTCTGGACTCTTCTGAGACGTGTCCCTGGTTTGGTTGTATCATCCCGTCCGATTGGCTACGCAGCAGAACCAGATAGTCAAGTCTTGATGATGACGAGCGAGTTGAATCAGTAAACGCGCGTGCTGCAGCTGTGTGTATGAAGCAGCTCTGCAGCTGTGTGTGTGAAATAGAGGCAGAGAATAGGCACTGCAGGTGCTCTAGCAAGTAGTTTTCGGTCTTGCCCATTATATTGTTTGTTTGTCTTCCTCAGCCAGATATATCCACTATAGCCATGGCGGAAGTGGTGGGCTCAGTTCTTGTTCAGGAGTGCTTGAGTAAAGCCATCTCCTTCGTTTTGGGCAGGCGCGAGGAGAAAGCCTCTCAGACTACCCACAGTGGGTACTCTAAAACGATACTCTAAAGCTTTAGAGTATGAATATAGAGTAAAAACTGCTGCACTGGGTACTCTAAAACGATACTCTATCCGTTCTCTTACTTTATATTTAGAGTAGTACAGTGCTTACTCTATACTCTATAGTGACAGGCCCCACTAGCTAAACAAAGAGAAAAAATGCTATAACTCACAAACCAAAAATCCAAATTAAATTTTGATTGCACCATTAAATTCGTCTCAATAAATCCTTCAAAACTAGATTGCACATGGATATATTTAGATAAAGTGATAAGTGGGTCCCATAGTGGATAGAGTGGATAGAGGATGATATAGAGGATGGATGAGTGCGGAAGAATTGAGTATAGAGGAGAGAATCTTACTGACTAGGATGTATAGAGGATGAATATAGACGTCCATGAGTGCGGGTAGTCTCAAGGGGTTATCGCCGAGAGGCTGGAGATGGCAGTTTCCCAGCTGGAGTTCGCTCTCGAGAGGACGGCCAAGCTGCCTGTCACGGAGCTCTCCCTGCTCCACCGTAGCAAGATGATCAAGCGTGCCTACCTCGAGGCCACGGAGCTGCTCAACAAGCACAAGCAGCTACAGGCACTGCAAGAAGGCCAGCAGGAAGAGGTCGCCAAAGTCCAAGGGGCGAGACGCAGTCGATGGATCACCATTCGTGCCAAAAACAACCTGTCCATCTCATCATCATTTGTTGGCCTCAAGACGGACCACGTTCGAAGATTTGAATGGTTCGCAGATCATGCAGGAAAGTTCGTCAGGGACGTGGAGTCAGGCTGTTCACTCCGGCACCACACCTTTTGCAACCCTCTTGTGAGGCATCTTCTTGAAGGGAAAACCCTGAGGCACCAGGTGCTGCTGCAAGGAAGCGGCCGGGTGCGTCGCCGTCTGTGCATGCAGCCAATATGCTTAGAAGGGCGTGGTGTGGAGACGGTGCTGATATATCAGTACAGGGACCATTGCAAGACGTCGACGCCAGACAGATCGTTCAATCTGGTGTTGATCCTGCGCCTCTCCGAAAGCACCGATATTGTCGGGACAGCTATAGTCTGCCTGCAGTGGATGGCATCTCAGTTCAAGGTAGCGACTGAAGCTGCAATGGGCGAACTCACCCTGCTACAAGATGTTCAGTACACCTCACATCCACATGCTGCTCGATGTCATGCTGAGATCGACCAAGACTCCTACGGCGACGACACCCAGTATCTGCGCCCAGATCCGGTATGCTGCAAACAAGCAAACATGCACGGGCCCTGTGCAAACAGCATGTTCCCGGAACAAGTCATCCACTTCTTCTTCCGGTGCTCTAGCTCAGCATTAGACTGCGGCAGCTTGCCGAGCTCATCGTCGTCTGGCGACGATGCGGCGGGTAAAAGAAGACGGGCACCATTATTGGATCTGACCATTGGCTGTTTGCCTCATCATGTGTATAAGTGCAAGGAACAGCAGCAGCTGCTGCAGGGTTGTTACGCGCTGGAGATAAATGGTGACGACGACGACCAAGAACGTGGAGGTGCTAGCGTTGCACAAGGGGCAGAGACGCTGAGGTCCAAGGCAACCTGTTTTTTCTTGCGACAGCCGCAGCTGGCGGAGTACAGGATGCTATGGATCTACATACATGGTGTCGCAGGATTTTTCTTGGAAACGCGAGGCATCAAAAGAACCAAAACCAGTGGCAGGTCAGTGTCAAGCCGGCTGGCACCGGCGTGCCACCGGTCAATGAGCGTGCAGCTCAGGGCATATTTACCCGATAACCGATAACCGAATCGAGCCAAACCGAAACCGAACCGAAATGTCGGTTTTTCAGTTTTTTGGTTCGGTTTTGGTTTTGGAAACTGAGAATTTCGGTCTACGGCTCCGGCTTCCGTTTCCACCTCAAGCTGAACCGATTAACCGATGAAACCGAACTATAGTATGAACTCCGCTTCGCTTCGGTGCTTCCCCAGAGCACACAGCCCACCTCGGCCCATTATCGCGCCTCCAAGCCACGCCAGTATCTAGGCAGCCGCGGGCGGCGGCGCGCGGCGCATCTGCGAGCTGTGCGGGCGACGGCGCGAGGCTCACGGCGCGGGACGTGAGCGGAGGAGGCGAGCCACGCGGCGCCGGCGCGGGACACGAGCAGGAGGAGGCGAGCCGCGCTGCGTGCGATGTGACTCGAGTGGGAGGATTGGAGGTGGCGAATGCGAGCGGAAGGAGGCCTGGAGACGAGCCGCCGCCGGCACGGGACGCAAGCAAGGTCCAGGAAGGCAGCAACCAAGCACCGATTCTCGTCAAATTCTTTGATTGTTCTTGTTCTCAACTTCTGATTCGGTCAGTTCGGTTTTAAAAATATTGTTTGGAATATGTTATTATTAAAATATTTTTTGTTTTTTCTTTTGCTAAAAAAATTCGGTGTGGACTGATAGTGTCCTCCCGCGTGGCTAAACTAGGACCAGCCACCACGCCTGTCCTTCCTGCGGGGCCAACCACTGAAGCGTACACTCTACAAATAATCGGAACATAATATTGCGAGCTGCGTAAGCGCCGATCTTGCATGTAACTCCATGGCCATCGGCGGCGGGATGGCGTCATCCAAGAAGGTGTGCGTGGTTGGCGCCGGTGTCTCGGGGCTGGTATCCGCCCGCGAGCTCCTCCGCGAAGGCCACGACGTGACGGTCATGGAGCAGAGCAGCGGCGTCGGCGGGCAGTGGCTGTACGACCCGAGGACCGACGGCGGCGACCCCCTCGGCATGGCCGGCGTGCACAGTGGCGTGTACGCCTCTCTCCGCCTCAACGTGCCCAGGGATAGCATGGGCTTCTCCGACTTCCCGTTCTACCCCAAGAACGACGGCACCGGCGACGCCCGACGGTACCCGGGGCACGCCGAGTTCCTGAGGTACCTCAGGGACTTCTGTGACGCGTTTGGGCTCATGGACGTCATCAGGCTCAACACCAAGGTCCTGCACGTCGGCCTGGTGCCGCCGCGCGCCGCGGATGATGGCACCAAGCGCTGGACAGTGAGGTGCGCCAACGCCAACTCCATGCATGGTGACTGCGAGGGCGAGGGGGTCACCACGGGGGAGGTGTTCGACGCCGTCGTCGTGGCCTCCGGCCATAACTCCCAGCCAAGGCTCCCAACAATCAATGGCATGGACAAGTGGAGGAGGAGGCAGCTGCATTCGCATTCGTACCGCGTCCCGGGCTCCTTCCGCGGCGAGGTCGTCGTCGTCGTCGGCCTTGGCGAGAGCGGCAAGGAGATCGCGCTGGAGCTCCGTCAGGTGGCGAGAGAGGTGCACATCAGCGTCAAGTCCATGGACGACGCAACCGTTGTCCCCGGCATGAGGAAAGCTCTCTCCAGGCACCACAACCTGCACCTGCACCTCCAGGTCGAGTGCTTGTGCGAGGATGGGCAGGTAACGTTCG
This sequence comes from Saccharum spontaneum, assembly GCA_022457205.1. Classification (NCBI taxonomy): domain Eukaryota; kingdom Viridiplantae; phylum Streptophyta; class Magnoliopsida; order Poales; family Poaceae; genus Saccharum; species Saccharum spontaneum. Next base: position 4,662,847 of record CM039586.1, read on the forward strand.
CCGATGGCTCGTGTGTCGTCGCCGACTCCATCATCTACTGCACTGGGTACGACTACTCGTTTCCGTTCCTGGACACGGGTGGCCTGCTCACCGTCGACGACAACCGCGTCTACCCGTTGTACGAGCACACCTTCCCGCCGGCGCTGGCACCGTCGCTGTCCTTCGTGGGCGTGCCCAGTCAGGTGAAGGCGCCCCGGTTCTACGAAGTGCAGGCGAGGTGGGTGGCGCAGGTGCTGTCCGGCCGGAGGCCGCTGCCGTCGTCGGAGGAGATGCTGCGGTCAGCCGAGGAGTACCACCGCGCCAAGGAAATGGCCGGCGTGTCCAGGCGCCTCTCGCATGCCCTCTTTTTGGACCTGGATTACTGCGACGAGTTCGGGGAGAAACGCTGCGGCTTCCCCCGGCTGCCGGAGTGGAAGAAGGAGCTCAATCGGGCGGGCATCGCACGCTGGCGCAACGACACGGAGAGCTTCCGCGACGACTACCGCGACAGCGACCTTGTCCTGGAGGGCCTGCGCTCAGAGGGCTGGTATTTTTTCCCGGACGCTAGACGTCAAGGAGAATGTACATGGCCATGACAGAGATGGCTTACCGCTACCAGAGGCACAACCACCGCAACCATAGATATATTCATATGTCTACTCGTGGTTTTATTTTGTGTATGTGCAAAATGTTTGTATCTGATAGGCAAGGTTTTCTTTATCGAAAATAAAAATTTATCGAAGGTCATGGATAAATAGGATAAGCAGGATATACCAGAAATATCGGACCAAATTCAAATTGTTTTGAAAAAATTTCGTAGAATTTGACTTGAAACAATTTATAAGCTATTAAGCATCACTTGTTCACAGATAAAAACATTATAAGTGTGGGACCGTCGCACAGCTGAATTTGGGTTGTCTACGTGGGAGCAGGAAAGGGAAAAATTTGGCCGATATCAATTTTTATCAGACCCCGTGGATAGAACGGAAATTTCAGAAATTTACGTGAATTTCAACCGATAAAAAAACCTTGCTGATAGGTCTTTTTAACTTCCACGTCGTTTGATTATTTTTCAGCAATAATTGATAAAAAAACAACTTTTTTAGACACATCCATTACCTTTGCATCTGCAGCAGAAATTCTCATATATAAGAAATTGTTTGTGTTATAATCCATACAAAAAAAAATATTTGTACATGTTATATAGGTTTGGTGCCCAGATTGGTCAGGTAAGTGGGCCTCTTGATTGTTTCCTTGTTTTGCGCTTTCTGAATTGCGCATTCCTGACCTTTTTCCACTGTATCCTTGTATTCATCTTGTAAAACAATTTTCTTGCAATACAAGTGGAATTCTGTTAGTTTAAATAACATATGTGTGGAAGTCATGCTAGTTCTCCTGTTTTATTTCTTAATTGACGGTCGCATATGATCGATAAGGACCGCCAACCAGATCCCCTTGAGCAAAAGCTAAGACGTTGGTTATTGATCAGGAATTGCTATAATGCCGATTACATTTTAAAGCTGCCATGTCTATGACAAAGTTTTTTTTTGCTTGATTACTATTGCAACACGTCGACGCCAGACAAATCATTCAATCTGGTGCTCATCGTGTGACTCTCGGAGAGCACGGACATTGTCCGGACAGCTATAGTCGGCCTGCAGTGGATGGCATCTCAGTTCAAGATTGCGACTACTGAAGCTGCGATGGGCGAACTCACCCTGATACCAGATGTCCGGTACACCTCCCATCCACATGCTCGGATGTCATGCTGAGATTGACCAAGACTCGTACGGCGACGACAGCCAGCATCTGCGCCCGGATCCAGTATGCTGCAAACAAGCAAACATGCACGGGCCCTGTGCAAACAGCATGCCCGAGCACGTCGTCGCCTGACAATTGGCTGTTTGTCTCATCATGTGTACAAGACTACAAGGGTAAGTAACAGAAGCAGCTGCAGGAGTTGTTACATGTTGGAGATAAATGGTGACGCCGACGACCAAGAGCGTGGAGGTGCTAGCGCTGCGCATGGGGCAGAGACGCTGATGTCCAAGGCAACCTGTTTTTTCTTGCGACAGCCAGAGCTGACGGAGTACAGGATGCTATGGATCTACACACATGGTGTCGCAGGATTTTTGTTGGAAAAGCCAGGCATCAAAAGAAGCAAAACCAGTGGCAGGTCACCGTTCAATGAGCGTGCAGCAGCGGAGGAGCCTCAAGCGGGAACGAAGAACGAACAGAGGACCAGTGCCATGATGGCCACGCCTGTCCATTTGGCCCATGGGCCGTGTAATAAGCGTGTGTTGATGAGATTGGCTGGCAAGAAGAGTATGATTTTTTTTTTGCTTGCTTACAAAATAATTGTTTGAATGATGAGTTGTCACTAGTACAGACAGCCTTACTACTACTAGCTCGCAACTTCTTAGCCTAAATTATTAGCTGTTTACAAGTTCTTTGCATCTTATGTAGTGATGAGTCATTAATGTGGAGACTATGTGTTCCAGGTTTATAGTCAAGCTTATACTGCATACAATAAAAAAACAATATTTAAAGGCAGCTCGGTTTTTTCTAGTTACAGTTGAATAAAAAACAGTCCTAAAACTGGTTCTAGAGATAAAAGTGGCGGACAAGGTGATAGGACAGTCGCAGATGGCTTTTATTCCGGGTCGTTATATCATGGAAGGAGTAGTGATGCTGCATGAAACGATTCACGAGTTACATAGGAGAAAACAAGATGGTGTGATCCTAAAGTTAGATTTTGAGAAGGCCTATGATAAATTAAAACGGCCGCTTGTATAACAGGTTCTCAGATTGAAAGGATTCTCACCAACTTGGTGCGAATGGATTACAAAAGTTATGTCTGGAGGGAGTGTTGCAGTCAAGGTCAATGATAATATAGGTCACTATTTTCAAACCAAGAAAGGAGTAAGGCAGGGGGACCCGTTATCTCCAATCTTGTTTAATATAGTGGTTGACATGCTGGCCATCCTGATTTCCCGAGCTAAAAATAGTGATCATGTTCATGGGGTTGTTCCATATTTAGTAGATGAAGGACTTTCAATCCTTCAGTATGCAGTGTCATCTTTATGGATAATGATCTAGAGAAGGCCAAAAACATGAAGCTTTTGCTATGTGCTTTTGAACAGCTATCAGGACTCAAGATCAACTTCCATAAAAGTGAATTGTTCTGTTATGGCACGACCAAATCTAATCAGAATGAATATGAACAAATTTTTGGGTGTGATTTGGGGTCATTTCCATTCAGATATCTGGGAATCCCTATGCATCACAGAAAGCTCATGAATAAGGATTGGAAGCATGTTGAAGAACGTTTTCACAAAAGGTTAAATTGTTGGAGAAGCAAAATGTTATCAGTCGGGGGAAGGCTCGTTTTGATCAACTCTATTTTGAGTAGTCTCCCCATGTTTATGCTTTCTTTTTTTTAAATACCAAGAGGGGTTCTAAAGAAGTTGGATTATTTTAGATCACGTTTTTTTGGCAGAACGATGAACATAAGAAAAAATATAGATTGACAAAGTGAGAGGTAGTTTGTACGTCAAAAGATCAAGGGGGATTGGGTGTTCTAAACCTAGGCATGCATAATAGATGCCTTCTAAGCAAATGGCTCTTTAGGTTACTTAATGAAGATGGGATCTGGCAACAATTACTTAGGAATAAATATTTGAGAGATAAAACTTTGACATAGGTTCAATTCTTGCCTGGAGACTCTCAGTTTTGGGCTGGCCTCATGAAGGTCAAGGAGGAGTTTCTGTCGTTGGGTAAGTTTGATCTAGGTGACGGGTCTCAAGTGCGATTTTGGGAGGATGTGTGGATAAGACCACGTCCATTAAAATCCCTCTTTCCCACCCTATATAATATTGTGAGGAAGAAAAACGCTTCTGTAAGAACGGTGTTCTCAACGACACCGTTAAATGTGGCTTTCTGGAGATCCTTGGTGGGTGGTAATTTGCAAGCATGGTATGAGGTGGTTGCAATGGTTGTAGATGCACAGTTAATAAACCACAGGGATCGTTTTGTGTGGGGGCTTCATCAGAATGGTTTGTTTTCAGTCAAATCCATGTACAGAGCTGTCCTAACAGTTCAAGCCATACTCTATAACACATTAATTTGGAAACTGAAACTACCTCTCAAAATTAAAGTGTTTTTGTGGTACTTATATAAGGGAGTAATCTTAACGAAGGACAATTTAGCAAGGCGGCAGTGGCAAGGAGATAGAAAATGTTATTTTTGCTCTTCTCAAGAGTCTATACAACATCTATTCTTTGATTGTCATTTTGCTAAATTCGTGTGGCGAGTTATTCATGTTTCCTTTAATTTGTTACCTCCAACTAGCGCTCACAATATGTTTACAGGCTAGTTATGTGGGATTAATAGGAAATTGAAAGCTAAGATATTTGTGGGTGCAAGTGCAATGTGCTGGACGATTTGGCTAACCCGCAACAATATAGTGTTTAATAAGGCCGCAGCACCATCTTATTTGCAGGTTATCTTCAGAGGGACATACTGGACCCGGTATTGGTCTTTATTGCAGAAGGAGGAGGATCGCCAGATGATAATGATGGGCTGCAGGAGTGTTGAGACAACCACGATGGAAATATTTGCAAGATACGGATGGAGATTTAGTAATAGGATCGCTTTTTAGATGTCGACTTTGGAAGTTTTTCTTTTTTCTTTAGATCAAAACTTTGTGTTTCTGATTGCGTGGCTGTGATTTGCTTGTGGTGTAATAATGAATAGCTATATGCATCGGTCGATGCAGAAGCTAGGATATTAATATATATTCCCTTTTCTAAAAAATGATTGACGATGATTGTATGCCGGATGGAAGTTGCTAAGAAACATCCTCGGCGCTTCCATGACTTTTCCAGCCGGACATGTTTGTACAATTTTGCTTCTCATCTCTCCTCTCTCTCTATAGATAGATAGCAATAGACAGTTACAGCTCGTCGACTCAGCAATACTAAGAAACACTAGAGCAGCAGTAGTGTCCCTCTTCCATTCATTCCATCTGTTGGTGCCAACTGCAGGATCTAGAGGACCAGCGTTATATAAGGTTGCGAACACAAGGTTATGTATGTATGTATGTATGTATGTATGTATGTATGTATGTATGACTGAAATTAGCACGAATAATTCACTTTTGGCCCTCGTCATTGAGAAGGCCTGTCATTGAGAAGGATATAAACCGTTTTATAGTTGTAGTATATTGCCGACCGGCCACTGATGACAGTGAGCTCCACTTACAAAATAAAAGTGGAGTGGTTGATAAGAGTGATAAGCTCTCCAACTGATACTAGTAGTAGCTAATTAAAGAGTAAAGACAACGGTCCATTTCGTTAAGTGACAAGCAAAATAGTACAACAGGCAGTGCACGCGACACGCCAACCGGCAGCAGTGGCGGCCACGGAAGGGAAGCTTTTTTTAGTAGTGCGTAGCCTGTTACAATGAGCATCGTATGGGATAACAATGAATTGCATGGGCTGTGTTTAGTTGAGAAAAATGGGGTGAAAAGTTACTGTAGTACTTTTCGTTGTTATTTGGTAAAATTTGTCCAACCATGGATTAATTAGACTCAAAAGATTCATCTCGAACTTTACAGACAAACTATGCAATTAGTTAGTTTTTTACCTACATTTAATGCTCCATGCATTCGTTTAAAAATTCGATGTGATGGGTGGAAGAGGAAATATTTTGGGTTTGCATAGGAAGTAAACAGGACCATGGTTGATAATGTGGTTACATCACGAAGTTGAGATGGAAACCAGGCAAAGACTATGTGACGTATAGCTAAAATGACCTGTAATGCAATATTACAAACTGACGCAAGTCATTGTCTTCAGAAGATACAATATCCTCGCAATGGGAAAGCTAAACCCATCTGCAATTGTTTACTGCCAAGAATCCCACAAGCGCCTCAAGAGCTTCACTCAGCACGTGGTGAAGAAGGTCGACTCTCCGCTTATTCCTGAGCCCCACAAGCAGTCTCCTGCTAAGCTGGTGCTCCACTGCAAAGCAAGCGGCTGGTGGCTCAGAGCCTCTCTCGAGGTGAGGTGCTGTGATCATACAGCGTATGGGCTACCTCAAGGGTCCATCAGCACCATCCGCGTCGGAGCTGAAGTCCTTTGACAACATCTTTGATGGCAACCTAACTGCATCCAACATCAAAGCGCTAGACGTGCTCTTCCCGAACGGTGGAAAGAGCTCGTTTAGGCAGCCGCAAGGACACAAGGCCACCTCCTAGGTCGCACCGTGCGTTGGTATTGGTTGTTTGCTATTTATGTAATATCGGAACTTGAGGTCTTTTGCTAGGATGGTTCAGCTATGACTTTTTTAGGTCGATCTCCTTCGGTGCTTAATTGATTGAAGTGCGTTGTCTCTATGACTAAAACTCTTCTTAATACAATGATACACAAATATTTTGCGTATTCGAGAAAAACATATGGCCTAGAGTATTCTGATACGAGGATAGCGCAATGACCAAAAACTGCTTCTCTCTGTTGTCGGCACCAATTGACGGGAGAATAATTTAAAATAAATAAATAAATAAATAAATAAATAAATAAATAAATAAATAAATACTGTCAATTTAAGAGTCTGATGTATTTTTTTAAGGCAAAAACTGTGGGGGAGATCCCCACAGCACTTCATTTTCTATTTATATTTAAACAAAAAATACAAAGGACTTACATTGCAATCAACTAAAAGCATCTAACCAAAAGCAAAAGGTTGATCTAAGATCATCCTTGAAATGGAGGGATTGTAGCAGACATTCATTCTTAAAGTTTCTAAACCATATGCCAACATGTACAGGACCATTATTGAAAACTCTATCGTTTCTGATCTTCCATATTTCCCATGTCGCTATGACCACTGCCTCCATGAAGAATGGTAGGTTCTGCTGTTGCCGTGCATGTGCAACTCTTGCATATAGGCTCAGATTGTTGTTCCATTGTATACCAATTTTGCGCCAGCACCTTCTTGCAAAAGAGCACCCAAAAAAGAGATGGTCCCAATCCTCATCTATGGCTTCGGTGCATAGAACACATTGTGCATCATCATCTTCGTTAGACAGATTCCTTCGCTTGAGCATTACTTTGGTGTTCAGTCTATCTACCAAAACCATCCAGGCAAAGAACTTTATTCTTGATGTGCATTTAGATTTCCATAGCCACTTGAAGATGGGATGAGCTGGCATGTTATTGAATGCTAATTTGTATAGTTTCTTTGACGAGTACTTGCTGGAACCCCATTGATATGTCCAGACGTCTGCAGATTGAGCATCAAGGGACTGCGTGGAGAGAACAGCAGACAGCATTTCCATCTCCTCAAATGCTTCCTGTGAAAGAGGAAGGTAGAACAAGCTGTCGAGGTCCTCAGCATATATGACTGCATTAACACTTGCATTTTCATCTTTGGCAAAGGAAAACAATCGGGGGAAACGACGAGCAAGCACATCATCTGACCATAGATCTCCCCAAAAAGTGACAGTCTTTCCTCCACCAACGGTGCACCTCGCTATACCTCCGAACAAGGTACTAAGTCTCAGAACGTCCTTCCACTAGAATGAGCCCACCTCTCTGGTTGCATGTGGAATTTTATCTTCATAATATTTAGACCAAACCAACTTGACCCAGGGGATGTCCATTTTATTGTAAAACTTGTGTAGATGTTTCAAAAGAATGCATCCTTTTGGACATTCAGATTGAGGACACTTAAGCCACCTTTCTCTTTGGGCTTCATGACCATCGGCCATGCTGCCCAATTACCTCCGTTTTTGGATCTGTTTGAGCCTCTCCATAAACATTGTTTGCGTGCTCTGTCTATATTGTCGATACCTCATGTCATGCTCTCTCTGGCAAACTAGAAACACATATTTCCTATTAATGAACAGCAGCTTTCATTATTTGCTTTTGTACCCCCACTGATATGCTAGCCATACCAGTTCTTGCTATCCCCTCGTATGCATACAATGAATAATCGATCTTGGCACATTTTATGTTGGAACATAAGAGGGCTCAATGACTCCAAAAAATGGGAAGCAGTAAGAAATAAGGTTGAAGAAAGTGCATGTGCAGTTTTTTGTTTGCAAGAAACGAAGAAAACTGAGTTCGACAGTGCATTCATCAGTAACATTGCGCCAAGGCGTTTTGACAAATATGATTTTGTCCCTTCAGTAGGAGCTTCTGGAGGAATCTTGCTTGTGTGGAATAGTTCAGTTTTCTCGGGTCAGATCATTGACAAGCAACACTATGGCATCACAGCTAGTTTTATATCGCATCAAAACTCCCAGGTTTGGAAATTGACTGCAGTTTATGGCCCATGCATTGAACCATCCAGATCAGAGTTCATCACGTGGTTTAGAAGGCATCGAATTGAGGAAGAAGACAATTGGCTTTTTATAGGTGACTTCAACTTCTATCGCTCGCTTGAGAACAGAAACAGGCCAGGAGGAAATATTCATGACACATTCATTTTCAACGATGCCATAGGCCATATGGGACTTGTTGAGTTGCCACTAAAAGGACGTGCATACACCTGGAGTAATATGCAGGAAAACCCTTTGCTAGAACAGCAAGATTGATTCTTTACATCGATAAATTGGACAAGTGTATTCCCTCTGACAGAAGTGATCCCGCTAGCCAAAGTCACCTCTGATCATGTCCCATGCAAGATCACGATGCACACGTGCATCCCGAAATCCAACCTATTCAGATTCGAAAATTTTTGGACAGAGCAAAACGACTTTGTTAGCGTTGTGGATAATGCTTGGTCTCAACAAGTCAATCATGCCAACTCAGCTAGTGTCATGGCAGCCAAATTCAAAAAATTGAGATATGCTCTCAAAAATTGGAGTAGGAACCTCTCAAATCTCAGCCTGCTCTTAAGTAACTGCAATGTTGTTGTCCTTTTCCTGGATGGCCTGGAGGAGAGACGTACTCTGTTCAACACCGAGAGGAACCTAAGGAATATTATCAAGAACCAGATCGCTAAGCTTCAGCACTGCAAGCATTTGTACTAGAAAAAAGGTACACAGTGAATAGAGTCAGATTGGGGGATGAGTGCACTAAATTCTTTCATGCTATGGCAACCATTTCTTACAGAAGAAACTCCATCTCTCAACTAATCAATGATGATGGGATCCCAGTCAGTGACCATGCAAGCAAAGAAAACATGATCTGGAATTCCTTCAAGAATAGAATGGGAGTCACAAATCATCCAAGCATGTTATTCGACCTTGCTGATTTGATCACCCTGCACCAAAACCTAAGCCTACTTGCTGCACCATTCTCTGAGCCGGAAATTGACAGCATTGTCAAGACGATGCCACCTGACAAAGCACCCGGACCCGATGGTTTTAATGGACACTTTCTAAAAACATGTTGGCACATTGTAAGAAGAGACTTCTACAAGCTCTGTGATGATTTTTACAATGGCAATGCAGACCTACAAAGCATTAATGAATCGTTCATTACACTGGTGCTAAAGATTCAAAATCCGACAACAGTCAATGACTTTCGGCCTATTTCACTCCTTAACTACAGCCTCAAGGTGATCACCAAACTCTTAGTTGACCGTCTCCAATCCAAGATCCAGCAGTTGGTGCACCAAAACAAGTACGGCTTCATCAAAAGCCGCACTATCCAAGACTGTTTGGCGTGGTGTTTCGAGTATATCCACCAATGCAACACTCTAGGCATGAGTCAATAATACTGAAACTAGACTTTGAGAAGGCTTTTGATACCGTGGAACACACTATGACCCTACAGATGCTCTCACACATGGGCTTCCCGGACAGATGGCTAACATGGATCAGTAGCATTCTTTCATTCGGAACCTCGGCAGTAATCCTAAATGGAGTACCAGGAAGAAAGTTCAGAGGCAAACGCGGGGTCCATCAAGGCGATCCACTCTCCCCTTTAATCTTCGTCTTGGCAGCAGAGCTTCTACAAGAGTTGATAAATAGAGCTGCCTTGCAAGGACTCATACACCCCTCAATCCCACAGCAAAACGGTGATTACCCTGTGATACAATACGCCGATGACACTCTTCTCATTATGGAAGCAGATGCAAATTAGTTGTTCGTCCTAAAAGCCTTGCTCAGAAGCTTCACATGCTCCACAGGCCTCAAAGTAAATTATGCCAAATCCCAGATGCTACCGATCAATGTGACCCATGAAAAAATACAGATACTTGCCAACACATTTGGCTGCCAAATTGGATCCCTCCCATTTACGTATCTTGGTCTGCCGATGGGCACGACAAAGCCGAGAGTGGATGACTATGCACCTTTGATGGACAAAATTGAGAGGAGACTCACGGCCTGTTCATCCCTGCTATCCTACTCTGGTAGATTGGAAATGGTAAAATCTGTTTTGTCAGCAACAGCAACTTACACTATGTGTACTCTGAAGCTTCCAAAAGAGTCCGATGTATTGATTAGGTCAAATGGAAAATCAACTGGACTAGCGGAGGCCGAGGAAATTGCAGCGACGTCACTGGCTGAGTGAGGGGCCTACCGATGTTACGGGGTCCTGGTGTACACACGATTTAGAAATGACATAAGCAAGCAATTATGCACTAATGTTGAAAGAAGATGAAATGGTTGACAACTGAGACCAGGAAATAAAGTTTATGAGGACTTCTATATATTTATATATTTGATTGACAAAAAAAATAGGCCCAAGAAGATTCTCCACGAACATACAGATCCGTCATACTGACACATAGAGACTCTCCTATGATGCTATAGAGAAACTATTCCTCTATTTCTCCTTGAAGGTCGTGGGCGACGGTTTACCATTATCAGTAAGTACTACCTCCATCCAAAAAAGATTGACACTATAGGATACGGCTGGTCAAACTTTTCTTATGTTTGACTAGTTTTATACAAAATATTAATAATATTTGTATTACTAAACAAATATTATGAAAATATATTCCGTGATTTACCTAGTGATACAAATTATGCATTATAAATATTAATGTTTCTTCAATGTATAACTAATAAATTTTAAAAAATTTGACTTCTCGGGAACTGAGAATGATATTATTTGTGGGACGGAGGGAATATATAGTTGGTTTGAAGGGGAATGATTCAACATGTTTTTACTTTTCACTTTTTTTTCTTGATTTGTACAATAAAACTGAGTTAATCTATGGTGACCTCATCTCTTACAAGCTAATAATTAGTACAGGTAGGAGGAATAGAGTTACTTTATCAAATTTGCATTCATAACTAAATTAATGGTTCAACACGTTATCTAGAACGTGATGATTCGTCAAACCATAGTACCAAACACGTCACTAGTGTAGCGTATGCGCCCTTCTGGACTCTTCTGAGACGTGTCCCTGGTTTGGTTGTATCATCCCGTCCGATTGGCTACGCAGCAGAACCAGATAGTCAAGTCTTGATGATGACGAGCGAGTTGAATCAGTAAACGCGCGTGCTGCAGCTGTGTGTATGAAGCAGCTCTGCAGCTGTGTGTGTGAAATAGAGGCAGAGAATAGGCACTGCAGGGGCTCTAGCAAGTAGTTTTCGGTCTTGCCCATTATATTGTTTGTTTGTCTTCCTCAGCCAGATATATCCACTATAAGCATGGCGGAAGTGGTGGGCTCAGTTCTTGTTCAGGAGTGCTTGAGTAAAGCCATCTCCTTCGTTTTGGGCAGGCGCGAGGAGAAAGCCTCTCAAGGGGTCATCGCCGAGAGGCTGGAGATGGCAGTTTCCCAGCTGGAGTTCGCTCTCGAGAGGACGGCCAAGCTGCCTGTCACGGAGCTCTCCCTGCTCCACCGTACGTAGGAAGATGATCAAGCGTGCCTACCTCGAGGCCACGGAGCTGCTCAACAAGCACAAGCAGCTACAGGCACTGCAAGAAGGCCAGCAGGAAGAGGTCGCCAAAGTCCAAGGGGCGAGACGCAGTCGATGGATCACCATTCGTGCCAAAAACAACCTGTCCATCTCATCATCATTTGTTGGCCTCAAGACGGACGGCGTTCGAAGAATTGAATGGTTCGCAGATCATGCAGGCAAGTTCGTCAGGAACGTGGAGTCAGGCTGTTCACTCCGGCACCACACCTTTTGCAACCCTCTTGTGAGGCATCTTCTCGAAGGGAAAACTCTCAGGCATCAGGTGCTGCTGCAAGGTAGCAGCCGGCTGCGACGCCGTCTGTACATGCAGCCAATATGCTTAGAAGGGCGTGGTGTGGAGACAGTAAGAATGAAAATGGAACGGAAATATCCCGAACCGAACCGCATCGTTTTCTGTATTTTATCTGATCGAATTCGTATTTTTGTGTTTGACTTTACCGTTTTTACTTTCGTTTTCGTATTTCAAATGTAAAAGTAGAAAACGGTTTAGACATTTTCCGACCATTTCCAACCGTTTTCTACTTTTCTACTTTTAATTCGGAATATCCCAAATTCAAAATTCAGTTTAAACCGAATTTTATTGTCAATCATTACTGTCTAGGCAACTAGGCAAAGGCAAGTGTGGAGCACTGATGCTCATTGGCCGCATTATATAGGCAGTTCACCCCCGTCGTGCCTCCCTGAGTCGTCGAGATAGAACTAATCACTTTACACGGTGCTGTATGCTTGCATGGCTGCATCTGGCTTCACGCGGCGCTGTTGTTGCTTTGCATGTGACTGGGCCGACCAAAAGAGAGAGAGGTAGATGGGCCAGATATTGTTGCTATCCTTTCTAGTCCAGTACCGATGGCATCTCAAATTTTCCTCTTTTTTCTTTTTTTCTTTTCTTTTTTTCTTTTGTATGAGAAACCAAATTGATAAGTCTGCTCTCTTGCACTTGAAATTTGCCACGATGACACTTGTTAATTGTTATGCATTGTGGATCAGTATTCCGTATTGAATTTTCGTATACCGACCGTGTTCGACATAATTTCGCTCGAATGGGTTCGTTTTCGAAATTCTCAATATTCCGTAAGTTCGCGTTCGTTTTCGTGTTCGGCTTTACCGTTTTCGTTTTCGTTTTCGTATTCAAATATAAAAGTAGAAAATGGTTGAGGACTTTTCTGACCGTTTTCATCCTTAGGAGACAGTGCTGATATACCAGTACAGGGACTATTGCAAGGCGTCGATGCCAGACAGATCGTTCAATTTGGTGCTGATCCTGCGCCTCTCCGAAAGCACCGATATTGTCGGGACAGCGATAGTCTGCCAGCAGTGGATGGCATCTCAGTTCAAGGTAGCGACTGAAGCTGCAATCGGCGAACTCACCCTGCTACCAGATGTTCAGTACACCTGACATCCACATGCTGCCCGATGTCATGCTGAGATCGACCAAGACTCCTACGGCGACGACACCCAGTATCTGCGCCCGGATCCGGTATGCTGCAAACAAGCCAACATGCACGGGCCCTGTGCAAACAGCATGTTCCCGGAACAAGTCATCCACTTCTTCTTCCGGTGCTCTAGCTCAGCATTAGACTGCGGCAGCTTGCCGAGCTCATCGTCGCCAGACAATCAAGCGGCAGGTAAAAGAAGAAGGGCACCATTAGACCTGACAATTGGCTGTTTGCCTCATCATGCGTACAAGCACAAGGAACAGCAGCAGCTGCAGGAGAGTTGTTACGCGTTGGAGGTCAATGGTGACGACGACCAAGAACGTGAAGGTGCTAGCGTTGCACAAGGGGCAGAGACGCTGAGGTCCAAGGCAACCTGTTTTTTCTTGCGACAGCCGGAGCTGACGGAGTACAGGATGCTATGGATCTACAGACATGGTGTCGCAGGATTTTTCTTGGAAAAGCCAGGCATCAAAAGAACCAAAACCAGTGGCAGGTCAACGTCAAGCCAGGCATCAATGAGCGTGCAGCAGCGGAGGGGCCTCAAGCGGGAACGAACAGAGGACCAGTGCCATGATAATGGCCACGCCTGTCCATTTGGCCCATGGGCCGTGTAAGAAGCGTACGTCGAGATTAGCCGGCAAGGAGAGTATGATTTGTTTCACAAAAAAAAAGCATAGTATGTTGTTTTTTTTTTTGTTTGCTTACAAAATAATTGTTTGAATGATGAGTTGTCACTTGTACAGACAGCCTTACTACTATCTCATAACTTAGCGTAAATCATTAGCTGTTTACAAATTCTTTGCATCTTATGTAGTGTGAATCATTAATGGGACGACTATGTGTTCCAGGTTTATAGTTAACCTTATACTACTATAAAAACAATATTAAAGGCGGCTTGTTTTTTTCTAGTTACAGTTGAATAAAAACTGTCCTAGAACTCATTACTACAGAAAATATTTCTATGTAGTGTGAATTATTAGTGCAGTTGAATAGCAACGACGCTGGTGAAAGCCATGGAACATGTTATTGTTTGGAACATGTTATTGTTTTCACAGAAAAATCACTCTAAGGAGGAGGATCTCTCTGTGCACAATAAAAATAAATGTGCGGATGTGCCAGTATACTAAAGTACACAAAAATAAAAGAGAAGGGAACACATCTTTATTCATATTTAATGAAAATACAAATTAGCTCCCCTAGTACATGTGCGCTCCATGGGTAGACCATTGGCGGTGATTTGACTTGGACGATATCGTCTTCATGGTTTCTGGGGCCTCGAAAAGCTCCCAGTTAATCACCCCTGCGAGTCCAGCTCACAGAGTACCTCCAATTAAGCTATTGTGGTCGTTGCCTTCAATATGCATGGTATTGGTGTAGATGTAGGTGGCGTTGGCGTAAGGACCTCATCGGTCCATGAGCCGGTACAACATGGCTGGAATATCAGCCATGCCCACCTGTGTTGTTCGCCTTGTCGGTGTCAAACGCCGCATGGTGTCATCGCAATCGCACTTGCATGGTTGGTGTAACTTGGATCGCTTCAGACTCTTTCGACAGCATCATCGTGGTACACCATGGATCTTGATCATGTGGAGTTGTACTTGTAGTTGTTGATGAAGACTTCGGTTGGCGTGGAGATGCATCATCACGGTGCCATGCTCTTGGCGGCCAGCACGGCCTCCTGGCTTGCACCTTGGCCGGCCTGGCCATACGTGCACGCATGGCCTGTACATGCATGCATGGACGTCTACCTTGGCCTTGTTTGCGTCTTGACATTGCTTGCATCTTGGTGTAGAGGTTCTTGTCCTGGTGGCCGCGTTCGGATCCCAGGCTCCACCTCCACGTCGCGGGCATGTCTAACACCAGCAAGCCGAAGCCCGTCGGCGATGCTCCGCCTCCTCATGACACGATGGTTCTCGCAGTCCGGCACCGACTTGATCATCCGGCTGCCGCGTCATCCAAGTCCCACATCCCTTTTGTGCCTTTCGGTAACCACTAACAAGCTAGAAAAAGGTCCTGTTGCTGGGCTAAAGGCAGAGCCATGTGGCACTCCCGGTTATACTATAAATCCCAGCTTTTGCAGATAGATAAGTCCTTAGGGAGGGCCAAGAGCATTATAATAAAACAAGAGCTCTCTCACCCTATGTCCAGTTTGCTAAAAAGCAAGTTTTAATATGTGTTGCATATATCATTAGTCATTGTTCAGACCAGGTATAATTGATTTATGCGCTAGCAACTACCCATATGCAAGTATAATCCATCGGTAACAAGATACAAGATAATCAAGACTAGCATGTCCTTATGGGTATATCAAATTGACACATGCATATGACTAATAACTTAAATTGTGAATAGGTCAACAAGGAATCCCATGCTATACTTGCCTTGATCCACGAACTCCTGGTAGTCCTGCTGGTCGTCGAAGTATTGGCCTTGATTACCATCGTAAAGCCCACCATCTATACTCGATCATCATCCACAAAGCAACACACATACATCCACGCAATCATGCACAAGCAAACAAGAGCTATGATTAGAACAGTACACCAACAGAGGAAAAACATGTTTAAAAGCTTATAACATTATTCTACACGTTGCTATGAACATACAAACGCGAAAATCATCGAAATCGGATCTAAAATGTGAAGGCTATGAATTAAATGGGATTTCCTATAGTAGTTTAATAGAGTTAATCTAACCATGAATTTTAACAGTGAAAACACAACTAACAGTACCATAAAAATGTAGATTCCTTAATTACGAACCTAATATAATTTGAACGGATCGAATCAGAGCTAAAACGAATAAATTATGATGAAAATGGCTTTGGACGGCAGTTTCACAGATAACGCGAAATAATTTCGTATAAAAAATAAATCAAAAACTGAATTTGAATCTGGCCGAGGACTGCAGATTTGATTATTGGGAAACTAGAGGGCTCTCTAGCAAAACAGCAGCGACAGGCCAATCTGGTCTGTTGGATCGATGCTGGACGACCTAGATTAGATCAGGGAGAGAGAGGTGACTGCCGGCCGGAACAGTGTCTCCCGCGCGGTTGCTGGCCATGGCCGGTGGCGAAACTTCGCCGGAGTTCCCCATTATATTGTTTGTTTGTCTTCCTCAGTCAGATATATCCACTATAGCCATGGCGGAAGTGGTGGGCTCAGTTCTCGTTCAGGAGTGTTTGAGTAAAGCCATCTCCTTCGTCTTGGGCAGGCGCGAGGAGAAGGCGTCTCAAGGGGCCAACGCCGACAGGCTGGAGATGGCAGTTTCCCAGCTGGAGTTCGCTCTCGAGAGGACGGCCAAGCTGCCTGTCACGGAGCTCTCCCTGCTCCACCGTACGTAGGAAGATGATCAAGCGTGCCTACCTCGAGGCCACGGAGCTGCTCAACAAGCATAAGCAGCCACAGGCACTGCAAGAAGGCCAGCAGGAAGTGGTCGCCAAAGTCCAAGGGGCGAGACGCAGTCCATGGATCACCATCTCATCATCATTTGTTGGCCTCAACACGGACGACGTTCGAAGATTTGAATGGTTCGCAGATCATGCAGGCAAGTTCGTCAGGGACGTGGAGTCAGCCGTCAGGCTGTTCACTCCGGCACCACTCCTTTGCAACCCTCTTGTGAGGCATGTTCTTGAAGGGAAAACCCTGAGGCACCAGGTGCTGCTGCAAGGAAGCGGCCGGGTGCGACGCCGTCTGTGCATGCAGCCAATATGCTTAGATGGGCGTGGTGTGGAGACGATGCTGATATATCAGTACCGGGACCATTGCAAGACGTCGACGCCAGACAGGTCGTTCAATCTGGTGTTGATCCTGCGCCTCTCCGAAAGCACCGATATTGTCGGGACAACTATAGTCTGCCTGCAGTGGATGGCATCTCAGTTCAAGGTAGCGACTGAAGCTGCAATGGGCGAACTCACCCTGCTACCAGATGTTCAGTACACCTCCCATCCACATGCTCGGTGTCATGCTGAGATCGACCAAGACTCCTACGGCGACGACACCCAGCATCTGCGCCCGGATCCGGTATGCTGCAAACAAGCAAACATGCATGGGCCCTGCGCAAACAGCGTGTTCCCGGAAGAAGTCATCCACTTCTTCTTCCGCTGCTCTAGCGCGGCACTAGACTGTGGCAGCTTGCCGAGCTCATCTGACGATTGGCTGTCTGCCTCATCATGTGTACAAGCACAAGGAACTGCAGCAGCTGCTGGAGAGTTACGCGCTGGAGATAAATGGTGACGACGACGACCAAGAACGTGGAGGTGCTAGCGTTGCACAAGAGGCAGAGACGCTGAGGTCCAAGGTAACCTGTTTTTTCTTGCGACAGCCGCAGCTGGCGGAGTACAGGATGCTATGGATCTACAGACATGGTGTCGCAGGATTTTTCTTGGAAAAGCGAGGCATCAAAAGAACCAAAACCAGTGGCAGGTCAGTGTCAAGCCGGCTGGCAGCGGCGTGCCACCGGTCAATGAGCGTACAGCTCAGACTGGGCATATTTAACCCGATAACCAATAACCGAATCAAGCCGAACTGAAACCGAACCGAAATGTCGGTTTTTCGGTTCGGTTTCGGTTTTGGAAACTGAGAATTTCGGTCTATGGCTCCGGCTTCGGTTTCCACCTCAAGCTGAACCGATTAACTGACGAAACCGAACTATAGTACGAACTCCGCTTCGCTTCGGTGCTTCCCCAAAGCACACAACCCATCTCGGCCCATTATCGCGCCTCCAAGCCACGCCAGTATCTATGTAGCCGCGGTCGGCGGCGCGCGGCGCATCTGCGAGCTGTGCGGGCGGCAGCACGCGGCGCATCTGCGAGCTGTGCGGGTGACGGCGCGAGGCTCGCGGCGCAGGACGCGAGCGGAGGAGGCGAGCTACGCGGCGCCGGCGCGGGACACGAGCAGGAGGAGGCGAGCCGCTGCGTGCGATGTGACTCGAGTGGGAGGATTGGAGGTGGCGAACGCGAGTGGAAGGAGTGAAAGCATCTAGGCCCCGAGGGTTGGTTTCGGCAATTGATGACAATACATTATTACCATGACTAACGTGTGTTTTGCAGAAACTTTGGTAAGTTAGGTCATGTGGTTGATAACTGCTTTGGGCACTATGGTATTCATGGCCCTTAATGGAAATCGTTTCGGTTTTTAAAGGATTGACGACAAGATTAAGGACGGTTAGTTCCGGATGTCAAGGTGTTGAGTTACACTCGGAATAGTCGTTAGGATCTTCGCTTTTTCCTTTGACCGTTCTATAAAGGGGGGCATAAGCGAGTAGCTTGACCTAGGTGAGTCTTTTGTTTAGGTGTGGTGCACACTTGTCAAACTTAGCACTAGGTAGCTCAAAAATAGCTGAAAGTTCAGTTGGAAGCAACTTGGTTCAAGTTGCATCGCGTTTCGGAGTCGTTAGAGACGTTTTTCCTTGACCGGACGCGGTGTCTGTCACGACCGGACGCGTCCGGTCAGTACTAACAGATACTGTGTTTCAGTGCTATTAACCGGACGCGGTTCTTGCGAGGACCGGACACGGTGTTCAGCTGACACATGTCACAGAAGGGAAAACAACTAATCGGACGCGACTCGGAAGTGATCGGCGCGTCCGGTCACGTTCCGGTAAGGTACTCTGATGATCGGACACGTCCGGTCATCACTGATCGGACGCGGTCGAGCGAAGTGTTTCAGATTTTCGACCGTTATGCGTATTTTGCTGAGTTGGCAGGTAACGGTTGGATTTGTCTGTGGGGTGTATAAATACATCCCCTCCATCTCTTTTATAGGTCTCTTGCTCATTTGTTTAGCTGAGAAACACCTTTGAAGTGCAAGAGAGTGCAAGAGCTCTAGTGAGGGTAGTGATTTGAGAATCAAAGTTTGAGAATCCCTCTATAGTGTCTAGGGAGTAGCAAGTGTGCATCCATCTTCTCATTAGGCTCGTTGTGGTCAAGTGAGAGTTCTAGTTACTATTGGTGATCGCTATCACCTAGACGGTTTGGTGGTGATTGGGAGTTTGGTGATCATCTGGCGGAGCTTGTGGATGACCCAACTCATCTTGTGAGCGGTTTTGAGTGATTCACCGCGACGGAGTGTCGAAGAATCAGCCCGTAGAGAGCACTTGATCCTTGCGCGAATCAAGGGGGAGCTACACTCTTGCGCGGGTGCTTCAACGAGGACTAGTGGGGAGTGGCGACTCTCCAATACCTCGGGAAAACATCGCCGTGTTCCTTGCCCTTACTTTCAAGTATTTACTTTCTCGAATTACTTTCATTGCTTGGTTTACTTTCCTAGAATTGTCATGCTAGACTAGGATTGGAACTTAGGGTGCAAAACTTTTACCGGTAGAATCGCAAGGAACACAAGTAGGTACTAGGGGTGAATTTTGGCTGGTAGGATTTAATTCTTGCAATTAATTTTTAGAAAAGCCCAATTCACCCCCCCTCTTGGACATCTTGATCCTTTCAAGGAGGCCGGGAGGCGAGCCACCGCCGGCGCGGGACACGAGCAAGGTCCAAGAAGGCAGCAACCAAGCACCTATTCTTCAATTGTTCTGGTTCTCAACTTCTGATTCGGTCGGTTCGGTTTTAACCTAAAAACCGAGATATGAAACCGAAACCGAACATATCGGTTTTTAGTTTTTGGATCAACCGATCGGTTCTTGATTGGCCAAAACCGAAGTTTTCAAAAACCGATTAAACCGAACCCAACACTCAGTTTAAACCGAATGCCCAAGGTGATGTTGATGATCCTTAAGTATCAAATTTAATTGTCAACTAAACATGGAAAAGGATCAATATGCACTAGACATCTAGAATTAGGGTTTTATCTGACAGAATTCCACGAGTTTTGGTGTTTGTCTATTTCTGCAGGGGGTTATCAGAAAATACGGAGAGAAGGCCCACACGTCGGGTTTACATAGAGATATTAACATGTGCGCTAATTTTCTATCATCTAGAAGACTCCAGAAGACACGTGAACGAACGGGAGGCCGAACGGGGCCCAGCCCAGGGCGCCCGCCCTAGGGTTTGGGGCGGCCGCCCTAGTCCCGTGGCCAATCAGCGTCAACTTCGCGGATTATGCTCCACCGACCTAAAGAATCAAGGAAAACCGTGCGATTAATGTCGGTTTGATCCGACGGCCCACGATCATTTGAGGGGGCTATATAAGCAGGGCCTCTCCACCCCAGGGGAGGAGGAGAAATCATTATCAGAGGAAGCCATCAAGTTTAGGGTTTAGAAACTCTCTCTCCCGCAGAGAATTAGATTTAGCTACTCCTAATTCTTTCAAGTTTTATAGGATTGATTAGATAGAATTAGAGAAGTAGGGCCTAACGCTTTGGATTTCGGATCTTCATCAATAAAGATTGGTATTATTTCATATCTTTCTCTACGACTTTATTCTAATTGCATTATGTCTTTATTTATTATGTTCCTAGTTTGCTCTAGTTCTATAAGTGATATAGTTATGATTGATGATGAGTTCATGCATGAGTTTGCAAAGCGCTTAGCTCTTTTCACGTGGGAGTTAAGTGGTAGATCACATGTAGGCGTGGTGCTTAGATGTTATTTACCTGCAAATGTATCCTATTGGCCGGGTCGTGTGGTAGTTCGCGATGGTGACAGCTTTGTTGATTCTTATATAGTCCACCCTCCGTTGATAGGACAGGCAGAATTTGTATTGCGGAGTAAGTCTTGCTATGTTCTGATTTACTTTAGCAATGTTCCTTATACATGAATGAAGAGTCTTTTGTGCTATATATGATCTTGTAGATGCTTAGAGTAGATTATGACTTAGTAAATAGTAGATACTTAAAATCCATTCTCTTGCTAGTCTGACGTCACCTTACTTTTATGTGGAGTAGTCTATTTCTAATCGCTGTGTTATTTACCCATGAGCTTATATTTCATTATCTTTATTATTATGGCTTACCCCCTGCCAAAGCAAGTGACTGTGTGACGAGTTTCTCAGTAGTAATCATGTTCTTGCAAGTTTATCTCTAGTCTAAGCCTTGATAGATTTTACCCCTGTTTTCGCTTTCGCCGTTCTCTTAAGCAAAATTATAAATAACGATACCTGGAATACTTATCCTGGTGAAATGCTACAATGAGGTATTTTATCTGTGCGCTTGCGGATAGAATAGATTATTTTCTAGAGAGCCCTTATGTTTATAAATACCTTAGTATGCTCTAGCACCATGCTAGGGATGACAACCTAGTATTCAAGTGGTGTTAGCTAGTGTCAACAAGCATTTCTGGCGCTGTTGCCGGGGAACGGTAAGGAAAGTCAGGAAGTCGGTCAAGGTTATTCAAATAAAATTTTAGACTAGACTATTGAGAAATAATTACATAACAGCTACTATATAAGTGAGAAATCATAGCAAGGCA
Organism: Saccharum spontaneum; assembly: GCA_022457205.1. NCBI lineage: Eukaryota > Viridiplantae > Streptophyta > Magnoliopsida > Poales > Poaceae > Saccharum > Saccharum spontaneum. The sequence goes on from CM039586.1 coordinate 4,684,508, forward strand.
CCTTTGCTTTGGCAGGTTCACCCTGTTGTTTTCCTATGTTTATATTTTTTTACAGGGTATATCAGGATTGACTTTGGTGAATTAAATTCTTCATCATCAGAACCAAAGCAATCAAGGAAGAAGAAGCTAGCTACCAATTGTTGAAGTGATGGCACAGAAGACCTTACAGGAATTTTCTGCCCCAAGTCTTGAGAACATTCTTACTGGTCCAAGATTTGAAGTAGAAGAAGGAGTACCTGAGTTCGAGCTCAAGTCAAACCTCATCAACTTGGTGCAAGCTATACAATTCAGTGGGAAGGCACACGAAGATGCTAGTGCACATTTGTAGAACTTCTTGGAGATTGGAAGCACAATTAGCATCAACGGAATTGACAAAGACGTCATACTACTTCGCCTCTTTCCATTTTCACTAGAAGGGAAGGCGAGGAAGTGGTTCTACACCAATCAAGCAAACATCAAAAATTGGACAAACCTGTCAGATGCCTTTCTATCAAAGTTTTTCCCTATAGGAAAAACAGCTGCCTTAAGAGGAAATATTGTCAGTTTCTAACAGCAGAAGACAGAAACCATTCCAGAAGCATGGGAGCGTTTTCAAGGATACATATCAGATTGTCCTCACCATGGAATGGCCAAATGGTTACTTATGCAGACCTTTTATCATGGATTAACCCAAAAGTCTCGTGAGTGCCTAAATGCATCTGCTGAAGGATCATTCTTGGAGTTTACAATTGGAAAAGCAGAGACACTTTTGGATACGATAGCAGAAAACTAAAGCTGGTTCCAAGACAAGACTCAACATTGTCATCAAACTGAAGAAATACCAGAAGAAGTAAAAGCACTATCAACTAAGATGGAAGATTTGCTCCATTGGATTGACCAGAGGGCCAAGTTCAAAGAAGATCAAAGGGCTATAGAGACAGTATACAAATATCAAACCACCTCAAGTCAACCCAATAGCAAAGGTATGAATTCAGGTAATATTCTCAAACAACCTTCATTAAAGGAGATAATTGCTCAATAAACTAAAACTAATGATGAAGTCAAACAAAGGCTAGATACAAATGAATCATTTTTAAAAGATATACACAATAAAATGGATTTTCTATTAACTGCCTTTGATGAGCAAAACACTCTTAATAAAGAGGGTAGAGCTTAAGCTAGCTGCTGTCTTGCCTGTTGCCACTAACCTTGAGCAGGTAAAGAACATAACTACTAGAGGAGGGAGATCTACCAGAGATCCCCCACACCCAAGAGAGAAGCAAAAAACACCAGCTCCAGTGCAACCAGCAATGATAGAAGAAGAGAGACCAGTTGAAGCAGAAGATCTGCTACAACCATCAAGAACTGAAGAAATGAGGAAAGATTTTCACGACACCAACTATTTGCCATTTCCCAGAAGAAACAGAGGACTACAGTCGGATGAGCAGTTTGGTAAGTTTGTAGAGGTCATTCAAAAGTTATATGTCAACATACCTCTACTTGATGCCATACAGGTACCCACATATGCGAAGTACATTAGAGATATTCTTAACAAAAAGAGGCCACTGCCCACCACTGAGGTAATCAAGCTGACAGAAGAATGTAGTGCGGCCATCCTCAACCAACCACTAAGGAAGAAGAAAGATCCAGGATGTCCTACCATTGATTGCTCAATCGGAGACCAGCACTTTAACAATGTACTTTGTGATCTCGGAGCAAGTGTCAGTGTGATGCCAGCATCAGTCTACAAGAAGCTTGAACACACAACCCTAGAACCAACATCAATGTGCCTACAACTAGCAGATCAATCAGTTCGACACCCGATGGGCATCGCAGAAAATATCCCAGTCAGAATAAGAGATTTTCTTGTGCCAGTAGACTTTGTGGTACTGGACATGAACCCCGACTCAAAAGTGTCCATCCTTGGAAGGCCATTTCTGAGCACCGCCAATGCCCACATTGATGTCAGTAAGGGAGAAATCAAGTTCAGCATAAACGGACAAGAAGAACACTTCACATTCAAGCCCAGACCAGTGAGAGACTCTAAAGTGGAGGAGGTTCACGAAGAGAAACCACTGGAGACACCATCTCCAGAGGAAGGCAATTCAGAAGTTTAAAAAAATTTGGAGGTCCAGCTTGGGGGACCTAAAATTCCCAAACCCTCGCCGGGAGGTAATTCGGTATTTATCCACATCATTTAATTTTTTGCATAATTAATTCTTGCATTAGTCATACTCATCCATAGCATTATTATAAAAATCAAAAGTCCCATATAAATAATATTTGTGGTGTGTAAAAACCCATAATTATTAATTATTGTGGAGGCACAAAAATATTTTTCCATGATCATTTTTTAGTTTCAATTCTCATAATTTTTCCTGCATTATATTTATTTATAGCAATCTTCTAGAAGCATGACCCACATCCTTTGGTCCCATATGTCATACACTACACCTCACATACATCATAACACATACTTCCACCGACCAACCACCACCTATGCAGCATTATTTGGCGTAGGAGTGAAGCATGTGAGGGAGTGGGAAAGTTTCAGCCACAGAGGGCACTCAAGTGGGGCGCCTGCCCTGTTGGCCAGGGCGCCCGCCCTGCCCCCAGCTCCAACTATAAAAGGTCACCTCTCTACCTCATTCTCATCCCACACACATTCCAGAAAACATATGCAAGCTTGAGCTCTCGATTTTCAGAAGAAGTGATCTAGTGGGAGAGTAAGAAGGAGAGTGGAAAGGGAAAGAAAGAGTGGAAGAGAGTTTAGAAAATTTTTGAGATAGAGAGTGAGATCACCTAGTAATTAGTGTTCCCGCTGTCCCAAGCGGAATTAAAAGTTGTTTAGGGGGAAGTGCTGCTAAAATTTATAATTCTCTCGGACGACTAACCCCTGGACGACTGACTTCTCGGACAGCTAACCACTAACATATTTTTCTCACATATTTCCACGAGTTTCTGTTTGTCCCTATTATTCTGCAGGATGTTTAAGAAAGTAAAGAGCGCGGCCAAGTCTCTCAGGAGTGGTACGAGGAGTTCGTCTCGACTCTCCTCACGCCAGTCGGAGATGAGTGTCGATCCGGCACCTCCGCAAGCTCCATCGTCTTCGTCGGGTGCACCAAACAAGGTTCTACTCAAGATAGGAGACCTTGGGCTCAGGAATCGCAGGGAGAAGGAGATTCTCCAGCAGTTAAAAAACAAGACATTCATTCACACTCCCACTATCGATTTCGCCTTACTCCAAGAGACAGGTATGGCTGCTGAATTTGACTTAATTTTTCAAATGATAGGATGGACGGATTTTTGGAATATCACTGAGCATGGTTCCCGTCTCCTTACTATTCAATTTCTTTGCACGTTACAATATTGTGAGGGGGGATTTCTTTTTGGATGTTCAAGCAGGACATTATGCTATCCTGGAGAGAGCTAAGTAATCACCTTGGTTTTCCTCCACGGAGCATTTTGGACCTTGACTCCGGCTTGCCCAATTTTGAGAAACATCAGTTTTGGAGAGAAATCTCTAGGGATGAACTCTTTTACCAACCCCGAACCAGCGACATGGAGCATCCTACACTCCGGATGTTCTACAAATGGCTCGGGTACAATTTTTTCTTTCGTGATGACTTGAGAAAGGTGCGTGTGGGAGATCTACAACTCATTTATGCCGCCATAAACAAAATCCAAGTTTCACGTGTTACTCTTTTAGTTGCCCATTGGCTTGGCACACCTACTCTTCAGGGACCTGTCGGGTGTACTTCACTCATAACTCGTTTAGCCGTTAGCCTTAAGTTGTTAGAAAATTCATCGTTAGAATTCATTGAGGAGCCTAGATTTTATCACGGCTACGATACTTTTAGATACGCACGAATGTTAAAAAGGGAAGCGGGGATAATGTACATGCTGTATGACAACAACACCAAGGTTCGGTTACCTAACCCGGACCTTGGCATATATTCTGTTCGAAATTATTTGATTGAGACTGCAGCACCGGTGAACCGGAGAGCTCCACAGCGCGCGGCATCCGCACGGATGGCCACCCATCAGGAACATACATGGCAAGGAGCTGATCCCGGGCCAGAAGAGGCAGCACATCTGCACTATAATGATTACAACCCCAGAGTTCTTCGGGACCCATGGGCGCGACACGTCCAGCCAGAAGAACCACCACAAGAGACATGGCCGGAGGGACAATATCACCAGTGGGAGAACCCGCCTTTTACAAGAAGGTACTCCACTGACCCATATGGAGGTTCAGGGTCTAGGCCCCAGCCCCAGTTTGATACAGGAAGATACTCCGACGCCTCCTACGCCTTCTCGGGGGACTACTACCAAGAGACTGCCGCCTTCTACACCCGCACCGACAACACTCTCCTCGACATCCGCACTACGCAAGCAGAGCACGGAAGACTCCTGGAGGAGCAACAAAAATGGAACTAGGAGCAAGCCACTAGAGTGCAAGCAATAAGGGAAGACACCACAACCTTGAACAACAACGTCACGACCATGCTGCGCTACTTCAACATTGAGTGAAGAGAGCCACGACAACAACCAGCTTGGGGGAGTTCCTCCCCAGTTACCGAGTGAGTTTTAATTGTTTTTCCTATTTACTTTTCAGTTTTTCTTTTTCTGTTTTAGATATTTATATCTTAAAAAAACTTAGAAAACCCAATAAATATTTTCTTTCTTAATTTACTGTATTCCTAAAAAATGAAAACCAAATAAAAAGATTGTGTAGATAAGTGTGCTTTATTTTCCTGTTTAGTTCAATCTCTAGACACAAATGAAGAAAATTCAAAAATATGTATGATAGAAATGATGAACAGTTGCTCTGTTTACTTACCTTCAAGTGCCTAACTTTTATATTAGAGTTCTCCCAAGACTTGCTAAAATCTAAAATTTACTATCTGTGGGAACATGAGCCTAAAACTAAAGTCCAGGTAAAAGATAAGACATGATATAAAGTTTGAACTGCTGTTTATCTTGTTCTTACAACACTAAGTTCTAGAAATTTATTTTGAAAAAAAACCTGCAAATCACATGATGAGTTCCTAGCATAACATTCTTACCACAGCCATACTTGCTATAATTGATGTATCTTTCGAGTTTCATTGAGCTGTGTAGATCCTTAGGAGCTTTTCATGTGGTTAAATCAAGATACTCACTTGCACACATCTATTATACCAATCATTAAAAATTTGTTAAAAATATTGTTATCACTCACTGTCTCAAAGTATTGTTATTCTCTCTCTCCTAAAAGATCAAATGCAGAAAGAGACATGGGCTATGCAAAAATATGCGAGGAAATAAAAAGGGGCAAGTGCCCGGAACCTCGAAAAAGAAAAGAAAAAGAGTGAGACGAGAGGTAAAAATGGACAAGTGTCCGACAGTAGAATTAGGGGTACAAAGATACCCACCTGAGCGGAAAAAATGGACAAGTGTCCGACAGTAGAATTAGGGGTATTTACTACCCACCTGAAAAAAAGAAGAAAAAAGAGATAGCCCATGTTCTCTCCCAATAAAAGATCAAGAGAGGAGGAGAGATAGCAATATGAGGAACAGTGAGCAATAAGTTTTATCATCACCATCACTATTATTTACTCCACCACACATGCACATCTTGATTTAATTGTATGTTGAGTTCCTTTGGATCCGTAGTTCGATTAAACATATGTATGGGCTGTTGAAGTGAATCATGTCTAGGAACTCTGAGCTTTATTTTGAAAACTTATGCAAAACTCCAGAACAAAGGTGAGGTATAGACAAGAGGAATAGTGCTTGGCTTAATTATTTTGTCTTTCAATTACCTAAGGCTTAAGTACAGGTGCTAATCCCCAAGACACTTCACTCTAATCTGGGAGAATTTTATATGAAAGCATGTGTGCCTATCAGGAAAGAAAACATCAAAGCAACTCCTGATCCATCTGAGTTTTAGTTGTTTGCTCAGGGACGAGCAAAGGGTAAGCTTGGGGGAGTTTGTTGATGATCCTTAAGTATCAAATTTAATTGTCAACTAAACATGGAAAATGATCAATATGCACTAGACATCTAGAATTAGGGTTTTATCTGACAGAATTCCACGAGTTTTGGTGTTTGTCTATTTCTGCAGGGGGTTATCAGAAAATATGGAGAGAAGGCCCACACGTCGGGTTTACATAGAGATATTAACATGTGCGCTAATTTTCTATCATCTAGAAGACTCCAGAAGACACGTGAACGAACGGGAGGCCGAACGGGGCCCAGCCCAGGGCGCCCGCCCTAGGGTTTGGGGCGGCCGCCCTAGTCCCGTGGCCAATCAGCGTCAACTTCGCGGATTATGCTCCACCGACCTAAAGGATCAAGGAAAACCGTGCGATTAATGTCGGTTTGATCCGACGGCCCACGATCATTTGAGGGGGCTATATAAGCAGGGTCTCTCCACCCCAGGGGAGGAGGAGAAATCATTATCAGAGGAAGCCATCAAGTTTAGGGTTTAGAAACTCTCTCTCCCGCAGAGAATTAGATTTAGCTACTCCTAATTCTTTCAAGTTTTATAGGATTGATTAGATAGAATTAGAGAAGTAGGGCCTAGCGCTCTGGATTTCGGATCTTCATCAATAAAGATTGGTATTATTTCATATCTTTCTCTACGACTTTATTCTAATTGCATTATGTCTTTATTTATTATGTTCCTAGTTTGCTCTAGTTCTATAAGTGATATAGTTATGATTGATGATGAGTTCATGCATGAGTTTGCAAAGCGCTTAGCTCTTTTCACGTGAGAGTTAAGTGGTAGATCACATGTAGGCGTGGTGCTTAGATGTTATTTACCTGCAAATGTATCCTATTGGCCGGATCGTGTGGTAGTTCGCGATGGTGACAGCTTCGTTGATTCTTATATAGTCCACCCTCCGTTGATAGGACAGGCAGAATTTGTATTGCGGAGTAAGTCTTGCTATATTCTGATTTACTTTAGCAATGTTCCTTATACATGAATGAAGAGTCTTTTGTGCTATATATGATCTTGTAGATGCTTAGAGTAGATTATGACTTAGTAAAGAGTAGATACTTAAAATCCATTCTCTTGCTAGTCCGACGTCACCTTACTTTTATGTGGAGTAGTCTATTTCTAATCGCTGTGTTATTTACCCATGAGCTTATATTTCATTATCTTTATTATTATGGCTTACCCCCTGCCAAAGCAAGTGACTGTGTGACGAGTTTCTCAGTAGTAATCATGTTCTTGCAAGTTTATCTCTAGTCTAAGCCTTGATAGATTTTACCCCTGTTTTCGCTTTCGCCGTTCTCTTACGCAAAATTATAAATAACGATACCTGGAATAGTTATCCTGGTGAAATGCTACAATGAGGTATTTTATCTGTGCGCTTGCGGATAGAATAGATTATTTTCTAGAGAGCCCTTATGTTTATAAATAACTTAGTACGCTCTAGCACCATGCTAGGGATGGCAACCTAGTATTCAAGTGGTGTTAGCTAGTGTCAACAGGTGACGTGCAGCAGCAGAGGAGCCTCAAGCGGGAACGATCAGAGGGCTAGTGCCATGATAATGGTCACGCCTGTCCATTTGGCCCGTGGGCCGTGTAATAAGCGTACGTCGAGAGCATCTCTAAGAGTTTGCCAAAATTCACTTTGCAAATATCGTGATTTAGCAACTTGCTAAAATATATGGCAAGTGAAAAAATAGACTCTCTCCAAGAGTTTGCCATTTGGACTTGGTAAAATAAGAAGAGGCCCGCTAAGCGAACGAAGAGCCCCGCTAAAAAACGAAGAGCCCCGCTTAAATTTGCACATAAAGCCGGATGCGCAAGCGATGTCTGCTCGCGCTCAGCGCGCAAATATGCGCGTGGAGGGGGGAGATTTGCCAAGTTGCTAAAATTTGCCAAGTTTGATGCCAAACTGTTGGAGCACAATTTTTCCTGTTTTACCAAAAATAGATGGATGTCAAGTTGATTTACAAACTCTTGGAGATGCTCGGCAAGGAGAGTATGATTTGTTTCTCAAAAAAGAAAAAAAAAGAAGCATAGTATTTTGTTTGTTTGCTTACAAAATAATTGTTTGAATGATGAGTTGTCATTAGTACAGACAACCTTACTACTAGCTCATAACTTAGCGTAAATCATTAGCTGTTTACAAATTCTTTGCATCTTCAGTAGTGTGAATCGTTAATTCGAGGAGAGAGCGCGACAGGAAGGAGCTCGCCATGCGCCGAGGATGAGAGAGAGGGAGAGAGTGGGAGGAGGAAGACAACAAGTGCAGCGGTGGATTTGGAGCAATAAAAGGCAAGTGGGCGGCGTGCTCTGTGCGGAGGAAGCGTGCGTGCGGGTGAACTAAAGGACGCACGGATGGAAAGAAGTCATTACAATATTAAAATATTGATTGTTTTTTCTTTTGCTAAAAAAAATCGGTGTGGACTGATAGTGCCCTCCCGCGTGGCTAGACTAGGACCAGCCACCACGCCTGTCCTTCCTGCGGGGCCAACCACGGAAGCGTACACTCTACCAATAATCGGAACATAATATTGCGAGCTGCATAAGCGCCGATCTTGCATGTAACTCCAGGGCCATCGGCGGCGGGATGGTGTCATCCAAGAAGGTGTGCGTGGTTGGCGCCGGCGTCTCGGGGCTGGTATCCGCCCGCGAGCTCCTCCGCGAAGGCCACGACGTGACGGTCATCGAGCAGAGCTGCGGCGTCGGCGGGCAGTGGCTGTACGACCCGAGGACCGACGGCGGCGACCCCCTCGGCATGGCCGGCGTGCACAGCAGCGTGTACGCCTCTCTCCGCCTCAACGTGCCCAGGGATAGCATGGGCTTCTCCGACTTCCCGTTCTACCCCAAGAACGACGGCACCGGCGACGCCCGGCGGTACCCGGGGCACGCCGAGTTCCTGAGGTACATCAGGGACTTCTGTGACGCGTTTGGGCTCATGGACGTCGTCAGGCTCAACACCAAGGTCCTGCACGTCGGCCTGGTGCCGCCGCGCGCCGCGGATGATGGCACCAAGCGCTGGACAGTGAGGTGCGCCAACGCCAACTCCATGCATGGTGACTGCGAGGGCGAGGTGGTCACCACGGGGGAGGCGTTCGACGCCGTCGTCGTGGCCTCCGGCCATCACTCCCAGCCAAGGCTCCCAACGATCAATGGCATGGACAAGTGGAGGAGGAGGCAGCTGCATTCGCATTCGTACCGCGTCCCGGGCTCCTTCCGCGGCGAGGTCGTCGTCGTCGTCGGCCTCGGCGAGATCGGCAAGGAGATCGCGCTGGAGCTCCGTCAGGTGGCGAGAGAGGTGCACATCAGCGTCAAGTCCATGGACGACGCAACCGTTGTCCCCGGCATGAGGAAAGCTCTCTCCAGGCACCACAACCTGCACCTGCACCTCCAGGTCGAGTGCTTGTGCGAGGATGGGCAGGTAACGTTCGCCGATGGCTCGTGTGTCGTCGCCGACTCCATCATCTACTGCACTGGGTACGACTACTCGTTTCCGTTCCTGGACACGGGTGGCCTGCTCACCGTCGACGACAACCGCGTCTACCCGTTGTACGAGCACACCTTCCCGCCGGCGCTGGCACCGTCGCTGTCCTTCGTGGGTGTACCTAGTCAGGTGAAGGCGCCGCGTTTCTACGAAGTGCAGGCGAGGTGGGTGGCGCAGGTGCTGTCCGGCCGGAGGACGCTGCCGTCGTCGGAGGAGATGCTGCGGTCAGCCGAGGAGTACCACCGCGCAAAGGAAATGGCCGGCGTGCCCAGGCGCCTCTCGCATGCCCTCTTTTTGGACCTGGATTACTGCGACGAGTTCGGGGAGAAACGCTGCGGCTTCCCGCGGCTGCCGGAGTGGAAGAAGGAGCTCAATCGGGCGGCCGTCGCGCGCTGGCTCAACGACACGGAGAGCTTCCGCGACGACAACCGCGACAGCGACCTTGTCCTGGAGGGCCTGCGCTCAGAGGGCTGGTATTTTTTTCCCGGACGCTAGACGTCAAGGAGAATGGACATGGCCATGACAGAGATGGCTTACCACTACCAGAGGCACAACCACCGCAACCATAGATATATTCATATATGTCTACTCGTGGTTTTATTTTGTGCATGCGCAAAATGTTTATATCTGATAGCTCTTTTTAACTTCCACGTCGTTTGATTATTTTTCACCAACAATTGATAAAAAAACAACTTTTTTAGACACATCCATTACCTTTGCATCTGCAGCAGAAATTCTCATATATAAGAAATTGTTTGTGTTATAATCCATACAAAAATATTTGTACATATTATACAGGTTTGGTGCCCAGATTGGTCAGGTAAGTGGGCCTCTTGATTGTTTCCTTGTTTTGCACTTTCTGGATTGCGCATTCCTGACCTTTTTCCACTGTATCCATGTACTCATCTTGTAAAGCAATTTTCTTCCAATACAAGTGTAATTATGTTAGTTTAAATAACATATATGTGTAAGCCATGCCAGTTCTCCTGTTTTATCTCTTAATTGGCCGTCAGATATGGTCGATAAGGACCGCCAACAAGATCTCCAAGCAAAAGCTAAGACGTTGGCCGTTGATAAGGAGTTGCTACAATGCCGATTACATTTCAAAGGAGCCATGTTTATAACAAAGTTTTCTTCCTTCATTACTATTGCGAGACGTTGACGCCAGACAAATCGTTCAATCTGGTGCTCATCCTGTGACTCTCGGAGAGCACGGACATTGTCCGGACACCTATAATCTGCTGTCTGCCTGCAGTGGATGGCATCTCAGTTCAAGATTGTGACTACTGAAGCTGCAATGGGCGAGCTCACCCTGCTACCAGATGTTCAGTACACCTCCCATCCACATGTTCGGTGTCACGATGAGATCGACCAAGAGTCGTACGGCGACGACACCCAATATCTGCGCCCGGATCCAGTATGCTGCAAACAAGCAAACACGCACGGGCCCTGTGCAAACAGCATGTTCCCGGAAGAAGTCATCCACTTCTTCCGGTGCTCTAGCTCAGCATTAGACTGCGGCAGCTTGTCGAGCTCATCGTCGTCTGGCGACGATGCGGCGGGTAAAAGAAGACGGGCACCATTATTGGATCTGACGATTGGCTGTTTGCCTCATCATGTGTTTAAGTGCGAGGAACAGCAGCAGCTGCAGGAGAGTTGTTACGCGCTGGAAATAACGTGGAGGTGCTACCGTTGCACATGGGGCAGAGACACGCTAAGGTCCAAGGCAACCTGTTTTTTATTGCGACAGCCGGAGCTGACGGAGTACAGGATGCTATGGATCTACAGACATGGTGTCGCAGGATTTTTGTTAGAAAAGCCAGGCATCAAAAGAAGCAAAACCAGTGGCAGGTCAGTGTCAAAGCGGTTGCAGCGGAGGAGCCTCAAGCGGGAACGAAACGAACAGAGGACCAGTGCCATGATGGCCACGTCTGTCCATTTGGCCCATGGGCCGTGTAATAAGCGTGTGTTGATGAGATTGGCTGGCAAGGAGAGTATGATTTTTTTTTTCGCTTGCTTACAAAATAATTGTTTGAATGATGAGTTGTCACTAGTACAGACAGCCTTACTGCTACTAGCTCGTAACTTCTTAGTGTAAATTATTAGCTGTTTACAAGTTCTTTACATCTTATGTAGTGATGAGTCATTAATGTGAAGACTATGTGTTCCAGGTTTATAGTCAAGCTTATACTACATACAATAAAAAACAATATTTAAAGGCAGCTCGGTTTTTTCTAGTTACAGTTGAATAAAAAAACCATCGTAAAACTGGTTCTAGAGACAGAATTCGATAGTATCGGGATGGAGTAAATATTAACAAGTGCTCTGTAGTATCTTGCATAGCACAAAGCCAATGTCGAGGTAGACACACATGAAGCTGGGGCGCAAAAAAGACGCCATGGTGATGATGAAGAAAAGACAAAGTCGTCGTAGAAGGGGATGATGTCGAAGTCAACATAGTCATGGCAATCGAGGATGTCGATATAAACAACGATGCAAGCATGGGCGGCGCTAGGGGTATTCCCCTGTATGTCAATACCCAAGATTTGGAAAACAAACACAGATACATATATGTAATACGTACAGGTATAATGTGTATAGTTGCTACATGTTGCAAATTTGGCCTAAAGCCCAACAGAAAGCAGCGACTTTTAACCCACCAAAGTAAAAAAAAAGGTCGCATCATTTCCTGGCTGATGCTCCTAGTCTCCCAACTCACATCGCATCGGACCGCTCCCCATCGCATTGAGGCATAAAAAAAACTCCCAACCCCGTGTCCTGGCTTGAGCGACCCACGGGCGGTGATGACTGGCTAGCCTAGCGCTCCAGCAGCCCGCGATGCTGCAACGGCCACGGTTCGGCTCCAGCCTCTGGCTTGCTGCTTGAGGCAAGGTGAGCACACTAGCACATTTGCATCGAAATTTTTTATGCACGCGGAATACCCTACTGTGAGATCCTCGCTCCGCCACTGGATGCAAGTAAGGCAGATTGTGTATATGTAGTCAAGCAATCGTGGACAAAGTGTGCACCGTACCGGGTTTGCCAAGCCTGGGAACGCATCATGGACAAAGGCATGCACTAGTGTAATTGACAACAATGTATGCAGTGGCGGAGCCAGAAATTATATATAGCAGGGGCCGGCCGGCCGAACAAGCGCACACGCACATATATATATATATAGTATAAATTTTTCAATATATATAAATCATACATTTGAAACACCAAAATCTCCATTCGATAATTAATTACATGCTGTGACAATTATGTGATGAAAATGCACCCTCAAGAAAAAATATTATCAACATTTGATTACGATTTTTTAAAGAAAAAGTAATGAACTAAATATTGTATAATGCACACCTGCAAACCAACGACAAAGCTCAGCAATGGTCGTCATCTGATTTGTACGAGTACGAACAATTAGGCATTAGCTCTAAACCGATGGACATTAAAACAAAAATAGAATAGAACATACCTGAAGACTGAAGTCCTAAATGATCTGCTGAACTGATGATGAATTGATGATGCCTGAACGTGTGCTGCAGACCTGCAGTCTCACTGTCTCGGGGACGATCGCAAACTTAGATGGCTAACACTCGGGACATCGACAAGTGTAAGAAGACATAGGAGTGACGGTGTTGACCGAGTCAAGACGGCGAACGTGCGGGTCGAGCGAGGCTCAGAGGACTTGGCGTGGTGGCCCGCATCTCCCTCACCTCTCTCCCTACTCTCATTTCTCCTCTTTCTATTAGGGTTAGCTTCTTTTAGTTCATGAGAGAGGTCAAAAATTTGCTAAATTTTAGTGGTGTTTATACTGAGATTTGGAGTGGGAATGGAGACCCAAATCCTCCTCTTGCCCTCTGGTTCCTATTCGAAGCTGTAATTTTCGTTCTTTATTTTTCCTCATTTTTGTGCTTAGCTACTATCTGATTTTTTCAGAGTTTGGATCAATTCCGAGCAATGATTTCTTGAGGATGAGTTCGCTCTAGGTTGAATTTGGTCTGTGCAAAGTTTTGGAGCGAGTTCCTTTGATCTTGTCGAGTTTGTTTCAATTTTGTGCTCGCCCCTATTCTGTGTTCGAGCGCTCGAGGGCTCTGGCTCTGTTCTTCGTTGTTTGAAGGCGCAGGCTCATGGGGTTCTGCAGCAGCTCTACTAGCGCCAGTGGATACACCGTGCGTGCTCATCTGGAGCGGCGCTAGCCCCCTTCCCTGCTACCGCATTCGATCCTCTGCCTCCTGGTCGTGAGCACCTGTTCTTCGGCGCGTGCAGACCCTCGTCCGTTCCCTCTCTGTTTGCTGTTCTTCTTGGCGTCGGTCTTCACGGGTGTCGGGTTCCAGAGCGCTAGCAGCGTGGCCCTTCACTGCTCGAGTGTTGGACACCAGTTCGCCCGCACCAGTCTCAGACAGGATCCGGCGTGAGTTTTGGAGCGTGCTTGTCCAGTTCTTCACGCTCGTTCTCTCTCTGTGTGTGGTTCTACTCCTTCAGCAGGTAGCGCAGCAGCAGCTCTGCCCAGGACCGGCTATCGAGAATGGTAAAGCTAGACACGAAAACGAATGCGAACTTACGAAATATCGAAAATTCCGAAAACGAACCAATTTGAGCGGATTTATGTCGAACACGGTCAATATACGAAAACTCAATACAGAATACCAACTCATACAGTAGGACCAACTGCATGACTAAGTACTGATCAAGTTCAAGTGCATATAATAGTTAACAAGTGTATGATTCTTGGTCTTAGGTATTTAATACAATAGCTAACACATAAATACAAGTCTAGAACAAGCAATCAGTAGCATCCTAGGCAGGCACATGGCGCCGGGGAAGCTGCCTCTGCATTTCCTTGAACGTTCCAGCTACTCCATCTCCATGTGAACGACTTATATGTATGTACGTATGTATGATTGAAATTAGCATGAATAATTCACTTTTGGCCCTCGTCATTGAAAAGGCCTGTCATTGAGAAGGATATAAACCGTTTCATAGTTGTAGTATATTGCCGACCGGCCACTGATGAGTGATGACAGTGAGCTCCACTTACAAAATAAAAGTGGAGTGGTTGATAAGAGTGATAAGCTCTCCAACTGATACTAGTAGTAGCTAGTTAAAGAGTAAAGACCACGGTCCATTTCGTTAAGTGACAAGCAAAACAGTACAACAGGCAGTGCACGCGACACGCCAACCGGCAGCAGTGGCAGCCACGGAAGGGAAGCTTTTTTTAGAGTGCGTAGCTTGTTACAATGAGCATCGTATGGGATAACAATGAATTGCATGGTTGATAATGTGGTTACATCACGAAGTTGAGATGGAAACCAGGCAAAGACTATGTGACGTATAGCTAAAATGACCTGTAATGCAACATTACAAACTGACGCAAGTCATTGTCTTCAGAAGATACAATATCCTTGCAACGGGAAAGCTAACCCCATCTGCAATTGTTTACTGCCAAGAACCCCACAAGCTTTTGCAAGTCATTGCGTTCAGAATTTACGCAGCAGCTTCCTATACACTGCACATATCTCGAAGCCACGGACCTCCATCCTGGCAAACTCCACTTGTACATATCTATAAATAAAGCTAGCTTGCCCCACTCGATGAACCCAACAACCACCATCAGTACAAAGTGCTCTGTTCTTGATCTCATCGATCTCATCTCCTCCATCATGCTTGAAGAGCAACTAGCAAGGCTTTGATCGATACCACGCTGCAGCAATAATCAAGAGAATTAAGGTAATGACCAAGCATATATATTAATCTGCATCATCATGTGTGCGTCAAATTAAAATAGTTCTCTTTGTCTACAGCTGCCCTACCATTGTGAAAATGGTGTGGTCAGTCCTTTTTCAGAAGTCGTGAACAGAGGTGCCACCTATGGGTTGGCCAGGTGCGAGGAGAAGGCATCCCAAGGCCACTTGAAGGAGAGGCTGGAGATGGCAGCCAACGAGCTGGAGCTTGCGCTTGAGAGGTCAGCAAAGCTGCCCATCACAGATGTCTCCCTGCTTCAGCGCAGGAAGATGATCAAGCGTGGCTACGTTGAGGCCATGGAGCTGCTCAACAAGCACGATCAGCAGGCGGTTCCTGAAGGGCAGGAACTCCAGGTTGCACAGGGAGTAAAGCGCAAGCGATTGTTTGACTATGCTAAGAACATGTCCTTGAAACCTTTTGCTGCCTTGAGCACAGATGCTGTTCGAAGATTTGAATGGTATGCAGAGTGTGCCGGCAGGTTTGTGAGGGATGTCGAGTCTGGCTGTTCACTTCATCACTACAACTTTTGCAACCCTATTGTCAGGCATCTCCTTGAAGGTAAAACTCTCCGGTATTATCATTTGGAGCAAGGAAACATTGTACGAGATTTCTATATATGGCCCGTGTATTGTGATGAGCGTGGCATGGAGGTAGTGTTGAGATACCATTATGGCGATAGCACAACGACTGAGAAATATTTCAGTCTGGCGTTGTTCTTACGACTATCAGAAAGCATGGATATACTCCGTATTTGGGGTTGCTATTAAAGGCTTGCAATTATTTTTGACATCTGGATTCAAACTCGCGGCTCAATTTGCAATGGGAGAACTCACCCTGCTATCTAATTCACAAGACATTGCCCATTCGTATGTGCCACCATGGGTGGGCATTCAAGAGAAGTATATTGATGACACACAATGTTTTCGCCCAGACCCAGTTTGTTGCAAAGGAAGGAGACACGGACTTTGTGCTAACAATGTCTCGTCAGATTTATCAGACGTATTCCCTGAGCAAGTTATTATGTGTGCTTTTCGGTGCTGCTATGTTCCAGCAATACAGCTCAGCAGATCGTCGTGCAGCTCATTTGATGTGGTGGGTACAAGCAAGAGCAGAGGCGGTGGGAAGCCACCTCTGCTGCTGACAGCTGCCTTGGTGCCTCATGATATGAGTGAGACGCAGGGTAGTTTTGCACTCGAAACTATCGGAGACCACAAAGAGTACAGACATGCTAGCATACAGCAAGTGGCGGAGACACTAAAATCAAACGCAATCAATTGTTTCTCCCGTCAGCCAGAGTTGACAAACTAACAAAATATTTTGGCGCTCTAAACATGGTGGTGCATTGTTTTTGGTGGAAAAGGCAAGCATGGAAAGAACAGGTGTGCCTAAAACCAGGAGCAGGTACAATACACGAGGAAGCGCAAGGAGGACTCGCAGGAGGTAACTAGGTCGCCACCCAACCAACACAAGGCCATGCGAGCTAGTTAGTGTGGTGTCCAGTATTTGGTTGGAACATTTGTAGTAATATATGGTACTACTCCATTATTTGTTATATGCATATTTCCACCTTTTGTGAAATAAAACTATTTTTTATTTGCTGACATTTGTAACCTATTTTCCCTGGTACATGACTTGTGCCATCCAATACAGTACGTACTAAGTCGCTATATTACTTTGTGCGGTATGCAAGATACTACGGAGTACTAGTTACTCACTCATCGTCCTCTTCATCCTAACTGCGTTCGGCCGCGAGAGGCCAGAACCTCGATCCGAAGTCCCGACGTCGTCCAGCCAAAGGATCCACCGACGGCACAAAGCCCGATGACCCCAATTCCGGCAGTTCCAGACACGCCTGCTCCTTTCTGGGAGACACGACCGCCCAAGGCGCCAGAGCCAAGGTGCAATGGCGACGTCTCATCCTCACCGGCGGCTCTCTCTCACCATCGCCCCAGTGCTAGATTCTGTCCTAAAATTATGTTAATCTAAAATAATGATGTCTCACAGCATTATGCTTGTTTACCACTCCTTGTCTATAATATCCTCTAGCGAGCTGCTGTAAACCAGTGAAGTCTTGGTGTAGAGCTTGAAGCATGTAGTCATGAATACGATGGTTTGTGAGGTAGAGCAGCCTCCGGGCGTAAGTTAGAAATCTTTTATTGCTTGTTGTAGATGGTGTGGCAGAATCGCCCGATTTAACACGCTTTCAGGGCACTCGTCTTTCATTAGACACTAAGTGCCCTGCAAGGGAGCTAAACCAAGCGATTCCGTCGAGCACACCCAACGGGAGAACTCGAACAATCTACGTTTTACACCTGGGATCCAATAATTAGTACAAGCTTACAACACTTAGGCCATTTAATACACCATAGAGTCTCAGAAATCATTTATTACAATATCAGGGTTCAGAGTGCGATAAATTAAATAGCGGAAATAAAATAAACATCTAGCAGAGCGAAAAGAGAATCCATCTGTGCCCACCAGAAGAATCCTCCACACAAGGCCTATCTATTCAAAGTGCACCTGCAACAGAGGTAAAATAAACCCTGAGTACACAATGTACTCGCAAGACTTACCCGACTGGGAATATATTTCCCGACTCTCAATAATTATGATAGGCTTTATGGCTTGTGGCTTTATTGTTTGAAAAAACAACACTAAGAGTGCGTCCTTAATTCCTTAACTTTTGGTAGGCGTATTTTATTTATTATCTAACATTCTATATAAGCACCTAGTCTATAATCAAGTAGGGTTAAGCAATTAAAACCATTTCCCCATCTTTCAACTGTCAGTTCTTACTACGATGCCAAAGCGTAGTTAAGCCATACCGTCACGTAGAAACGGCGATTCGCGAATCAATGTGCCCAGCTGGGTACCCCGAAAAGCACACGCCCCGCTTGTACCCAGGCACAAACGAGACCAATCCATTCCACTCCTGTCACGGATTCCAGGTCCCCGTCCAAACTTTGACTCCAAGCCCCCGCACTTGAGGCCCGGCCTCAATGCGGTGCTTAGACCTCCACATGTCCCTGCCTCCAATCAGTCGGTCCGGAAAGAGCCGGAGCCCATGACAAGAGAGTAACAAGTCTTCCTGCTCCTATAAGCAAGTATATACTCGGGATAATAAATCTGTGACTTGACTAGGGTCCAATACAACGAGCGGTCCTTAATTGACACGGACAGGGAAACAGTGCAACCCTTCTATGCCCCGTGGCCGCGAGACCCAACTTGTTACACCCACCAATACCCGTACCCCATCCCTGCCCGATCACCATTTTCTTTCCATCCTTTTATCATGAATGTAACAATAATAGCAATAACCATGTATTGTGAGTAACGACAGGTTACTCACGCTATCGATAAACCTAAGCCTAGCAGCTACACGATCCTATACTAATAAGACTCATGGGTATATATAATACTCCTTCCACGTTGGTAAAAGAAGTCGTTTTGGACAAGGTTTGGGTCAAACATTAGGAATATAAATCATGAATAACTTTTAAGTTGTTGAGTTTGGAAATATGAAAACAATATGAATAGATTTGTCTTGAAATATACTTTCATAAAAGTATACATATATCACGTTTGAATAAATATTTTTATAGAAAAATGAAGTCAAAGTTACGCTTTGGAGACCGTGTCGTTGTCTAAAACGACTTCTTTTACCAACATAGAGGGAGTATATATATATAGGGAGAGTATACTTTATAACTAGCTACAAACTAGCTTATTTTGTAGCCAGACCGAACTGACCGCACCATCCACCGCGGGCAGTGCCTACCCAGGCGCGCGGTCCTAATTACCTGAGCTGCTGGGAGCTGGCCGGCAGGGTGTAATAATTACAGTAATTACTACTTGATGAGAAGACTGAGCCTTTATTTGCATGCAGTCTGCGTGAGTAGCGCTCGTAAATGATTATCCATCGTTGAAGAAGGCAAATAGTAGCACTAGTGCATGCTGGGTGCATTTACTGCTTTCCATCATTGCCCAAGAACTATTTACGAGAATACACACCCAAAACATATTTACAAGAATTCACACCAGGAAATATTTACGAGAATCTTCACCAAGAATATTTACGAGAATTTGTACTAAGAATGATTCACGAGAATCTTCAGTATGAAATATGTACGAGAATCTGCACTAATAATATTTACGAGAATCTGCACTAAGAACTATTTACGAGAATTTGCACTAATATGATTTATGAGAATTTGCACTAAGAAATATTTACAGGAATCTGCACTCGGAAATATTGACACTAACAAATCCAACTTAACTTAATAAATAATATAAAGCAACAAAGCAGCAAATACATAGTAAAATATTGGCTCAAATTCTAAATAACAGTACTAGATACTGTACACAAAATTATTTACTAGAATCTATGCCTTTCTGTCATACCCTTACTAGTTACAGTAATCTTTACTAGATTTTTACAGTAATCTTGATACGAGAATTACATGAGTCTAATGGTTCATGATAACTAGCTAGTTACTATAGTATTGAGACCATTTGACCATAAGATATAGTTACATGAGGAGTCAAATGGTTCATGCGGAGAGGAAGGCGAGCAGGGAGGCAGCAAGCCCGGCTGCGATGCCGGCGCCGGCATGCATACAGAAGGTGCCGCAGATAGATCCCAATCCACTCCTGCTCGGGCTTGGCGATTACGGAGGCCTGCAGCGCGGCGGCCAGCAGCACATACGCCAGCGCCTGGTGGCACGAGAAGACGCCTCCAACCAGGCACCATAACGCCTCCGCCAGACATGGCCAGGGTCACGAGTCACAGGCACGCGAGGGTTGGCGACGGTGCTGGCCGGCGGCGAGGTGCAGCGACGGGCACGGAAAAAGAATAGGCTGCAGAGGAGGATTGGAAATTAGATTAGGATCGGGTCCAAGCGCATGGGATCAGCGGGGTTGGAAATTTGATTAGCTGGATCAGCGGGATTGAATGGCATGCATGCATACATTAATTACTCCAAAGAGGACAACCAAGCAAAAGCCAAACCACGTGGGTATCATAAAATTCCTGCAACGTAAATGCACAACATTTAAATATATCTAATGATTTGCAAAATAAGGGTTATGCAACGGGGCTTGCCTTGGGCAGGTGCAAGGTCAGAGGTGTCAGTCACAGGCGGCTCCTGGAACCCCTCCGGCACGAAGATCTCCTCCTTGTACTCCTCGATGACTTCCTCATAGTCTTGCTCCTCCGAGGCCACGTACTCGACTACCTTGGGATCTACATGCATGAAATGATAATGCGGCACTTAATACGGTGACAACAGTAGATCTTATAATAACAACAACTACTAACTAATTAGCTAACTCTAATGACTAACATGCCAAGCCATCCACTACTCCTAATAAGCAAGAGCTAACCGGTCTAAATGTTTTCTACCAATTAGATTGCATCACTTTCTTTTGTTATCGATTCAACGTATACTTGATTAGGAGAACTTAGCTACCACATCTAGCAAGCTATTAAAATGCTACAAAAATTACAGTAAACATCACATAACCATTAAGCTACTGTAAAATTTTTAGAGTTAAAGCTATCACGGTTTTGCCACAACAATTCCTACAAAATTTACTATCTCGACAATAATAGTTTTTGCATCAATTTAATAGACTTAGTATCACTACAAATATATATGACATGATTTTATCAATTGATAGAGCATGAATTTATGAATCTAACAAAACTGGTTTCATGATTTTTGGATGCTTACGTGACCTATTACAATTTCTCAAAGTTTAGTTATTCACATGAAATAATAAGCTACTTGCTTCACTTAAGAAAATGGAAAACTCAATTTGACAGCGCGGCCCAACCCTTGCCGCCACAGCCCAGCAACGTGTGGCCCGCGCGAGCACAAGGCGGCCCACGCGGACAGCCCACACGCACGCTCTGGCGGTTTTGCGAAAACGACCCCGCGCTTAAGCTAAACTCACCCGCTATCCTATGCACTGTTCTCTGAGTCACAAACCTCTCAAGAAAACCCCTCTGCTCTACCTCCTTTGCAACGGGAAGGTCCCTGGGCGCCTCCCCGCGCTCCGACACGGCGCCCACCGGCACTGAGCCGCCACGCCGGCCACCTGAGACCCAACTACTCTGATTAAGGAGGCCGATACTCACCAGGCTAACAACACGGGACGATGGGCGATGATTAGGGGACCGAGGGCGGACCAGCGCAGCCTCCCCACGACAGTAGCCGAACTGCAAAGCTGGTGAGGACGTTCTGGTGAGCAGTGGCACAAAAAGGTCAGTCGGGTTACGGTAAAAGCTTCCAGGGCTCACCGGAGTACTGCCCAAGGCGACGGTTCACTCGAAGAAAACCCACACCGAGCCGGCCACGAAAGACCCGAGGGTGCGACGGCGTTCCACAGCAGCGCGATCACGTCAGCAACGGCGAGAGGGCGGTGGGGGCCCCGTGGTGGTGCGCAGGGTGAGGGGGTGGCGGTGGCAAAGCTAGCTGCGCGACCAATGAGGGGTTCGAGGCAAACGGAAATGGCTGCCGTGATGCATGGCCGAGCTCGGCCTTAAGGCCAGGCGGGACGAGGAAACTCCAATTGGAGCACGGTGGGGCTAAACTCGAGGTGCGGTGAGGTCGGTAGGCTGGCAAGCTAGAAGACAAAGTCGTGCTCGAGGGGAACTGGAAAATGGTGGCCGCTCGCGGACGAAAAGAAGCAGCAGGTCCGCAGCATGGCGACAGTGCGAGGGAGAGAGAGGAGACCTGCTAACGCTAACGATGTCGCGGCGCAGGGCGGACAAGCCGCAGGCATCCCATGCGCGCAACGCGACATGACACAGCAATGCAACAGGGGTGGCAGCGAGGCGTGGGCGGGCGCGACGGCTGGCAGGGTGACCACTGCGCAGAGGGGCAAACGCCAAGTGGGGGGGAGCAGCGGAAACGTCTAGCCAGAGGGGGAGTCAACGACGCGCTGCGGGCGACTACGGCCAAGCCAATGCGGGACCCGGGCGGCAGCATGGCGCGCGAACAGACCGGCACGACGCGTGGTGACCGCGCACAGAAAGGGCAATAGGTGCCGATGGAACGCGTGGTGACCAGCAAAAGCTATCTCGGGGCATACTAAGCTCCAACCTTGACGCCAAGGGAAACGTGGTACATCCGAGTACCAATTAGAGCCAAAACCTGACACCACTGCCGAGCTAAGTTTCCCGGAACCAACTCATGAACTTGATGACGTCAAACTATTTTCCATTTGGAAGTTTACTCTAATCCAAAGCTGATTTTACTTCAAGTCCATGTTCTAGGCTCATAGAAATACTATCTTTCCAACTTTCTTTTCACAGCAAAGGTTGCATGGCAATCTCCAAAGTTTGTACTTCAATGTTTATTAACGTTTTGCGTATATGCTCTATATCATTTTTGTTCAATAAAATTAGTGTTCGGACCCTAAGTGATATAACACGGCTAAAGCGTCAACTTCCATTTACCCTGTTCATTAATTATATGAAGTCGCTCAAATGGTTCTACCCACTCCAATATGCAAAAAACTACACTTACATGATGCTCATGAATGTTTTGATGAGTTGTTACACGCGGTAACACCGAGGGTGTTACAGATAGAAGAAGTCTTGTGATAGGGGTTAGAGATAGACTAATCTCTCAGCGGTATTGTGCTGGGTAGTCCATTTTGGTAGATGGAAGAAGTCTTGTAACATGAGATATGTTCCCTCATCTAGTAGTTCCGGGTTTCCTTCTAGTCTGCCTCGCAACTGTCCGATGCAAATCAGCACCTGATCCAGCATCACATCAGACTTGGATAGACTGATGTCTGTGAGCTTCACCTGGTCCATGTTGTCCTGCTGTGCCACTGACACCAATCTTGGATGCATAAATCTTTGGTCCATGAACCAGAACCCACGGATTATTCTCTGTTTTTGGCTTTCTCCACATGGCAGCCCATTCGTTACTCTGCACCAGGAAAGGCCAAGACCTGGCCGGACGGTTTCCAATGCAAGAGAAAGCGGTAGAAGTACAAAGGTGGCAAATCATTAGTAATTAGGCTTATGATACAGAATTCTTCCGCCCTGATCCAATATGTTGCAATGGAAATAGCTGCGGAACTCTAGCTAACAAATCTTCAGTCGAAATTCCGGAGCCAGTTATTCTGGTCTATTTTGGGTGCTGTATTTCAGCACCCAAAAACAGCTTGCGTAACGCACCTCTGTCTCTGACAGGTGTTTTTGTGACTCATTTTCCTAGTTGCTTCAAAGGGGAGATTTCTATTGGGTATGGGGGCAAAAAGGAAAGAAAAAAACGGTGGTAGTGTGCAACAACTGGAGGAGATAGCAAGATCGGATGCACTCGATTATTTGGTCCATGAACCAGAACCCACGGATTATGCTCTGTTTGGTTATCCACGCATGGTGCTGCACTCGTTACTCTGTAGCAGCCCCATCCCAAGACCCAGCCGGAGGGTTTCCAGGAGAAAGCGGTAGAAATGCAAAGGTGGCCACTCATTTGTGCTTAGACTTATTGTATACACGAGCTCCTTACTTCAATTTCGGGGGTTCGTCTTATATGTATAGTATTAAAATTTGTCAAGGTCTGCACTTCGGAAAATGTTGTCAGACAAATAAAAACTACTTTTTCATGCCTGGATGTGAAAATTCGGTTTGTAGTTTGCTATTCTATACAGTGTACACCACTGATCTCTATGTATGATTGAAATTAGCGCGTGAATTCAGTTTCGGCCCTCATGTTGTCTTGAATTTTATCGTAATTAACACAGTGTGTTTGGAGCACGTCACATATATAGCCTCCAAGTCAATTATTGACCTGCATATTCGTAGCACAACCGAGGAGAAATGGATCACTAGCACTGTATTAAACAGTTGTTCCCTGTTTGTCCTTTGTACCCACGCCATTGCAGCTGGAGGTGTCAGCAACCTCTAGTAATCGTCCCCAGACGCCATTCATATCTCCCTGCAACAGCTGCTACTTGCAAAGTTGCAATTCGCATCGCTGGTTTGACAATTTCACAGGTAAAAGACAACAGCGACAGACAAGTGGCCAACAACCATCGATCACAAATGTTTACAACTTACAGCGCTCGGAAATTACACTGCAGCTTCCTCCTTGTGCCATTCTGCGAGAAACAGAAGCATCCTCTGCACTGCATTGCTCCTATATGGAAGGAAATCGCAACCTCTACAGTATAAAGCTTGGTTGTTGGTCGCCCCCCACGCAGGCGACACGGGAGGTCCCAAACCCTAGTAGCCGCCGCCCCCACGCTCCTCCTCTCCTGCCGCACCGTCGCTGGAATGGGACACCGGCAGGGCCGTGCGGATCGTCATGATGGTGGCGGCGGGGCCGTCTCGCATATGCGTGGTGTGGTGGCGCAAGTTCCGGCGGGCCGGCTGGGGGTGGCTGATCTCGGATCGCGTGGGGTTCGGCTGACCACCTTCTACGACTGCGGCGGCGCTGGCCAGGGCCCGATCGGGCGGATCGGTGGCGGGGCTTCTCTTCTCCTCCAACCACCCCTTCTCCTTCTTCCCCGTCGACGGCGACGGCGCGACCAGGGCTGCGGGTTGCCAGAACCGGTGCCTGGGCGGCTGATCAGCAACTTTGGCGACCCGGCTAGGTGCGGCGGTCAGCAGCGGTGGGGCTGTGGTCGGAGCTGTGCAGGCGCGGGGGTGTGGCAGCTGGGTTCTTCGCCTCCGCCCGCCCCCTTCCCTCGCGTCGATGGTGGTGGTTGCGCGCTGCTGGCCAGGGCAGTACTGCCAGTGGCCAGCAACGGTCAGCCAGGCCGCGTTATGGGTCGCCTAGGGCAAGGCTGCCCGTGGCATGGCGGCCGCCCTAGCAGCCTGATGAGGATGGAGACGGGCCGGGGGCGACGTACGCATTGGTGGAGCATGCATCGCGTGGCCGTTGGCAGCGTCTGTCGGCAGCGGTGGCGGTTGGCGCCATTGCCGGCGGCGGTGCTCGGAGCTGCTCGCTTTCAAAGACGGAGGCTGTCGGCATCGACGACTACAGGTGGCTCAGTCGGGCAGGGTGGTGGCTGGCGCAAAGGACAAATCGTGGCCAATGCTGTGCACGAGGTTGAGGTGCCATGGCAAGAGCTTTGCCCTCTTGGGCCGATAACGACGACGTCTCCAGACGCCATTTTCTTCCTTGGAAGCGTCATCGTTTGGGCCTCTTCCCTTTGTGTGGCTTGTCTTCATTGGGTGAAAACCTAGACCTTCTGGTCAGGCGACGGTGGCGTCAGTGGCGTCGCTTTCCTCCTTGGAGGTGTCGTTTTGGAATGCGGTGCTCGATCAGTTTACTGCAGGGGCTAGCGTCGTAACGACGAAGCTAGCGACCTAGTTGAGGATTCAAGATTGCGATGTCAACAACGGAGGAAGGCGGTCAGAAGGAAGGCGTAGGCGTGGCAATTTAACGGTCTCACATCTGTTGGCAGTGGACCACGAATTTGGCGAGGAGGCCCGCGTGGGAGGCGCCCATGAAATTGGCAGAGACCGGCGTGGGAGGCAATGGCCAGCAGTTGAGTTATTTGAGATGACCTGCGTGATTGGCGGCAGACGGTTTCGCATTGTGGCGGCTATTTTCGGCGTCAAGAGGTGTTCTAACAGGCAGCTGGAGGACGTGTGTAGCATTTTTATATTTTGATGAGTTAACTAGGTCGAGAAACTTTGGTGTGCGTGCCTTGAGTATGAGTTTGTGTGAGTTTGAAGTGCTGTGTAATAAGGAATAGCTATATGCATCGATCGATGCAGAGGCTGGGATATTAATATATTTCATTTTCTAAGAAAATAAAGCTTGGTTGTCCAGTTCGCGGAATACTGCACCTCTCAGCGGCTCAGTTTCTTGATCTCACCTTATCCCGGCACTTAGTTCCTTCTATAGCAAGGCTGGGTTTCCGGTGTGCCTGTGGACATCTAAGTTGCGTTCTTTCCAATTGTATACAAAAGAGAGAGAAAAGGAGGCCTTCTTCCCTTTCTTCTACTCTCTCCATCCCAAATTATAAGTCATTCCAAGAATCTTAGAGAGTCAAAGCATATCAAATTTGACCAAATTTATATGATAAAATAATAACATTTATAATACTAAGTATCATTAGGTTCTTCATTAATAATATTTTCATGGTATATCCCTTTGGTGTCATAAATCTTTGTAACTCTTTCTATAATTTTGGTCAAACTTGAGATACTTTGACTGTCTAGAATTATTGGAATGACTTATAATTTAGAATGGAGGAAGTACTAATTAGCAAAAGTGTTAGTCACTACTAATTTTCAACGCTATCGCATCGCTTCGCCTTGCATCAAACACAAATCTAATGCAATAGGTGGCTACTATTGCGTCAATTTTGAAAATCCGATGCATAAGGTGGGCATTATTGCATCGGGAATGAATTTGATGCGATAGTAATTCATGTCGATGCAATAGGTTTGGTCTATCACACCGATTTCGTACCAAAGATGCAATAGGTAGAAATTATTGCATCGGAAAATTTTTGTTGCGTTAGCATTGATTTTTTATGTAATATATAGGTGTTATTGCACCGGTTTCGAATATCAGTGCAATTATGAAGTGCTATTGCATCAGATTGATAGTGCTAAACACTGATGCGATACGTGATTTTTACTACATATGAAAAACTCAGATGAGTAAGCAACCCACTCACGTATCCCAAATCCAGACTTGCTCAAAAAAAATTCCAACCACAAGCCCATACCGCACCTTCCCAGCCATCCCAAAAATAAAATATCCAACTTGTGACTCCTCAGCTTCACAAACTGACTCCCACCGGTGACGGCAGCTAGGGCGGACTGAATCCCCACGACGGCGACGGACACTACACCACAACACTAGAATTGGCGCCAGACAGCCTGACGCCAAAAGCAGCTATAGCGTCAGAGGATCTGACGCTAAAAACATATAGCATCAGATTTCTACTGACGCTAAAAACATATAGCGTCAGACCAGACTTTTAGCATCAGATAGTTTGTTGCTGTGAAAATTTTTAGCGTCAGATAGTCCATTGATAATGTTTAGCGTCAGACACTCTTTGGCAAAACATATAGCGTCAGATCATCCAATTAATGAACAATGTATTTATAGCGTCAGATTGTTCAATGGGACAATTTAAATATGAAAAAAATCAATTAGAAAACATTTAGCACATATCAAACCCACATTCAATCTTAATGTCCATCACATAAATATATAGAAGCACATACATCACATGAAGGTTAATACATAACGATACAATCTTGCCTTGCACACACTACATCATCCAACAAAGTCTAGATATACAACCTTGTCTTACACATTACATCATCCAATATATAGTCAAGCCTACCAAAAGCTTACATGAATGCACACTAGCAAGCAATATAATAGTTTGTGCTTGCTATACTAAGGTTTGTGCACACATAGTAACTGAAAAGAGCCAAAAGCACATCCACCAGGTTCATTTATAGGAACTGAAGAGAGCCAAAAGCACATATACATCACCAGGTTATGTGAACCATTTTCCATACACTCAAGCAACAGACTTGTGGCCAGCACTTCCTGAAAAATATAACATGTAATTAGCCAAGTGGACTGGAGCATACATTTCTGAAAAATGTAACACTCAAGCTATACATTCATCAGCTTGTTTTTCTCCTTTACTGTCAGCTTGATTGCAACACCCTAGTTTTTTTCAGCTAATATTATATTAGAATTAGGAAATTTGGGCAGCAACTTATTTAAAAACACAGCAAGAGTAACGATCACATATCTCAAGCATAATTTAAGAAATCATGAACACATCCTGCTACACTGATCCTCCTATTGTGGACAGCCCACTTGTCATTTTCGTAACTATTTTTATACAGCAGAGAAACCTACGGTTGAGAACATTAAAAACATCTACATAAATTCTCTACAACTTTGGTATTCAACATGGAATTTATTTCTTCTGTTTACTATGCCTAATCAGAGCTGCAAACTGAACCTGCAGATATCACGTTGGATTGCACCAGCAGGTCGAACTCAAACAAAATCTTAGCTCCAGGTCCGCCCATCCAATTCGATGTTTGAGTTACCCCATGGATATACAAATAATTACCCTTGCCTCTCTAGTGCATCACTACTGAACATTCAGTCATCTTCTATATTTTTTTAATCTGAAACACAAAGTAAGTAGCAGTTCTGCAGTTCTGTAGAAAACTGTAGATTTCCTCACTGTCGGTCTATTCAACCAGAACTG
Organism: Saccharum spontaneum; assembly: GCA_022457205.1. Lineage (NCBI taxonomy): Eukaryota > Viridiplantae > Streptophyta > Magnoliopsida > Poales > Poaceae > Saccharum > Saccharum spontaneum. Next base: position 4,712,929 of record CM039586.1, read on the forward strand.
AGGATCCAAAAACTCAGGAAAATATAATTAAGCTGGCCTCCACTATGAAACACATTAGGTCACCATCTCCTATGATTTGGTCTCTAACAGGCCACAACACTATTATATAGATCACTACTATGCTAGACAAATAAAACTGCCATAGCAATTCCCACAAAACAAGCCTTTAGACTCCAAGTAAGAATTTGAGATTAAGCCTATCGGATGATAAAAAACCAACTGTTGAACAGAAGGGGACCAAACGAATTTGCAGAAGAAGGCTGAGACCTTGGACACCAAGCCCTATCGCTGGGAGAGCAGAGCGCCGCCTACACCCCTTTTGAGCAGTGCACCATGCAATGAGTGCTTAGACAGTCATGTAACTCAGTTAAAAAAAGATAGGAAGCAACTGGAACTAAAATCAACACTTGAGCCATAGGTGTTTGTATTGGAAATCTGCTAAGCCTTAGGTCTGAGTATTGATTGAATTGTCTTGTGAAATGGTGCTTATTCACAGTCACATAAAAATATAACTCAAGTTTGTTTCCAAAGTTTGAGATCCTAATAATCTGTGGTGAGTGACAAGGAGATTTCTAGTTTATGTAATGAACAGTGATATGCTAATGATCTGAACACAGTAAATGTGCAGCAGTTCTTTTTTAAACATGATTGTATTTTAAACAAGATTGCAGCTTTCCTAATTTCCTTTGATGCAACATGCTACAATACATAAGATTTTCTATGCAGAGAAATATTTGGCGGTGCTGAATGTATAAAACAAACCTATTCCAGAGGTCAATTGGTCCCTTGGATCTTTGGATAAAGCAGTGGCAAGCTCATGAAATTCTGCATCCATTTCAGCAACTGTTCGTCGAGGCACCCATGGAGCCATTTTCCCTGCAACTTGTTGGGGTCTGCGGGGGAGCACCACGGGCAGCCTTGTCTTGTGTTGTTGAAGAAGGTCTTATGTCAGCTTCGTTGTGGTTCGGTGCAGCACAATCCTTGCTAGGGTCGGTGCAGCAATCACACGTTCACAAGACCTACTGAGTTTGAAGCGCCAATTACACAACATAAGCATGCATGTATCAAACAGTACAGTGAACTAATAATAATGGTGTGAAACATAGTGACATGACTATGTGCTGCTTTTGTAGAGAACATCTCCAACTGGTTGTCATGATGGATCTGAATAAAATTATCATGTGAAAACAAAAAGCACTGCCAGGTAGAACTTCAAAGCCAATAGTTTAATGGATCAACAGGGTACTGCCATTCATTGGCAACTTAGTACTCACCACAGTGTGGTACTTCCTACAGTACCAATTATATTTAAAGCTTCTCTCTTGCGTTTACTTAATAATTGTAAACAAATATGCAAAATTTATCTTGCTTTGACAAATTTAATGTCATGGTACAATAGATAAAAATCATTTCAAAGTTGCAGTAGTGTAAGCATTCATGTTCAGTTGGGAACTAATTACATGTTAATTGACTGGTTGGACAGCAAATGTAAACCGAATATGAAGAGCTTCCCAAAATTATCCCAACCACTGCAAATTGACTGGTTGGACAGCAAAGGATAAATATTCACAACAATAGATGGGAACTAATTACATGTTAACATTAATCCATGTCAGTGTCTAACAATCTACCCCCTGCTTCCTTGATGCAATATAAAATAAAAGATATGGATTTGGGATTGCCTAGAATTCCTTACAGAGCACCAAAGTGCTATGCCAGCTCAGGTAGCAATTTGTCCTGGACTGCAGTCACTAACAAATCACTGGTGCGTTCTCTTATTCCCAAAATTATCCTAGCTTTGTTCCATTTAGTTGCATTATAAGATGTATGGGTATGCATTCTCTTCTCTGCTCTTTATAATTTCTTCTCCTAAGGAAAGCAGAGTCTAACAGCAAGCACTGGATCCAGGTCCGATATATACACACAATTCTGAAGTGGCAAATGGGAGTACTACTAGTGCACTAGTTGCAGATTAGAAGCTTATTCGCCACCAAAAGAAACTAATTTTTTCAGCACCTGAAAGAAAGACCCAGGGCTCAACTGGGCTCAATCCTGACACTGGAATCGAATTACTGAATGATCATATGCCTAATATTCCAAGAGATACTAATGTTTTTGAAGAAAATCAAGATTTGCAGCAGGACATACAACAAGGAGTATCGGATGCATCTAGCAACTTTCGGTCCCTTCCAGGATTGGAGAATGCATGTTCCTAGTAATCATCAGGCACCACATCTGCCCATGGCACACCAGCGCACTCCCAAGTCCCAAGATACAATGGCTGTTAGTGTTCTATAATAAGTACAGAGTCAGTAGTATTTTATATCAGTGGTCAAATTTTCTATTAACCATGTAGAGTGGAGGCAATATTATTTCTAAATTTTAGTTCCTGTATGCTAATAAATGTGGTGGATTCAATACCATCTCAAATTCGTATGCTCATAAAAACAGCACGGTAACCAATTACTACATGGAGCAAATTCAATTACACAAAAGAAGTTTACGCCCAACAACTAAATTAGCAGTTAACTGAAAGCCCCCTTCTGAAGGCACCACATCGTCATGAAGAGGAGACCCATGCGTCAACCGGCGTGAGTCCAGGTGCACGGCAGAGGTCGAGAACCCGTCTGCCACACGTCAGGTGATGACCGGCGTGGGGAATTTGGACATACCGATGGATCTGAAGCACAAATCGGAGTCGCGTGCTGCTGCTCCCGTATTCCCCCGTCGAAGCACTCTAGGCGGCGCGGTCAGCTTTGGGGAAGGCGTGCTCCACAGTCACATGCTCCAGGGGGCGCCGTGCTTGTCGTGCTCCATGGGGCAGAGGGGAAGTCGGCGTGGATGGGGCACAGGGGATGGGTGGGGCGGGATCTGGGCTGGAAGACAAGCACCAGCTAGAGTGCGGCGGCAAGCACTGCGATCTGGGGGTGCGATACTACGATGAGGGCTCGGATTTGGGAGGGATCGGAGTTGGAGGGCGGCGGCAGCCAGATTAAGAGCCTGGAGCGCGGCAAAGGTGGGCTTCAGAGGCAGATTGGAGGTGACGCCGGGCAGGAGGGCGCGATTTGGAGGGGAGGGCAGCGGCTATCTGATTTGGGATTTGGGGGAACTGAAGGTCCTAGGGTTTCTTACTAGTGGGCCAGGCCAAAATTTTGCGCGGGAGCTAAACGAGTGGGCACGCGAGAAGTAGGCGCAGGGCCCATCTAGTTATGGCGTCAGACCGATCGACGCTACATATAGTTTTAGCGTCAGGTCATTCAACGTTAAATATCAGTATCTATAGCATCAGACCGTCAGACTCTAAATACGATTTAGCGTCAGATAGTCTCTCACTTATCTATAGCGTCAGATCATCTATCCATAAAAATAAGTTTTAGCGTCAGATATCTGACCCTAATGCGGTGTTGTGGTGTAGTGGGAGGCGGTGAGTCACACGTTGACCATGTCAAGCGGCCATAGTGCCCAAACCCAAGTGCAGAACTCGCGCTGCCAGTTCGCTCCCGCGTGCGAGGTGATCCTCGTCGACTCCGACACCGTCGATGACGTCAACCCGGCCGCAATGCGGGTCGCGTTGTGCATAGTCTGACCCTTAGATTGTTGATATGCATGTGTTAGTTCCTACTTTAAGACCCTTTTGTTAATAGGTATCAAACTGATCCCACGTACACATTCATTAGTTTTACCATTAATTTTCCTATCGTCACACCTGTGCCAGATCGGAAATTCAGTTGTTTTGTACCCAATGACTGATGAAATTCTTAGAAATTTTCCTATTGATTTGTAGTGGAAGCTGGCCAGCGAAACACTTTTATCATTTTTTTCACTTTCGATCTGTAGGTATGATTTATTAATGCAAACACACTTGTTTACAGGCATGGCTTATATGATTCTTCAGCTCTGAGTATGTCAAAATATATAAAAACATATAGGGTACTGAGTTAGTAATCTTACAAAGTGGATTGTGGTGTAAATATAGGCAGGGATCCCAAAAGTTGTGTCATCTTCCAACAAGAGCCTACAGTGTCCTTCTGAGCTCTTAGCTGCAGGATTTCATGCTTTCCAGATCATGCTCAACCGGCAACTCAGACCAGCAGGGACTGGTCTATTCATTCTTAACACAAAGTACAAAATTATATAGCAATTTGCTTTGCATGAAACAAAAAATATGTTCCTTGTAAAAAAAACTTCTGAGCACGACCGTGAATATTCAAACATTATTATAAGTTTGCGAAACAGAGTAAAACTTGTCTGAAGGTGCAATATGAAGACTTAAACAAAAAAATCATCATCAGCTACATTGTCTTGGGCAACGGCAGGCGCGACAGCTCCATCGTCAATGTATGCATCACCATCATCTGCGTCCTCATCACGGAAGTCTTCATCATTTGGTTTTGGTACAGATTCAACAATTGCTTTTTTAATAACAGAAGACTCAACTACTACCCCTTCCATGTTCGATTCGATCGTCGCCAATTCATCAACTCCCCCTGCTCGCATGTAACAGTCATGTGCTCCACCCCAACAACCAATGAGTCAACATCGAAGTCAGCCTCCTCTTCAGCACTTGCTGATTCTGGCATGGAGCAAAGGTTTCTTGGTTTCATTCAAACAACACTAGACCAATCTGATTTCTTTGCGTCCTTGACATAAAACACCTGCTCTCCTTGTGTCACCAGAATATAGGATCATTTGAATATCTAAAACGAGTAGTATCAATATCTATTCCATATTGATCTTTCTTGTACCCTCTACCTTTGTTCTTTGTTGGAGCAGGGACATCATACCAATCACATTGAAACATCATCACTTCTTTTCCACCAGGGAATTCTAGAGAGATAATTTTCTTAATAACGCCATACCAGTCCATATTACCCGTACTTTCATCACCCTTGACAAGGACACCACCGTTTTGTGTGATCAAGTTCCTCTCTGCCGCCACCGTCCAAAATAGAAAACCGTTGATGACACGTCTATTGAATACATGAGCACGAGGATCTGGTCCATGAGAAAGGGTGTACATCAACTCACTTGCTTTCCCTTGTTCATAGTCTTTTCTGGTCTGCACTTAGATTAAACAAAATATTATAAGATGAAAAAAAATATTTTTTAAACTGCTTTCATCACGTGGATCATAAGATGAACAAAATATTTTTCTAGTAACTCACTTTGTCCTCAAACCAGCGAACAAATTGCTCCTTGTGTCTTCTCTTAACATTACGTGGATCATATTTCTTGAGTAAATCCTTATGTTCACTACAGTGTGCAGAACAAACAAAATGCAAAGAATTAGTAATATATCATGTAAAGAAAAAAATAACATGCTAAAATGTTAAATTGAACTCACAAAATGCAAAGAATTAGTAATATATCAAGTAAAGAAAAAAAATAACATGCTGAAATGTTAAATTTAACTCACAAAATGCAAAGAAATAGTAATATATCATGTAAAGAAAAAATAACATGTGAAAATGTTAAATTTAACTCACTCAGCCAATGTAGCACACTTGTCACAATTTGTCAGTATGTAGTGCCTCATGGTCTACCGATGCGACAAGGCTATTGCATCTAGAGCTATTGCATCGGCTCGCATCAAACGTGAAATTGATGCGGTACCAAGCTATGGCATCAGTTTTAGCCCTATTACATCAAAAATTTGCCGGCACAATAGGGTCAAAAATTAGTAGTGAGTGGAGGGGTAGGTATCGAATCATTACAATATACTTATATGACGTATCGATGGAAGTGGATTACCAAGGAACAATGAGATAAGTAATGGAGCTTCGTGGAAGATAATAAGACCAGGTTTCTGGCATGTCGTGATTTTCGTGCAGGGACAAGAAGCCATTGTGACTTGAGAAAAATATAAACCGTTTTGTAGTTGTATTGTATTATTGCCCATTTTTGGCAATGACAGTGAGCTCCATTTAAACGGACTGGTTATGGGTGACGTCACTGGTTGACTAGATAATTAGTAAGGAGTAAAGACTCTGGTACATTCACAACCGGGAGGAAGAACACAAGGGAGCAATGCAGTAACAAGAAGCTGGACCCTCGCAACCTTACTCAGTGGCATCCTCGGCAGAGGGTGCATCGCAGCCTGTCGCCCAAACAATATCCATAGCCATGGGCGGTGACGAGGACATCCCGCCAATGCTCACAGCGGAGGTAACTCTAGTCTTGTGTCCCTACAGATCTAACGTCGCTCTGGAGGCCAGTCGCGCAAGAAGAAAACCCTTGAAGAGTCGGCTTCGCCGCCGTAAGGTGGATGACCAAAGGCGGCAGTCCCCACGAACGGAGCACCCTACGGCGTCAGAAGGGTGGTTGAGCAGACGCATGGAATGTTTGAAATTTCCTTGTGTCTTTGGCAAGGGTAATTTGTAATTTCGCCACATGCCCCGGGTATGGTCTATAAATTCCCGGTGGGTGGCACAGTAATAGTAGAGGAATTAATGGCTGTTTAATCCAAAATTTATTATTGAACCATCTTGTCATATGCTTCTGTAACCCCCTCTTTACCTTCCCTGTGGGACACCCTCGGCCTCCTCCACGCTAGTCCTCAGTGAGGGTAGGAGGCCAAGGGAAGCCCCCACACTACGAGATCTGTCCACAGTGTTCTTGATCGATACAGTGCGAGCTTGTGTAATACCTGCAATACCTTTTTGAAGAAGAGCTATTATGCATAAATAAGGGTATCAGATTCTATCACTTCCTGCCCATTTCCTCTAGTACTAAAAAAATGTAATGGTGCGGTAGGTTGCTGAAAGAATATGGCAACTTAAGTAAACACTCCATTACTGTAACGACAAAAGTGAATTATGAAGAACAATCAGACAAGTAATAAGGCAGCTTCGTGGAAAGCATGATGAAGTTTCTGCTCTATTGTCATTCAGAAAGATGATGCAAGCCAAAAGGTGATGACAGTGAGCTCCACTTAAACAGTACAACAAACGGAGTGGTTACAACAGTAACCTCACCAATTGATGACTGCTAATTAAAGAGTAAAGACGACAATATTTATATATTTATACAGTACATTTGCTTATTAATTATTGGCGAGCAACCAGTACAACATTATTAAGAGTATCACAACCAGGGGAACTTGCCAAACTAGTAATGACAAACGAAAAATATATTCCCTGTTATTAAAGCTAGATATATATACCCCCCATTATTGTAACTGCTATATATATGGCCCCCATGGCCATTTGTAACTCAACTCCACACAAACTTGCATGCAGCTCCATAAGAGTCAGCAAAAGAGCGACCCGCTTGGGTGATTCCAGCCTCCAACCCAAGCTAGTAGCTTGAAAGAGATGAATTTTTGAAACTCATGAATGAACTTAGGGTTCATAGCTTATTAGAATTGCTTGTATCTTTTCTTTCTCTCTAGCATGTTCAAAGTCTACTTAACACCGTACTCATTTATATAGACGTATCCCTATTCAATTTCACCTCCAGGTTGTCATGTCTTACTTGAAATCTCAACTTGGGCTATGTGTATGATGTTGAATTAAATATGACCATGGCCAATTGGCTATGCATATATGCATAGAGGACGTCAATAGCGCCACACATTATGCATGTATGTATACCTTGACTTTTGTTTTTTTCTAGATTAACAATTATATAAGTGGATAATTTAGAAAACATATATTAATATTATGGGTTACTTGAAACATGGAATGCATTTATGCTTGCCAATTATGCTTCAGCATGGCAATCATGATCAAGATTTTAATTGCTTCTTAACATCTAGGATGTTACAACCTTCCCCCTTTAAGAAATCTCGTCCCGAGATTATGAAGTGACAAAAGCCTTCGGTTAAGTAATGGAAAAGGATATGTGCCAAACACATTAACTTGCAAGAAGTTCATAAAACAACAAGGTTGGTTCGGGGATTGTAACCAAGATCCAAAAAAGTTGCAACTAACAAGGGATTTTGGAAATTCAAGAGAATCATGGACATGAATTTCCAAAAGAGGGCTGAAAGGGGAAGAGAGCACATTAATTGTGGGGCTATAATGGATCATGACCACAAACCTCGATACTAGTAGCGCGCGCCTAGCAGAACTACAATGTGGCTGCAGTCCACAGGAGACCCAGACACGGCACCGTGGTCACGAATCATGGCACCATAATAGGGCACAATTGTAGTAGCTCTCGAACAATACAAGTTGAGTTAAGCGAAGTCAAGGAAGTAGCATGTGTCATGTTAGAATAAGCCAAGACATGACACATACATAGGTTGAGAAGTCAAGGATTAGTCCCAGGTTTCTGTATTGAAATGTCATAGAAAACAAAGTGCATCTAGAAGTTCCCAAGGATTAGGAACTTATGGATCAAGGATTATCAAAGGGTGGTTCATTGGCAAAAACCTGATACATGACGAGATTTATTGGAACAGAACAATTATATAAAGAAGAATAGATGTCCCCGGAATGAAAGGAGGGAATCTAAATCATCATTATATTTCAACCTTATATGGATGATATGATGCATGCTAGTCCTATATGTCTTCACAATGTCAATAGGACATAAGTTAAATATATAGGGCAATATTTTATACTATCTCCTCACTGATGCAGACGGAATGTAGAAAGACACTAGCAGAACATTGTCGAAGAAGTTGACTTTCCACTTGACTTCCTGAAGAAGAGCTGAAAACCTTTTGATAACTTCCACTTGAGTCATCATAGCAAGTCTTCTCGAGATATAAGCAGCAAGCATAAGGGAAGTTGGAAGTCTATTTTTAATTTGGTATTTACATTTAACTATTGAATTGAATTGATAGGCAACTTGATTGTAATATTCTTTTCTAAAACATTCCATGGCTCATGGAAACTTACAGTCTTACATTCACTACTGCTTTTCCCTTCAGGTTAGGGACCTCATGTTATCCTCTCAAGATAACTTTCCAGAAATCAAGTTAATCCACCAATTGGCAAGGGTAGATATTCTAATGTATTTTTTTAGTAAAAAATATCACTTATTGCATAGAGCTTGTCAGGCTTCCTGATCTTTTTCACATATCTAACCTCATCATACTACCCGAATGCTCACAAACAAAAGAATACCAGAGGGTGGAACTCATCATATTGCTTCGCAAACTGTGTCCAATCATATATTTGTTTGCTTAGCAGAAAGTACTATTTACAAGCACCTTTTTTGTCAGATATAAGTAGGTAGGACTGCAGATATGATCAATAGTGGTCATCTCTAACATAGCTATTTGCTCCCAGCAACATTGGCACTAGCATTGACCTTTAGTCTGTAGTACATACACTCACTCAAATCCTGCAGTCTCTGAAAACTGAACCTGTAGCCGATAACTGCAGCAATGTGACAATAGCAAAACTCTAAACATACACTCGCAGAATAGCAAAACTAATAAACAGTAGCTACTGCTAGCTCAACTTGTTTTCTACAAAGCTGAAAATGCATGCTACTGCTACCTCTACTTCTTGAATAGCATAACTAAAAATAGATGTTACCAAGAAGGCTCTAAATTAATGGTTCACACTTTCGGAGTCTGAGTTTAGAGGAGACCCTTTCACTCCATTTAGAATTTAGAGGAGACCCTTTCACTCCATTCCCTCTCATCTGCACCCTTGAACTGTTCAGTATCACTGGAAGATTGAATGGTAGCACCATGACCTGTGATTAGTATTTTTTTCGAAGGACATGCACTCATTCAAAATGGGAAGACCGAGCACTTTTGAATGCTTCATCTTTGTTGACCTAAGAATTGGATTTGTGAATGCCTTTTCTTTGTTGAGTGCAAGTTGTATTTCTTTTGCATGGTTTATCAATTTAAAAACAGTTCACTTTTATGCGCAGAACCTACTACCATTCAATGAGTCATCATGTTATGTTTAGAAGAGAAAAGAAGTCATGCGGCAAGGCACTCAACCTTATGCACTAAAAGGATTGAATGTCTCTTTTGTATTGTATGATGCAAGTGCTTGGTGATCAGTACCTTGGTGGATACACTATCCCGTGGTATTCACTACGATAGATCATCCTAGGATCGAGCTCACAATGGTAAGCCACTGGAGAGCATGACTGGCAGGATTATTCATTGAAATTATGCAAAAGTTGGGTTTGCCCTATGTTGGATTATTTGTAAATATGAATCATTAGACTTTGAAAATTTGAAATATAGATGTAATGACATAACATGACATTCAAATTTCACATTGATGTTCTTTTGGTCATTAATGTCTTCTAACAAAGTTATCACCAGTTGTATGCTTCATAAGGCTCCTTTCGGTTATGATTGATTTGATTTACACCACAATTGTCCATGTATGTTTTAGTTGTATTAGAATATTTTGGTCCCATTGCAACACACATGTATTTACCTAGTACGATAAATAAAACGTTGTACATCCCTTCTCAATGACTAATATAAATCATGTACAGTTCTTTACCATACGTAAACAATTGCAACTGGGTTGCTTCCGTAGTGATCTGAGGGCATTGTATGCATTGACTTTGCCTTGGGTAAACGTCTTTGGCTAGCGTTTGTCAACTTCGTGAGATAACAATATTGCCAACCACTCCATTGACTTTACTTTTTATTATTAATTAATCAATTGGTGAGGTTACATTTTTCAACCACTCCGTTCTGTTTCAAGTGGAGCTCAATGTCCGTCACCGTTTGGACCAAAATACAACTATAAAATGGTTTACATCTTTCTCAAAGGGCTGCTTGCCCTTGCACTGGAATGACGACAGCTGCAGCAGCAAACCTCCACCTTGGCTTACACACGAAGCTAGGTGTCTTGTTTGAATGTTGTTTGAATGGTTCCAGGGGTCCATATGTAGTCTACATCTCAGGACGTTGCCTTTGGCAACCGAGGCTAGACTACAGCCGGTTGACGTCGTGCACGAACACGGGAGCACGGTGACTGTGCTCACCGTGGTGAGCAGTTACATGAACACACACGATATATATTCTCAACAGTTTAGATGCTTGATTTTTTGTTGTTTTCAAGCAACATGTAATTTTATCATTATTTGAGTATAGAAAAAATTATGAATTATCATTATTTGAGTATAGAAAAAAATATTATCAAATGCTTGACATGTTTGCTTCAACTTGCTAAACAGCTCACTTACACCTGTTAATTGTATAGGTGCTACTTTTGCTGTTGTGAATTGTTGTTATGATTTCTGCGTCGATCACAAATGAACATGCACATTAATGGGAAACAAGAACGACAATTTTACATATCTATTTTTTATATTTTTTATAATATTTAAAGGCTATACTTTATCTTATGATAACTATGACAATCCCTAAAATATATTATTATTGGCAATAATATGACATCGTTCTATTAATTCTACATCAAATTAAAATACAGTCATGATAGATTATTTCTTCCGTTGTAAGGCACAACAATATTTACTCGTAAATATATCATAACATTAGTTTCATACTATATTTGTGTTGGTAGAGCTAGATATCAAGTTCAACAACTTCTTTGGTGGATCCATAAAAATATCAAATATGTAATTCTAATATCTTAAGTCAGTAAGGGGTTAGTTCTTGTCATGTCAAAAATTGGTCTGTTCGTTGATGAATACGATTGAGACTTCTCTCAATTTTTACATGTTAGTCCTTGTTGAGGATTACACTGGTATATGCAGATAGCTTGGAGGTTTGTACTGATATATGTGTATAGCTTGGAGGTACGTTTGTTGTAATTATGTAGAAATAGATACAAATATAGATAGGTACATAGATATAGAATAGATTGGATGACAAACTACTTAGGATTGATTAGTTGGAGCATCACCTAATAGTACTAAGTTTTATTCCTAATTAAATGTACATCAACGATTTAGGGCCTATTTGGCATGCATGAATTTCATAGGAATTATGCAGATATTTCATAGGAATTAATTCGGGAATAGGGAAAAATTCCCGTGTTCCAAATAGGGCCTCAGTGATAATTAAATTTACATCAACGACTTAGGACCTATTTGGAACACATGAATTATGCAGATATTTCACAACAATTAGTTTAGGAATAGGAAAAAATTCCCGCATTTGAAACGGGGCCTTAGTGATAATTAAATTTACATCAATGACTTAGAGTCCATTTGGAATGCATAAATTTCATAGGAATTATATAGATATTTCTCAGGAATCAATTTAGGAAAGGGAAAAATTCCCGCGTTCCAAACGGGGTAGTGATCAAAATATTTATTTATTAGAAAAGATTAGAAGTTCAAAGAATCAGAATACTATATTTATTATTTTCTATTCTTTGTATATATAAGAAAAAAAACAGAAGACAAGGTAACGGGAGGAAAAAAAGAAGAAACAAGCTACAGAACTAAAAGGGAAAAAGGAAATAGAAATAGAAAATAGAAAAACAAAAAAGGAATTGGGAAAGGACATGGACATGCACAACATTTTTCACAGAAGAAACAGAAGTTTCCATCTGATGGGAACACAGAAAAATCACAGCAGGAGATTCCAAAGCGCATGGTTGGATGAAAAGAATTTTAGTGGACGCTTGCTATATAGAAAGTAAAATAAGATATTGTTTAATTTATTTTCTATTTAAATTAGGATTCCTATTCCTATTCGGTTTTTTCAGGCTTGGAAAGATCAATTTGTCCTAACTATCTAGGGCCATATAAGTCCAGACAAAAGAAACTCTCTATTGTTCGGTAGTTAGAGGAAGACGGATAAAAAAATGGATGAACGAAAAAAGAGCCTGAAATTTTGTCTCTTTATTATTAGGTATAGAATTGTACAATTGGATAAAATTGTTGCCTGAAAATTCAGGCACATGAAATATAGCAGCTTCCTAATTTTACAACACCTCTGATTATATAGGTGCTAAACATCGAAAAGACCCAATTGTTTGCAATTCTGGAAGTTTGCATGCATGATGAAAAAGTTTGGGGCATGCATGGCAGCTCTCCTGCCGGTCCGATTGTTAAAAAACATACACGGATAGGGAGATTCTCTACATGCTTAGCGCCAACCTGCTTGGGATTTTAATTACGGAGAGATCCCCTGGTAGAGGTGCGCTGGAAGGCGTGGCTCAGCTCGCAGCACTAGTGGCCGTGCCATGGAGGTGTTATGCCTCGACTCACTGAGGTCGATGACCGCCACCCCAGCTGTCTTGCTCCAGGAGAACCCCTGCAGGAGCCTACCCAAGAGTGTGACGCTCATAGCAGTGCCGAGCACCGCAGCGACGCAGCCGCGGCGACCAGTGCTGAAGGAGATGAATCGTAGGTCATGCTCAACGAGCGAGACCTCCGCCTCGGGATTGGCAGCGGCTATGTGGCGTTCGGGGTTGAAGAGAAGAGGGTCGTCCCAGACATGAGGGTTGCGGCCAAGGCCGGTGCGGCTGATGACAACGTGGCTGCCCTTGGGGACGTGGTAGCCGGCGACGGTGGTGTCCGCGAGAGTGACATGGGGAAGGTTGAAAGCTGCTACAGGGTGTAGGCGGAATGCCTCGCGGATGCAGGCCTTGACGTAGTTCAACCGCGGGATGTCGGACTCCTGCACTAGCCGTTCCCGGCCAACGACGCCGTCGATCTCGTCCACGGCCTTCTTCAGCATCTCCGGGTTGTTTACCATCTCTGCCAGAGCCCACTCCACTGCGTTTGACGGATTGTCCATGGACGCCATCGTGATGTCCATTACCTGAGCTTTCACTTCCTCGATGCTGAGCATTGGCTTGGCTTCACCATCGTTGAGCATGATGAGCACGTCTAGGAGGTCCTCAGGCTCCGGCCTCTTGCCGCCACCACTGCTCTTACAATGCCGCCTCCACCGCTCATCGATGATCGCGTCGTGCAGACTGGTCACCCTCTCGTTGGCCTCCTTGACCATCTTCTCGTGGCCATCTATGTCAAGGCCCAGAAGCCATGGGAGATAGTCAGAGATACAGAAGGAGTAGACAAGCCCCACGGAGGCGAAGACGGCATCCACATGCTGCACCTCCAATGGGCCAGGGCCACTGTCAGGCTGCGGCTTGCCAAAGTAGCGCGTGCCGAAGACGAGGCGCCGGACCACATTTCCGCAGTAGTGGCGGGCAACATGCCTAACGTGAACGACGCCGCCGCTGCCGGACCCTGCTTTCGTGTTCGCAAGGTTGTAGACGTAGCGGGTGAGGTTGTCTGCCTCGTCGGCACGCTTGCCATGGAGCCACTTATGACGGGAGGGGCAGATGATCTCGGAGGCAAGCACGCGGCGCATCTTTTTCCACTGATCACCGTAGGGGGACATCACAGCGTCCAGGTAGCCCCTGCTGAAGGTCTTGGAGGCCATGGTGAGCGGGCGAGAAGCGAAGTTGGCATCCTGGGTCTTAAGCACCTCGAGCGCGAGCCTGGGACAGGTGACGAGGATGACGTGGACACCGCCCAGCTTGATGCAGGCGATGTCGGTTCCCCTGTCCGTCATGATCTGATGGACCCACCGGAACGCTGGCTTGTCGCTGAGCATCATCTCCAGCAGGTTGCCCACGACGGGCCATGGCACGGGCCCCGGCGGGAGCGGAGGGGTGCACGTGCTCTTCCTCCACCACGGCCTGAGGGTTTTGACGACGTCGACGTAGTACAGGAGGAGCATCACCAGGACTGGTAACACTACTACTAACGCATGGAGGATCATGGAGGCAGCTGCTGCCACTGCCACCGCCTCTAACTCTAATGCCATGTTACTGATCGATATGAACTCGATCTTTAGCCAACAGTTGGTTCAGCTGTGTTGCTTCACGAATTGGCTAGCCCGAGGTGGTGGTCGACGAACGCTTCATCCGCATGCTTATATACTTGTGCTCAAAGTGTGAACGTAACCGAGCTGACCACTGACCACTCGGCATTTTTCGAAAACTATTTCAGGGCATCATGTATATATTTAGATACAATAAAGCTTAATAATGCACAGGCTACAACCACTTGAGGTCAGAGACACGGTGCTCACACCGGCGAATTGAAGTCTTGATAAATAGAGTATGATGGAGCCAGAACTCTTTAGCGTGTGATGGAGGAGAACATGTTGAAGAAGAATCTTTTGGTCCATATATACTTTAGCTATATAAGCAGAGACATTATATATCGGAACAGTATGGACAATAGTTATGCAGTTCAACAAGCAATCTCTCGACAAAATGTGACAACACACGAGCCTTTGGTCCTGCCTGCGTAGTCAATCGATCGCTGGCAAGCTAAAGAAAAAAAACTAGTGAAATTTAGCCCTAGACCATCTAAGTAGGGGCTAATATGTGAGCTAACTTTTAGCCAAACCTCTAAATAGTTAGTCCCTCGGTTCCTATATACCCGGCGTACAAGCGTTTTTCAATTTGGCCATAATAGAACGAGAAAGCTATCTGTTGCTTGGGTGTTTCTATCCCTGCGTGCGCACGATTTGGTGGCCGTCGGATCCTTTGGTATGCTCATTCTGGTTGTGGATATGATCGAAGGACCTAGGAGTGATTCCTCAAAAAAAAAAAAAGGACCTAGGAGTAGACATGTGGATATGATCGATTCATCGGTTCCCTTGTCAGTCATGTCATTCTGGTTGTTCACTTGTCAGTCATGCAACTATTGTACATGTATGTATACAATACTACTTGCATTCTTTGCTCTCTGCATCCGTTATATTTCCATTGGAGTGTTGGATAACACCCGAATGGGAACCCAAATAAAATCCAGCGTCGCTACATGCATGCATAAGGACTAGGCCAGTGTTAGCGGACGGTTTTATTGTGTTGTTTCCAAGACAGCTATGTCATCTAGATTGAAATAAAATGTGAATGAAACACCACTCTCAATGTAGAGTTTTCATTCTACCACAGACATTTAATTCCATGACTCAAAGAGAGTTGGCAACTGTGTCAAGAGAATTTTATCCCCATGAAACTCACTTCTTCTCTCTCATATTAAAAACATTGCCACATTATCATATATGTTTATGTGGTAGCTCATTAAATGCAAATAAAACTCAAATGAAACTTCCACCGAGACCGGCTAAACTAACATGATGGGCGACCTACGCTGCACCAGCTTTTTCTATACGTGAACAAAATTTAGCAGACTGTCAATGTCAATTGCAACTTGCGTTCTAAGACAGAGGAACTAATCCCAGACTCGTTACACAAAAAAGACTCCGAACAGTGCACAAACAGTGCTTAATGGTAAACTAATGTGTTACTTAGCAGGTAACGTCCGAAAAAAGGGAAATGTCTCGTGGAGGGAAAAAAAATCACATCAGATACAGTGATAAACAGTGCCTGAGGGCACGAGAGGCCTCCACTTGTTAATCACGACGCACGTAATCGCAACTTAATTAATGCGCTTGGCATACTTCCGTGAATGTGTCTGAAATCAGGTCTTGTACGCCGGGTATACAGAAACGGAGGGAGTACTAGCCATCTAATTAAGGATCCTCAGCTAGTTTTCGCTTGACCAAAAATACCCCCATATTCACTCCTTTTGGTTCATGAGCAAAAAATCGAATTTAGGAGTCAGATTTGTTTTATTTACAAAGGCGAGGCCGCCTGTCTGAAGCCTAGAAACTGATAGTAAGAATGGGCTTACCCGATGCCACCGTGCACACCACTGTTGTCGCCTCCAGCCCAGCTGTAGCAGGTCTTGACATCAACCAAAATCTTATCAGGCACGCGTGCTTCACTAACTGAAGCGGCACACACATCGCCAGAACCGAGGAAGGAGAGGGTGGACGTGGGGGCAGGGGGCGGAGGAACAGCCAACGGCGAGGTCACCGTGGCGTGACGGCAATTAGGGTTTCGGATTTTGCGACCATCTATGGCCGGCCTTAGAAAAAGGGCCCCTAGGGCGGTGGCCGGCCCGGAGGTTGTGGTGGGTTGAGGGGCGGTGACCGATGAGCGAGGCAGCGGCGGCGGCGGCGCCAAGCGGGCGGAGGAAGATAACCGGAGGGCAGTACCGGTGGCAGAGGCGAGGAGTCACAGATGAGCTCCTACATTGGAATTAAGGAAGGACATGTTCATCCACGCGGGGGTGGGTGGCAGCTGGCAGGGTCACCGGCGGCCTAGGCGGTGGTTGAGGTGGGCGGGGGCACTGCTAGCCGGGGAAGTAGAAGAACCGAGACCGGCGGGGGCGGGGTGGGCCAGTGTGCGCCAGTAACTTTAGCGGCACGCACCGGCGTGGGCCAATAACTTACCGATGCTGCGCTGTCGATGTGTAGACACAATTTACAAATGACGTAAACAAATATGAACTAATAATGTTGAATGAAAATGAAGTGGTTAACAGTTGAGCCCAGGAAATTAAATTCTTAAGGACTTTCATATATTTATTAGACAAAATTAGCGAAGATGATTCTCGATGACCATATTGCTCCATCTCCATGTGATACTCACTAACAATGATTCTCGACGACCATACTGTTCCTCTTACCTAAATGCTCTGTACAGTCAATGTATGTTTCATTGATAAACCAAAGAGCTGGTCGGAGAAGGACGGCGGTCGGCAGCGGCACTGTGTTACGGCAAATAATCACCCAAGAGTTAGACATTGAACACGGGTAGAATAGACATTTCAGTCGCCTTCTCTCTCTTGAAATATAAGAAACGAATAGAATAATGGGTCCGGTGTGATACAGCAATATATCTGGTTTTGTAATGCTACTCAACATATTTCACTATTGGCAGTGTGTTTGGGCCAATTACACATTTGAATAGTATCATATACCAAAATTTCTCCAAATAGTACTAGCATTTATGTCTCCACATAGATTTATTATGAAAATATATTCTAGAACTATTCTAATTATACCTATTTTATATCCTGTATGTTAGTATTATTTATAAATTAAGTAAAAGTTCAAAGTGTTTAATTTATCGAAAAACAAGAATTGCATTCTTTTGTGAATGGAGGCAGTATTATAGAAGCAGTCCTCTGCCCACTCTAGAACTAGAGATTAACACACACGATGATTGTTAAAATGGTGAGGTTTTTACCTGTGCGCGAATAAAAAAGTTTGAAATTTCACATCTACAACTAAAAAGGTTGTGGTGCCACAAGTGCCACCAAGTATAATTTTACGCCACCAGGTATAATTTTACGCGCGAGTAAATACACTGGTAGTGTTTAAACTTTAGGTTCCGAACTTCCATTTTTTTCATTTTTGGATCACTAAACTTGTCCTAAGCTTCAGCATTGGTGTAAATGGTTTCAACCTGCTCCGTACACCCAAGTGGCATGCTGACTTCAGCGTTGACATGGATTTTATATTTTGGATCCGGTACTTAAACTTGCACGATGGTGCCATTTAGGTCCCAAACTTGCAACATTACATTATAGGTGCTAAATGTGAACTTCTAATATTAATTTCTCTGATAAGATTCTAGTAGCCTGTGCTGAAGCACAGTGGCGGATCTAAGGGGGGCTGGGTGGGCTCCAGCCCCCCTAATGACTTGATTTACCACTAAAAACACTGTAGCAAAAATCTCAAATCACCGTTAAATCTTCATGCAAATCAACATCTCCATTGTTTTAGCCCCCCTTGATTCTCATCCTGCATCCGCCACTGCTGAAGCACATATTGAGGGGCTAGTTAGAAAATGAGAAAAAAATATACAAAGTGGCATACATGGGAAATCCTAAATTCATCAACCAAAACGTAAAAAAAAAGAAAGTTATCCATCTATTTAATTCAATTCTCATAATAATAGTGGCAAGATATATATATGCTTACCAACACAACATTTAGCATCAAATTTATGAGCTATGATGATAAATGGTTATATAGAGAACCGACTGTGGGACTGTCGAAGGGGTCACACATCATTGAAGGTTCGAATCAATGATCACAGACCAACTTACGGACCCCGGCAACCGGCAAGGACAAGTCAATGATATTGAACCCCTACACCTACCACATACCACGCAGGAAAGATAAGGTCCTATATATACCTATACCACACATTTAATTTGAAAGTACAGTGAGGAGTGGTGGCTGGAAGAATTGCCTTGTCCAAGTCTCACTAGTACACAAAACTTTACCGAGATAGGCAAAAATGATTAACCGAGGCGGACATCAGAACTACCTCGGATCAAATGTCATGGTAAATGGGACCTTTTTCCGAGGTGGTTGGATGCTCGCCTCTGTAAATCGAATAAAAACTAAAAAAAGAAAAACCCATGGACAGGCCCGCCGAACCCATCCACGCGCCGCCGCCGGCTGTCGTCGCTGGATCCACTGCTGGAGACCGCGTCCAGGATCCGCTGCCGGAGGATGAGCCCACCCTAGATCCACCGCTAGGGGGGGCGCCATGGATCCAACTACCCTCCATTGGATCCAGCCGCCGGGGGGCGTGCCTGCCATGGATCTATCCGCCCTCCACCGGATCTGCAACGAGACCAAGAGTGAGAGAGGGGATGGGGAGAGAGAGAGTAGACTGAGGGAGAGAGAGAAGACCTACTTGTGGATGGATTTGGCCGCCAGGTCTCACTCGCCGCGCCGCCGCCGATTCCCTGAGCGCTGTGCCGCCGATGGATGCTCCGCGCACCGCTGAGGGACGGGACCACCGTCGCCACCCGCATGCGTGGAGAGAGGGAGGTGGATCCGAGCCACCATGTTGCGTCGTTAGTGGGAGGAGAGTGGATAGGAGAGGAGGGGAGGGCCACTGAGGAGGGAGAGAGAGTGGAGGGAGGGAGAGTGAGAGAGTGGAGGGAAGGAGAGAGTGGAGGGAGGGGAGGGCCGTGGCGTTGGGGTTGGGAGGGGGAGGGGCGTGGCGTTGCTTGCGAGAGTGGGCACCGCGAGGGAGAGTGCTGGGAGAGAGGAGCGGCTGGGAGAGTGAAACCCTAACCCCTACATTTATATATTAGAGATGGTAGTTGACTGATGTAGGCTAGCGGGCTAGGCTTGATTTACCGAGGTGGTTGACTTAGAATGCCGCCTCAATTAATAATTTTCTGAGACGGTTACATTAATATACCCATATTAACTGAGGTGGGCCTATAAGGTTGCCGCCTCAGTTAATGATTTACCGAGACAGTTGCTAGGCCGAAAGCCTAGCCACGAATAACTGAGGCGGGCAACCAGCCCAACCGCCTCGGAGGCCAATTTGGAAACGCCTAGCAAACGATTTTGTGTAGTAGTGTCTTGCTGGGCGGCTCTTGCATGCTGTTAGCTACGACTGCATGTGATATGGTCATTTTCGTCCTCCGATCGGGCTGGTCAAGCAGAAGCAGACTCAAAGTCATCACTGGTGTCCTCTACCATAGACTCTACAAAAAAATGCAATTATCGAAACTGTACCAATCAAATTAGCTTATGTTTGATCAAGTTTATAGTAAATAGTATTAAAATTTATGTCATCAAATAAATTTGTTGTAAACTAAATTCTATAACTAATTTAGTGGTATTTATTTTGTATCATGAATGCTACTATTTTTTTATAAGTCAAAGTTTAAATTGTTTGACTTTTTTGGGCGAAGGGACTAAATATCAAATCATGCGTCAGTTTTTAGTCCCCCGAGAAAGTGACAGTTGAAATCTTGCCACCCTATAAACTTTGCAGTTGACAATTTTTTCATTTGAAATCATCTATAGAAAAAAAATTATGTTCGAATTCTCACATTTGAAATTCAAAAATTTCAAACGACCTCAGATGGAAAAAGTACGAAACAAAAGTTGCAAATCCCAAAAAGTTAAGCATCTTTGTAGTTGACAACTTTTTCATTTGAAATCATCTGTCCAATGAAAATATGACGTGAATATCCTCACATTTGAAATTCAAATTTTCAAATGAACCGGATAGAGAAATGACCAAAACCAGAGTTGTAGACCTCAAAAAATTATATAAATTTGTAGTTGATAGCTTTTATATTTGGATTAGTTTTAGGTCCCAAATACTCATTTGAAAACCAGATGAACATAAAATGGCAAGCACAAATATCTCAAACAGACACAAGTGCCTTACAAGTTGAGTGGTCAGGGGACAAACGCATGAAGCCTAAGGTCATGGGTTCGAGCGCTCCCAGCCGCGATGCACATGTTTTTTGCACAAAAAATTGTGACTTGCGATAACCCACGCGTATGGCTGCCCAGTGGGGTCTCTCCTATTATAAAAAAAATTTGTTATTTTTTAGCCTATTTTGGGTTTCTCATCACTGCCGGTTCCAGAACCGGTACTGCTGGTTCAAAATTCAGCGGTAATGGAGATTTTGAAATGGCAGTGATGTAGTAGTTTGTAGTAGTGTTATCTAGGTTCCAAACTTGTTCAATGGGCCACACAAGGTACCAAAACTTTCACCATTGTTCCATCTTGATTCCCAACTCCCAAAACTGCAGATCTAGGTCCCCAAAATGCTAATCAAACAGCACGAGACGTCTAAATTACCATTGCTTGTGATAAGCGTACATGGTGCACCAAGCATAATGGGCCCACATGGTGTACCTTCCTCTCTCTCATCCTATTCCCCACTCCCTCCCTCCCGTTCCACTGCCATCACACTCTCTCTTGCACTGTCTCAGCCCGAGTACCAGCTAGCACCAATAGCAGCCCACTAACAACAATGGAGCGTCTCTAAGCAGCAAAAGCGGCACCGCCGTCAAGACCAAGTGACGATGGTTATTGGCCTCCACACACTCCCTCATATCCTATCCTCCAACATGCCTGTCGAGCTTGGCCATGGCCAAGGCACGATGGTGCCCGGTCATGGGCAAGGCAGGGTCCTCGCCCTTCGCTCTACTGGTGGCCGAATCCACACACCAGTAGAGCCTTGTTGTAAAATTGTCCGGACGCCGCCTGAACAAGGGCAGAGTGTGTTGTCCTGACAGAAGGGGGAGAAAGAGATGACGTGTGGGTCCGGTGGGGAAGGAGATGAGAGCAGAGAGGGACCGGTTGTGTTTGATCCCCAAATTAAAGTCGTGTTACTTGTTTGACTGACTGTTCCTTCATAATTTACTTATCTATTATTACTGTAATGATGATTCAACGAGTACTTCACATTCTAAAAGCATGCGTGCAACGACGACTTCCAATAACATGTGCAACGACGACTTCCAATAACAACGACGACTTCACAATTAGTTTCCACCCAAAAACGACGACTTCACAAGGTCGTGTTGCTCGGAAATTACACTGCAGCTTCCTCCTTGTGCCATTCTCGTAGAAACACACGAATCCTCTGCTGCACTGCATTGCTCCTATATGGAAATTACTACCTCCACTTTTTCTTCACTACCGTAAACCGTTTTATAATTGAGTAATGCTACGGTACTCCCTTTACTTACTATAGGAGGTATTAATACTTTAGATCAAAAAATCTAAACTATTGACATTTTTAGTTTTTTGAAATAATTACTAATTATAACTAGAAAAAAATGAAAAAATTATCAAATTCCCTTGAGAGACCCAACGAGCGCGAGCCCCTTCCTTCTGTACCGTGCGTAGGCTTCCTTCCTTCTTTTCCTTGCCCCGGCCTTCTTTTTCGTGTGCAGCTTCCTTTTTCCTTTTATAAAATTTAGTTTACTTTGATAATAAATATTATAGAAATTGAAATATTTGTGTATAGTTTTATTTATATTTGACATTAAATCGCTGCTAAAGTTGAATTTGTACACTGTAACGCTAGGGTACTACAAAATAGTTTTAACGGTAGGTATAAAGTGTGATGATATTTTTGTTTTAGAAGTGGTTAAATTTCGTATGATATACAGTTATATTAAAGTTGTAAATATTATAGGCAGGCAGTAACGCGCGAATAGTACACACGTAGTGCAATCCTGCATGCATGTGCGGACCAAAGACTTGCAAATTGTGGGGCGACGACTTAGTCTCGTTTAGTTTCAGATGTAAAGTTTTGCGCTGTCACATCGGGTATTATATGGGAGTGTCACATGGGGTGTTTGGATACTAATAAAAAATAAATTATAGAATCCGTCCGTAAACCACGAGACGAATTTATTAAGCCTAATTAATGCGTCATTAGCACATGTGTTACTATAGCACTTTATTATCAAATCATGGACTAATTAGGCTTAAAAGATTTGTCTCGCAAAGTAGTCGCAATCTGTACAATTAGTTATTTTTTTAATTTATATTTAATACTTTATACATGTTTCTAAACATTTGATGGGATAGGGTGTAAATTTTTGGGAGAAAAACTAAATAAAGCCCACCAAAGACTTGCAAGTCAATGCAAGCTTTCAGAATGTGCAGTAGTGCAGCCGGCTACCTAAAGCTCTTGCTCTGCTCCTTGGTGAACTTGTGGTTGTAGAGGCTTGTAGCAGCCTAGCTACCCCGGGCGGCAGAGTGCCAGAGTGGCAGACACCAGGCAGTAATGCGCAGACAACACATGCAAGTCATTGCTTTCAGATTGTTTTTTTTTATAATTCGACGGGGGAGAGAATCCCCCACCTGGATTATATTAGTGTGGCTCTGAAAGCCAAATGTTTGAAATATAAATTTTCGCTACAATTTTACATTAAAATCACATTGCCGTAGCTAAAATGGAGCACCATGCATCCGCAATTTCCTTGTCTTCCTTTGGTAATCTAGCCTTCCATAGGCCGGCTTCTGACTTGCACGCCGTCAGTGCTCCCGTTATCGTTAACCGGTCTTCTCTGAACACTGCGTTGTTCCTCCTCTTCCAAATGTGCCAACAGCATAACAACATGAAGGTTCCGAAGTGCTTGCTTGGAATATGTTCTGGCGATCTGATCTCATACAATTTTTGAACCGGTCAAGTTGCCTGTATCTCTGTTTGGACAGCTGCCCAGAACTCCTGTGCTGCTGTGCATCCAAAAATGATATGAGCCGGCGTTTCCTCCGCAGCCTGACACATGTCACACACCGTTGTGTCCATAATTTTCTTCTTGATCAGATTTGTTTTGCACTGAATTCTCCCATTGGACAGTAGCCATGCAAAGAATCTCACTCTCGGTGGTGCTCTGTTCTTCCAAACAAAGTTTGCCCAAGGATCCTGACTTGAATTGGCTTGTTTGAACGTCTTGTATAGCATAGTGGTATCCAGGTCGCCATTCCTTTTGCACAGTGGACTTTGCCGTCGGTCTGTAGCTGCACCTAATTGTTGCTGCTGTAGTAGATGTGTTACTTCAGATAATTGGAGCAGCGCTGCTGTCGATTGTCGAGGCATGAGGCTGGCGTGGAGGCCGCCCTCGCATGCTTGCTTGATTGTCATCTCTTTCAATCTGCAGTGACTAAACAACTCCGGAAATCTGTCCGCCAATGTGTCATCTCCAATCCACACATCATTCCAGAAGGAGGTGGACATGCCATTTCTTATGACGACAGTTGTAATTGCACGGTAAACAGGCAGCAGCGATCTCAGCATTTCCCAGTGTTGGCCATGTAAGTCTCCTTTCAGTGAAGCAACACATGCATTGCTCTGTACCCAGCGAGCCCACGAGGATGGTTGATCAGAGTGAAGTTTGTGAATCAATTTCAGCAGTTGACATGTATTCTGAATCTGCAGATCCTTTAGGCCGAGTCCTCCTGTCTCTTTTGTATCACATACATGATCCTAGGCAATGAGACATTGGGCACCGCTCGCACTCTGTTTCCCAGACCATAGAAAGGCTCACCGTCGCCGATCAACTTGCTCAACCACGCCTGGCGGTATTGCTAATGCACACATTGCATAAATCAATTGGCTATCCAAGACCGAGTTCACCAGGGTCGCCCTGCCCATATGGTTCAGTATGCTCGCTTGCCAACCAGACAAATACTTATCAGTCTTTGCGATCTGTGGTGCGAAGGCAGTGAGACGGAGTTTGTTGTTGGACAGGGGCAGACCTAGGTAGGTTTGTGGGAATCCTTCTTGACGACACCCCAATGCCGAGATACACTCATTCACTGCCTCTTCCTCCATGAAAATCGGGACTGCAGTGCTCTTAGTGAAATTTATTTTCAGTCCTGTTGCAGCAGCAAACTGATCAAGAATTGTTTTCAGGGCCTGCACATCTGTTATCTCTCCACGCACGAGCAATAGAGTGTCGTCAGCATATTGCAGTACTGGGCAACCCACATCATCCACAACCGGATGCCTGATCTGTGACTCGTTCGTGATAAGAACTTGCAGCACGTTAGCGACAAGAATGAATAGATATGGTGATATCGGGTCCCCTTGCCTAAGCCCTCGCTTGCAGGTAATCCAAGGTCCAGGACAACCATTGACCATCACCGCATACTTGGAGGACTGGAGGATGCTGGCCATCCATCTCCTCCACTTGCGATTGAAGCCTCTTGCTTGCAAGACTATATCCAACGCCTCCCAACTAACTGTGTCAAAAGCCTTGGCGAAATCTAATTTGATGACCAATTTTGGCTTCTTGCGTTTGTGGCAATGCTGAACAAGCTCCATGGCATATACAAAGTTCTCCGTTATCGACCGTCCCTTGATGAAACCGGTCTGGTCTATGTCCACGAGCTCCTTGATCTGGGCCTGCAGCCTTGTGGTCAGTATTTTGGTGATGGTCTTGATGGTTTAGTTCTGTAGGCAGATTGGTCGAAAATCATGGACTTCAGTGGCACCCGGCTTCTTTGGGAGTAGTACCATGTGTGATCGGTTTAGCCATTCCAGTTCCACCTCCTCATCATGAAAAGCCTGAAGGAAACTCATAACATCTGAACCAACCGTGCCCCAAGTTGCCTTGTAGAAGCTGGGGCCGAAGCCATCAGGACCTGGTGCGCTGCAGCGGTTCATACCTTTGATTGCGGCTATAGCTTCTTGTTCAGTGAACTGATCCGTCAGCGTATCTGTTGCCTTGGGCAGATGTAGGTATAACTCTTCACAATCAAACGCCCAGACCGAGTTCCCTGGTATGCCAATGATTGATTTGAAGTAGTCGGTGAGTGCCTGCACCTTCATCTGATGGTTGGTTACCTGCATCCCATCAACCTCATGTGATGACCTAGCATATGGGCCTGCAATACTATTAGGGAGTGGGTCATTGTTGGGCCTGCGTGCCTTTTGTTGTGTTGGGCTTGGCCCATGTATGAAACCATATATGCCTCATGCTACTCTTGAGACAGGCATCGATGAACAAATCAATTATCCTCTCTTTACCGTCTTTCTCCTAGCTTCTCTGCTTGAGACGGCATCGCCGTGCTCTCTGCCGAGCGTGTTCGCCGGCCAACCCTCTAGTCACTTCCACTTCCCGCCGTGCGTGTACGCCGGTAACTAATGTCACGTTCCAAACCCTACGACTATATATATGCCGGCGTAGCCCTCGACGCCCTGGTTTAAGAAGTACAACCCTTATCCCGAGCCGCCGCTCGTAGCTCCCTCTACCTCTCGTCGAAATTCTGCATCTACAGTTTGCGTTCCGGTGAACTCTCCAACGAGCTTTTCCGGCCAAACCGTCGCGTCCCGACGCCAGCCACCACCACCAAGAGGCAGCCCTTGTCGTTCTCTACACCGTGGTATATCCGTTTGCGCGAATCCATCGCCGTTTCATCGAGTTCCCATCTCATCTTGCTTGTCTCCGGCGAGGTTCCACCATGGCTGACCGGAGCTCCTCCAAGCCCAAGTAGAAGATGATACTATTTACAGTTTTGCCACTAATCTTGTTTTGATCATAAAATCTCCGTTTTAACTCCGATTTGACCCGTTCAAGTTACGTTAGGTTCGCATTTGTGAGCTCTACATGTTAGTATAGCTGTACAATAGGTTTGGAAAATTTAATTTTCGAGTTTATATTAAAGTAATTATTTATCTATAGGAAATCTTAGAAAATTCATAACTTTCACGTTTTAAATCCGAATTTCGTGATCTTTACGTCTGTGTGATCGTAGTAATGTGTAGAAGAGTTTTACAAACTTTTTATACTGTTTTGCTACTGTTGGTATACTGTTTTAATTATGTCTCTTTGTTTGCTTCGTGTATGATTGCTCGGATGATTGTGCGTTGATGCTTGATGATCGAGTATAGACGGTGAGCAGTTTCTTGACGATCAGGAGTATTATTTTGAGCCAGACTAGCAGTATCAACAGGAAAGCTTTGATCAAGGCAAGTATAACATGGGATCATCCTTGTTGTCCTATTCATTGAAATTATCATACATATGCATGTGTCCTCCTTGACAACCATAGAGATTATAACTTAGCTGTTGATATCTTGTTTCCTTGTCACATATGGGTTGTGCATTTGGGTAGCTATTGCTAGTGCTTAATTATGAACAATGATCTTGTAATTTGATTAATGGATTAAGCAACCAACCATTAAGTTGATTTTATTACTGTTGAAAGGGGGCTAGAGCAAGGGGTTATATTGTTGCTCTAGTTACTCTCCGTAAGGACTTACCTGTAAGTGATAACCGGGACATACAGTACAGCTGTGAGGGCTATATGGCTCTGGCTCTAGTTGTTCAAGAGACCTTTTCTAGCTTGTTAGTGGTTACCTTAAATAGTGTAAGAATGGCTTGCCACGTTGGGTGTAGGACAACCTCTAGTCTATGAGTATAGCCGAGAAGGAATTATACTATTTGAAAAGGGGGTTCCTGCATCTGCCTGTCGAGTGAATCTAATGGCCCTAACTTGTTAGACGAACTCTTGAATGGTTTTATATGGTTTCTTGTGTTTAGGGATTCATGACCCCTTAGCATGTGGAAATCATGACTCACAGTGAAAGTGTACACCTCTACGCAGAGTTTAATAAACTGGTATACTAGCCGTGCTCACGGACACGAGCGGCCTTGGGGATTCTTACAGAATAGTTGATCACCATTGTTATATCATGCTTAATTACTATTGTTATTATTATGCTCATGTTAATGTTATTCATTATCCTTATTACAATTGATCATCGGTTCATTAATGGAAATTGGAATACCTTGATGCTACTCAATTACTAATTATATGATGAATAAAAGCTAAACGCAGTCAAACAGTGTCTAGCGTTTTGTGCCTCATGAACCCTGTGTTATACTTGTTGAGTTCGACATGGACTCACTCTTGCTATTCCCCCACACCTCAGTGTGTAGTGAAATGCTACTCAGAAGAAGGATAAAGAGGTAGTGGAGTTTCCAGAAGTCTTTCAGAAGTGTTTGGCATACGGAGCCACCAGTCAGCCGTCCTTGAGAAGAATGGAGCCTGAAGTTTAGTCACCGTTCCGCGATACTCTGATGTAAGTGTTAATTTATAGCTATGTATACGTTATATAATAACATTGTTTCTGATACTTTTTCATTCTGATATATGTGTGGACTTTCTGGGCACACATATAATTAGCCTGGTTTTGCTCTTTAGAAAACCGGGTGTGACAAAAATCTATATTTATAAAGTATAAGACATATATATTTCTAAATTACAAACTTCTAGAAATATGAAATTAAGTAATCATAATGTTATGTTTGATCATGCATATATGAGACATAAATTTCTAAATTACAAACTTCTACATTTGTGAAATTAAATAATCGTAATGCTATGTTTGACCATGTATACCAAGTAGACATATATACATTATAATAAATATTTATTTTAATAGCTTATACGCATGCAAAAAATGTTTAATTAACAAACCACATAGCAATAACATAACACCGGCAATTCCCTTTGAATTATATTAATGCTCCCTAATCATGAATTTCATAAGTTATTTTTAAATAACTTTATACATTTTAACTAAAACATTATTATGTCATATCAATATTGGTAATTTAACTTTTACAACTCTATGATATATAAAATAATACTACACACATATAATTATGTAATATAACAATTCAACAAGTTTGGTGCTAGGGTACGATATGAGTTTCAACTTAATTAACATGCGGAACAAATATTCTAAGACCTAACTCCTTTTAATAAAAATAAATTTTGAATAAAAAAATTAAAAACACTATAATTGTACAACTTGGTTAAAAGTCAAAAGCTAAACTATAATTCATAAAATGGATGCAATAAAAGTTTATATATCTTATGGTTAGGTTTAAAATAAATGCATGTCATGCTGTAAAAAAGATAAATACTCAAAATGATATCTAGAGGTCCTTAACAGAGCCTCCACTTTAATCCTTATATAATAGAAAAATAAAAGATAGATCCTAGAAATTTCTCATAAAAATATGAAACATTTAACCATCAATTTGGTATAATCTAATCACCATTGATAATAATAGCTATTGGATCTATTCTATTTTCTAAATAATTACCCACCTCTCCTATTACATAAATCAGTGAAAACTAACTCGTGGTTCTATATTTAAACTACCCACATATGCCATTAAGAAACATGATCTAAAGTAAACCTAAATTTGCATCTAATTACCCAGTACTCCTATTACAATAAATAATTTATGCAACCAAATTCGCATCTCATAACTAAAAAAATTAAATATGCTATCAAATCTACATCTAAAAGATAATCAATATCTTCTGTGAAAAATTGTTTAAATAACCATAGAGCATGTAGATGTTTGTACATTGCCCACTTCTATCAATATTAATATATTAAGATTTGATTAATGTAAGCATACATATTGTGTCAGCACGGATGGGTGATAAATATATATGTTATGTTTCATCAACAACATATTACCTTAACAACTCATATACTAATAATGCTAACAAATTTTTTCTAAAACCATATTAGTAACCATGACATAATTTATATAGGTTGTTACTTTATCTATATTTATATATTTTTAACTAAATTTTTGACACATTTATATTGATAGTATAACCATAATTGCACTTACAATTCCTTGATAGGAAAATTCAGTCATCTTAAGAATTATGGGAGACTACTTATGGCTATATTTTTTGGCCCTTTAACATTACTCTAGAATAATTTGATCATTATAAGCCTTAATAAGATTTAAAATTCTATTGAGGTTAGCAGTGCACTATCGCTTATCTTAGGTGACATGGTGCATGTTTTAAATGATTGCATATTCTATTGTGGCATTTAGGAATGTACTATACGACCTAAAATGCTTATTTTAAAACAGTCCAAAATGAGAATAAGTAAAAGATACAATAAGCACAAGAGTTTTAACTTAAGAAAAAAATCTATAGCAGTCAATAAAAATAAAGTTAATAAATCAAAATTCAGATTCATAACTTGGCAAGGTTTCAAACTAATAGCATATTAAAATATACAAGGTGCTAGGCAAAGTAAAAGTATGAATATGCATGAAAAATATACAAGTCATTCCCTCACAAAAAAGCAACTAATAAGTTTATGATCATTAGATATAGACTATAAAGTATCTATTATGTCAATTTGTTGAAAATAAACAACAAAAACATATAATTTAATAGAAGTAATTTTTTATTATTTAAATAAAATATATTAATAGTACATCTTTTAAAATTCTAACTCGTGCGAGAGCACGGGTTGATGAACTAGTTAGAGATCTAACGTGCATGCAAACACGTGAGCGTGGATTTGTATTGAATGATTCCCAACGTGACATGTAACATTTTTTCATTAATTAATCTATGTGGAGTTGTAACTTATCTCAACGTTAGATGTACATAAACGTTAGTTGTACATAAATGTTAGTTGTGTTTTTTATACGATGTGACAAACGTAGAGGTGATTTTTAGTTATTTAAATTAATCTATGTTGGTATTTAAATTAATTATTTATTTTATAATTCAACATTAGTATTCAGTAATCAAAATCCAACAGCGACGAGCAAGTGGCTTACATCCACACAAGCTTTGCTTTGAG
Source organism: Saccharum spontaneum (assembly GCA_022457205.1). Taxonomy (NCBI): domain Eukaryota; kingdom Viridiplantae; phylum Streptophyta; class Magnoliopsida; order Poales; family Poaceae; genus Saccharum; species Saccharum spontaneum. The sequence goes on from CM039586.1 coordinate 4,743,601, forward strand.
AAATACACTGCAACTTCCTCTTTTGATCCATTCTCCAGGGTCAGAACCATTTTCTGCTCTGCATTTCCCTGAGCTTTCCATATTTATTCCTGATCACACATTGGAGCCACCCGATTTCAACTTATTGACACCAAGCTCAAAACGATGGAGCCCCTACCTCGTCTTGTACTACTATAAAGCTTGGTTGTCCCAATCGTTTCCTTTACACCTTCACTGCTCTGTTCTTGACCTCACCTTATCCCAGCCCCTTGATTCCTTCGATAGCCAGGCTATCTTCATCGGCATGCAATTGATGCTACACACGCGTGGCTGCAGAAATCTAGGGAGAATTAAGGTAAGGACTACGTTTGCACACCATATAGATTACTCTAGATAATTTGTCTGTCAAGTTAAAGTTGCTCCTTTTATTTGCCTCTTCCAGTAGATTCCTCTAAAGGCGGAGAGAACTATTATGTACGTAGCTGCCTGTCATGGCGGAGATGGCGTGGTCAACCCTTGTCCAGGAGGCCATCAGTAGGGTCATCTCCTTTGGGTTCAGCAGGCGCGAGGAGAAGGCGTCCCAAGGGCACTTGATGGAGAGGCTCCAGATGGCAGCCAACGAACTGGAGCTTTCTCTTGAGAGGTCTACAAAGCTGCCGATCACAGATGTCTCCCTGTTTCAACGCAGGAAGACGATCAAGCGCGCCTACATTGAGGCCATGGAGCAGCTCGACAAGCACAAGCAGCAGGCAGTGCCAGCAGCCCAAGAACAAATAGCGCAAGGGGTAAAGCGCAAGCGATGGGTCATTGGCTCCAACAGCCTGTTCAGGGCAACTTCTGCTGGCCTGAACACCAATGATGTTCGAAGATTTGAATGGTTTGCAGATTGTGCTGGCAAGTTTTTAAGGGACGTGGAGTCTGGCTGCTCGCTCCACCACTACACCTTTTGCAACCCTATTGTTAGGCATCTTCTTGAAGGAAAGACTCTCGAGTACAAACTGGAGCAAGGAAACCAACTAAGAAGTTTCTACATATGGCCCACATTTTCTGAAGAGCGTGGTGTAGAGGCAGTGCTAGAATACAGTTATGAGGACAGCACAATGCCAGAGAAATGTTTTTATCTGTTGTTGGTCCTACGACTATCAGAAAGCATAGACATTGTTCAGGTTGCTAATAAAGGCTTGGAATATTTGACATCTCAATTCAAGCTTCCTGCTGAATGTGCAATGGGAGAACTCACCCTACTGCATAGTAACTTGCAAGACACTACCAATTACTATGTGCTTCCTTGGGTTGGTAATAACGTTCGAGAGTGTCGTATCAAACAGACCCAACATTGTCGCCCAGACCCAGCATGCTGCAAAGCAAACAGACACGCCAGATTTTGTGCTAACAACAACATCTCATCGGAGTTAGCAGACATATTCCCAGAGCAGGTTATTTTTTTGGGTCTTCATTGCTATACTTCAACATTAGAGCCTACCTCCATTTGTGGTCGGTCGTTGCCTCTGGCGGCGGTGACAGTTGGCTTCATGCCTCATCTTGGGGATGACGCACTGCAACTGCAGGATAGTTATGCAATTGAAACGATGGGAAATGTTAAAGAGTATAGAAATGCTACCATACAACAAGTGGCCCAGACTCTGAAATCAGATGCAAGCAGTTGTTTCTTACATCACCCGGAGGTGACAAAATACGAAATAGATTATTACTCTAAACATGGTGGCGCGTTGTTTACGGTGGAAAAGCTAGACATCGATAGAGAAGGTGCGCCCAGTACCTCTACAAGTACAAAGCGAACTGTGGGTACTGATCCATTATCTGGAACATGCAGATGGGTACTCCAACTAGCTCATGATCGCCCTCGTGGTTCTATGGCTAAATGAAAATAAATTTACGATGTGCTATCCACTGTGATACCGGTGGTTATGATTTTAAATAAACTAGTCACTTAGTCTTTGTTGTGCAAGATACATGGATTCAGTGAACGATGAAGTGCATTTTTAGTTCAGACACCTCTTCTGTCCTGCTCAACAGTGTTCCTAGGAAAGTCTTCCTTTCTAAAAGAGGTGGATGATGAGTGACTGTTGGCACTATTTATAGTGACATTTTATAGCATTTTAATAATTATTTCATCCGTTATCAGCAGGTTTGTGCCACTTAGGCTGATGCTAACCTTGTAATGCAACTGAAAGGTCCCTGTGAGCACCCAAGAGTGGGGAGTAAACGGGGTGCCTAATAACAACCTAAAACCTATGGCTTAAATAAAACTACCACTAAAAACCCATAAATTAGTTCTAGTATGATGTGCAACTAAAGTTTTTCTTGTGTACTATAACATACCAACAAAATGTTTTGTAACATGGAGCCAATCCAGTCAGCTAGCCTAAGCTAATCTAGGAAGGTCAAACTCACACAAGTAAAGTAAAAGGAGACAATATATTCCTTGAGCCCCCTAAAAAAAGATGATTGACCCGTATGTGCCATTGAAAAGTTCGTTGTCACTCCTTTGTCATCTTTTGAATTTTTCTTCCCCCTAGTGCCACTTCCGTTAGGTCGATATTAACTTCTTGGCTACCTCCGTTAGGTACCAAGTGGCGCATAGGGGATTGTCTATAAATAACCAAATGATACATATACAAATTTTGTATTCAATATGTTAACTACAAAACAATGGAAAATGAAAAAAAAATTCAACTACAAAGTTTTAGTCTCTTGGAGCACTACAACTTTGATATATGGTGTGTCTCCATCCGATATCATTTGAAAAATTCAAAAAATTGAGAACTTAATATATATTTAGGCTCCTAATAATAAATAATCTTTAATGGGAAAAATTTCAACTACAAAGTTTTAGATCTCTTCATGTAATACAAGTGCGATATAGGATGGGTCTTCATTCGAGAAAATTTGAAAAGAGTGAAGTCCATGGCCAGTCTTCAAACTTGTGTGGGTGTGTCTACCCGGTCCGCTAACTTAGAAAAGTGTGTTATTTCGGTCCTTAAACTTTGTTTGGGTCTCATATTCATTCAAACAAGTATGGATCTATGCCCGAGTGCCGAGATAAAACTTGATTGCTTGAAATCGAAGATTAGTGGGGTTATATATGATATCACCTAGACACAAAAATTGCATAAATGTTTATAAACTTCTTGAGGTGTTATTTTAAGAAAGGCCCCGTCTTCTACCACGTTAGCAAGGCAAGCTCATCCCACCGCCGCCTCTACTGAGCCGGCAAGCAGGTGAGGCACGCTGCGGCTGCCAGGCAAGCGTAGGCGAGGTGCCGACACCGACGTGACGTACTGTGCCCAAGACAACTCCACCTCCCTCCTTTTCACATCTACTGAGCACCCTGAGATTCTTGCATCGAACCTTTCCGCACTGGTAGCCTTTGGTCACAGTGCCGACACAGAGCCACATGAGCAGGAGCCCAACGCAGGAGAGGACCGACGCCCTCAAGAACAGAGAAAGGGGCGGTCCAAAATATCAACCAAAACCGATCCAAAACTTCATAAATCGCTTCGAAACTTTGCACAGGCAATCACCACAGAGTAGGTAAGTTATTCCTAAGAAACCATCGCCCAATTTGAACTCTACCTCCGGAAATTTCACATTGCGTGTTCTAGTTTTTCCATGAAACAAAAATCAGCTCGAATCTTCGTGCTCGTGTTGATTCAATCAAATTCAATCATAGAGCAACATCAGCACATATTATTCCAAGAATCTAGCCGGCCAAAACCTCCAAAGAGGTCATCGAACAGGTCGAAGCAAGAACAGGAAGGGGAAAAACTGGACAGCAAAAGGCACACGAAAAACAATATTAAAGCCTCATGATTTGAATCCCAGATTACACCGAGAGGTTAAGCCCTCTCTTCCAACAAGAATCACAGGTTCAGATTACACATTCACGAACTCGTTCATCTGTGGACCTCTAAGCAACCTTAGAGGGAAAAAACATAAGAACAAAATAAAATGCTAAGAGGTGAGAGGGTTTGGGGCAGCCTCCTCTCTTATTTACAGCCTATTACACATTCCCCACTCGTCCCTAAATATTTTAGAGCGAATCATCTAAGTCTAAGGGTATTATGGTACAACTCCGAGATTCGCTAATCCGACGGCCACACGCATTTTATACTTAGCTTCGCCTCAACACAGGTCTCGTGAAGACACCACGTGCTGCCACCGATTCCTGCCGGAACCGCACCCTGGTTTTGATCGAGGCCCAAACCCGAAAACCGTCCACCGGTGGTTTTGAGGCTCAAACCACCAAACCGTCCACACACAGGCGGACCGGCCCAAACCAGCAAACCTTCCATCCCCGGTTTTGAAGACCAAACCAGCAAACCCTCGTGCACGTCTCGCCAGGTATGACTAAACGATGTCGACGCGTGTCCGACCTCCGCCAAGCTTGACACATTTGCCTTCCTTTTTGACTTGACTGACTCGCTGTACATCACCTATGTAGATGCGTGTCTGGCCTGCAACAAGTGCCACGACGCCATCGTCCTCTTCCTTGACTTAGTCGACGCCGTCTTCATCACATATGTACTCTTGCACTTGTCGATGTCCCCAAGTGTCAGCCACCGCAGCTAGTTGCTTGGCTTCCTGTCTCTCGGTCCAAGCCTCACGTCCATCCTTCACATCGCCCAATCCATTGGCATGCACAACATGACCCTACTTGACATTCACCTCGCCATCGATCACTGCCTCCGAGCTCCACACATGCGCACCACAAGCGAAGAGACATATTGCACAACCCAACTCACGCCATGGTTTGATCACCAACTCAACTCAAGACATAAATCACATTGATAATCACTCATCACAACCGAATTTACAAGGGCATATATCCACCTTGTTATCGCAGGTTTGATCTTCTCCGCATGGTGGTGCAGTCGTTACTCTGGCCCGGTACCAAGTCATTTGTGTTCAGCTCGGTACTTCAATTTCGATGCCTGTCTTATATATAATATTATGTTTAAGGTCCCTGGCTTAAAAAAAAGGTGTACTCCTTCCCTATGTTTCTCCCCTACTCTACCTGTTTCTCTGCCCTGTGTTTGGTTGACCAAAAAGATGGCATCTATGTCTGTCATTCGGTCTATTGCTGACTGGAATCATCTGAGACCAGAGATCGAAACTACTACTGTCTGGGAAATAAAACTATCCTGTCATGCCTGGATGTAAAAATTGGGTTTCAACTTTGCTGTTATATGTTCAAGGACTGATGTCTATGTATGATGGAAATTAGCTCAAATTCAATTTTGGCCCTCATGCTCTCTTGAGTTTTGTCCTAATTAACAGAATCTTTTGGAGCACGTCGCATATATAGCACCCAACTTGATTTGCAATCTCGTACCAGAAAATGATGAATTTAGCCACAAAATGGGAAAACATAAATTCATATTTTCATAGAATACCTATTTATATTTGTAATTGATGTTAATAGTTTCTATAAACTGATTAAAGTAAGATGGTTTGACTTATACCAGACCTAGAACCTGTCCTCTGCATTTCCTTGAGCTTTCCACCTCGTTTTAACCTACACAACTGTATGCTGAGAGCCTGAGATAGCTGCTAAATAATTCACACTTCTCTCTCTACACGTACAGCGTGCAACCCACTAATAATCATCATCAACAAAGAATGAAATCGGAGATCATCCAAACGTTTTTAAGCGCAGGCAAATTGTCCATAACAGAGATGAAAACAGTCCATAATTAACTGCATCCGCGTAGAGTGTCCAAAAGGTAGCAATCGGGAAGACTGACCAAAGAATTTGCGTGCCTGTGAATGTGATGGGGCTAAATCCAACACCGACCGCCAAGTGGTCAACAACCATCACAAGATTTACATAGCATTCAGAACTTACACAGCAGCTTCCTAGGAATAGAACCATCCTCTGCACTTCATTTCCATGACCTTATTTCTAGGTATGTTCTTGATCACACATTGGAGCCGCCCATTTCAACTTGTCCTCACATTGAGCTCAAAATGATGGACCAGCTGCCGCCATTTTTTTTTGAATACCTCTCAGTGCTCTGTATTGATCTCACCTTATCCAGGCCCCTTCATTCCTTATATATATATATATATATATATATATATATATATATATATATATATATATATATAAGGAATGAAGGGGCCTGGATAAGGTGAGATCAATACAGAGCACTGATATATATATATATATATATATATATATATATATATATATATATATATATATATATATATAAGGAATGAAGGGGCCTGGATAAGGTGAGATCAATACAGAGCACTGAGAGGTATTCAAAAAAAAATGGCGGCAGCTGGTCGAGCACCTTTAGTTTGACGAATAGCAAGGATGTCATCGGCAGGCACTACTTGATGCTACAAGCGGGTGGCTGCAGCAATCTAGAGGAGAATTAAGGTAAGGACTACCCTTGCTTGCCACATATATCACTGCAAGTCTAGATCATTTATTCGTCAAACTAAAGGTGCTCGTTTTATTTGTCTCCTTGCGAACACAAGGTTGACAAGTACCCTTGTGTGTTCGTTTTGTAATGAGTGATTGTCAATGTTATCCACGAAGTAGGTTGAGTGGTGACTAATCCTACCATGGCGAAAGCTATGTTTGCGACATGTCTTTTGGCTTGTGTTGTGCAGGTGTAGAGCTCGGATGTGGTGGTCGACGGCGAGGTGAAGGTCAAGGAGGACGTGCCGTGCCGACGGACTGGGAGCGGTGAAGGACGGACGTGAGGCTTGGACCGAGGGACCCAGAGGCTTGGTGACTAGCCGCGGTGGTGGCTGACACTTGGAACATCGACAAGTGCAAGAAGACATGGGAGTGACGGTGTTGACCGAGTCAAGACGGCGGACGTGTGGATCGAGCGAGGCTCAGAGGACTTGGCGTGCCGGCCGATCGAGGACGGCGGTGACACGTATCGAGCGGCGGGGGACGCGTATGGAGCTACTCGCGAGCGGGTTTGGTGGTTTGGGCCTCAAAACCATCGGTGGTGGGTTTACGGGTTTGGGCTTCAAAACCCGGGCGGAGGTTCCGAGGAGGAACGGACGGCACATGACGGCATCAGGGAGTTCGCGTCGAGGCGAAGCTACTGATGAGAAGGCGCGGCGGCCGTCGGATGAAGATGACACCGGGTTGGACCATAATGCCCTTGGCCTAAATGGTTTGACTCAATTGTATCCAGGGGCAAAACTGGGATTGTGTAATAGCCCTGTTAAATAGGATGAGGGAGCCCCATCTCCCTCACCTCTCTCCCCACTCTCATTTCCCCTCTTTCTGTTAGGGTTAGCTTCTTCTAGTTCATGAGAGAGGTCAAAAATTTGCTGTATTTTTAGTGGTGTTTGTACTGAGATTTAAAGTGGGAATGGAGGCCCAAATCCTCCTTGTGCCCTCTGGGATTCTTGATATGAAGCTGTGATTTTCGTTGTTTGTGTTCTTCATTTTTTCTCTTTTTTCATGCTTGGCTACGATTTGATTTTCTCGGAGTTTAGGTCAATCCCAGACAATGATTTCTTGGGGATAGGTTCGTAGTTTGATCGGTTCAAATTTTGGGCGTGGTTTGTGTTGATTTGATCCGGTTTTCAGCAGATGTTTGGGCCGCTCTTTTTCCTGTGTTCTTGCGTCCGTCTCTGCTCTGCTCGAGTTCTTCGCTCCCTGGCGTGCTCACGATGCAGGACGGCACAGCAGCAAGGGCAGCAGTGCCGTGCGTCGGTTCTTCATTGCAGGTTCGGCTCTGAGCCCAGGCGCCCCTTCGGTCCTGCACCGTGCGCCACCAGAGGCCGAGCAAGTGCTCGTTTTTGGTTGTCCTCTCCCTCCTGTGCAGTTGCTCGTTCCTCTCCCTCTCTCTGTCCAGCGTACAGGCAGGAGGCAGCTGTTTCTTTGCTCGGCAATTGACAGCAGCAACATGAATTAATTTTCCAAATCCTGTGTAGTCTCTTTCAAGCTACAGGAAGCGATCATTGCTAGCTCATTAGCATCCACGTTGTGCACAGGCAGCAAGAGATTGAAGGCATGACCTGTGTTTAGCTGCCCCTGCAGGTTTGGTCTTCCGATTTGTTCTTGGCTCTGTGAACCAAGGTTGGCCGGTGCTGGTGTGCGGTGTGCAGTCCCACCGCTCGTTCTTCTCTGCAGCAGTATTCGGTGGAGAGCAGCTTCTCTAACCGTGTTTCTCTTGTTGCTTAGAATTTTCGGCCCAGCAATTTAATTTCGTTTGTGTTTTGTGTATTTGGCGGTGATTTTAGGATAGTGGCCAAAAGTTTCGCGAGAAATTTTACGGCTCTCATTCACCCCTCTTGTGGTCGCCGTTTTCGGTCCTTCAATTGGTATCGGAGTCAGTTAAGGATCATTCTACCTTAATCGGTCCGTGATTCACGAAGGCGACATGGAGCGTGGTTCCGGTAAACCACTGTTTTTCGATGGAACAAATTATCCCTATTGGAAGATTCGCATGTCCGCGCATCTCCGAGGGATTGATTGGCTTGTTTGGGAGATTTGTGAGGATGCTACTTACGTTGTGCTTGAACCCCATGCTCGTGTCATGTAAGATCAAAAAGATCGGCACAACGCTAATAGCAGAGCTCGCGCAGTTCTTTTCTTGAGTCTTTCGCTTCCAGAGTTCGAGAGAGTCTCCGATTGTACTACCACTCGGGAGATCTGGGTGAGGCTTCAGAGCTATCATGAGGGGGACCGCACAGGTCAAAACCATACTCTACGAGATGTACAAGAGGGAGTACGAGAACTTCACCTAGTTTGATGGCAAGTCCATCGATGCCATGTTTTCTCGCTTTCAGACCATCGTCAACAAGATGCGAGCAAACAAAATACAGTTACCTTATGACGATCATGAGAGGGCACTCAAGCTTCTATATGCCCTAGATCGAAAGGTATGGGATGTGAAGGTGTCCGTGATCATTGAGTCTGCAAGCTACGACACCCTCACCGTGGATGAGCATTTCAGCAAGCTCAAGTCCACCGAGATCGACTACTAGACCCAAGCCAAACTCAAGAATACCTCTGCACCGACTATGGCTTTGATCTCAGGTAATGGCTCAAGTTCTTTGGCTAACCCCTCACAGATGTCATTTGCCTTGTCTTCTTTGGTGTCTGTCACAGAGGAGCAATTGGTGGCCCTTGGGGACGAGGAGCTGGCGTTGATCATTAGCCGGTTCTCGCGGTTTCACAACAACCGCTTGAATCGCTGGCGTGGTGGTGGTCCAAAGGAAGGATGCTACGGCTGTGGAGACCCCGACCACTTCGTCGTCCACCGCCCCAAGAAGAACAAGCACTCCTCCGACAAGCACGACTCCAACAAGCGCAAGGACAAGCGCGAGTACAGCTCCAAGCACAAGTCCAAGGGAGGATTCGACAAGGAGGCGCTCAAGAAGAAGTACTTCAAGAAGGTCAAGGCCCAAGAGCGTGCCTTCCTCGCCTTTCTCAGTGACCTCGACAATGACACTGACGACGATCATTCTTCTTCCTCGAGCGATGATGAGTCCGAGAAGAGACGTGAGGACAAGTTGACCGGGCTTTGTTTCGTCGCCAAGTCCATCCACGGAGGCTACTGCACCATGGCCGTGGATGAAGGGGTGAAGCCCAACAAGGACGTGCTTCCCGGCGACGACGACTCTACAGATGTAAAACCCACCGTCGATGCTCTTATTGCTGAGCTTGATATCATGACTGATACTTTGATGAGTCAAGATAAGTTGCTAAAACGTGCTGCTCGTGAGAGGAAAGAATTTAAGGACAAGCTAGAAGTTGTGGAGAAGGAGCTTGCGGAAGCTAAGAAGCTTGTGGTTCATGTGTCTAACGAGGTTGAGTGTGATGAATATGCTGTTCATATGACCAACTTTTCTGAGTTGCAATCTAAGTATGTTGTCTTATTAGATGAGAACATTGAGCTGAAGGCTAGGTCTAGCTTATTGGGTGCGTGCAAATCCTATTCGAGCTTGCAATCTAAGCTGACAGAGAAGAATGCCAAGATCCTTGCTCTTGAGAAGGCCAGTTCAGATAGCACGGTTGTTGAGTGTGCACATTGTGAGAGCTTGGTGTTGGAGCTTGAGTCTTGCAGGCATGACAAGATGAGATCCGAGGAAGACAACACATACCTTCGGTCCATCTTGAATTGGGTGTCTTATAGTGAACCGCAGTTGGGCATGATGATGAGCCAGTTCAGGTGGGGTACTAGGACATCGGGAGTACGCTTTGCTCTAGGTGGGAAGGGTGAACATGTCTATGGCAAAGTTGGTGTGTTCAGTGGTTTGAACCCAAGTGAGAAACCTTCCACTACTCTCAAATTGATCAAGATCAATCCACCTAAGCCTACCGAACCCACTGTGAAAGATGGAGTGTTTGAAGAACCTCCAAGAGCTCCACCCTAGAAACAAGTTTGGGTTCCAAAACCGAACCATGCAGAGGCAAAGAACCTCCAACACCTATGCATCAAGAAGATACCAGAGGCAAAGGCCTCGGGGATGAAGACCTACGCAGGAAGAGGGTCCCAGAGAAGAAGGCCCAAGCAATGAGCAAAGCCGATGAGCCATGTAACAAAAGCAGCAGATGGGGCCGAAGGCCAAAGATGAAGTCTGGAAGATCAAGGCACCTCAAGCTAAAAGCCTCGAGAGGTAGAGCATGTATATGTTAGAATCGTGCGCGTGCTCTTTTCTCCATGCCCTTTTTCCCACAAGGTTTTTGGGATGGAGTTTTTAGTGAGGCGCGCACGTACAGGTTGTGAAGGGCAATCCTCGTAACCGTGAGTTGTATTGTGCCTCTTCTTGTATAAGCATCTACTAGGTCATGTGGTACCGGCCATAACCTAGTAGCTAAGGGGCTACGGTTGGGGGAGCCCTGCAATATGGGCCAACTCCCCCTAAAGGGGCACCATGAAGTTAAGTTGAAGGCCACGATGAAAAGACTGAGACTAAGATGTCATTGATGCACAATGCAGAATAGGCGGAGGCTCCTACGGAACACTCAGAGGCTCTTACGGCTCAGGCAGAGGTGACGTTGGGGCACGCTCGCCCCAAGTGGCAAAGGTTCCAGCTAGAGGCGTGAAGGTCCACTGTAACACCTCGGTGTTACTCAAGCATTTGCATTGCACCGTGCCCTTCGTCGGGGTTGTGCCCTAGCTCGCCGCCCGCCAGTGACACCCCCTGCCCGGGCCTAGAGGGGTCACCTCACGGGGCTGGCCCCCGTCACTACGCCTGACGCGGGTCCCGGGCCGTCGCCTCCGGCACCACCTGTGCGCTTGCCCAGCCGGCGCTCGTCTACCAGCGCCGTGCACCTTACGGGTCGGCCCCCGTTACTACACCTGACGTGGGCTCGGGCTGTTGACTCTGGCACCACCTGCGCGCTTCGCCCAGCCGGTGCTCGTCTACCAGCGACGTGCACGGCCGGAGCCGCCACCTCTGTCCCCACCGGTGGCCCCTTCTTCGCCGGGGTCCCCTCTACCACCGACTGCTTCTCCGCCGGCGACACCGACACTGCCGCTAAGGCCCTCGGCTAGCCGTGTCGTGACACCGATGTACCACCCCCCGCTGCTTCACCGCCACCCGCGTCATGTTCACCCTATGGTGACGCGACACGCGGCTGGTACCCTGCAGCCCCGGGCTCTTGCAGCGATGTCCGGGGACTCGCAGATCTCTCTGGTACCCTCTTCCGTCCGTGAGGCCTTGCTGGATCCTCACTGGTGCCGCGCGATGGAAGAGGAGTACGCGGCGCTCCTCGCTAACCAGACATGGGATCTGGTGCCTCGTCCACCGGGCTCCAACATCATCACCAGCAAATGAATCTGGACACACAAGCACCGGGCTGATGGCACTCTCAAGCGGTACAAGGCTCATTGGGTTCTCTAGGGCTTCACTCAGTGCCCCGGTGTCGACTATGACGAGACTTTCAGCCCCGTGGTGAAGCCGGCTACCGTCCGCACGGTGCTCTCGCTAGCCCTCACTCGCAGGTGGCCTGTGCATCAGCTGGACGTCAAGAATGCCTTCCTGCGTGGCATTCTCACTGAGACTGTCTACTGCAGCCAGCCGGCGGGGTTTGTTGACTCTTCGCATCCCGACATGGTGTGTTGGCTCAACAAGTCTCTCTACGGCCTCAAGCAGGCCCCCCGGGCGTGGAACCATCGGTTTGCTGCTTTCCTGCTGACACTGGGGTTTGTGGAGGCTAAGTCAAATACGTCTCTGTTTATCTATCACCATGGAACTGACACTGCGTACCTGCTGCTCTATGTTGATGATATTGTCCTCATAGCCTCCAGTGAGTCACTTCTCCGCCGCATCATCACCGCTCTTTAGCAGGAGTTCGCTATGAAGGATCTGGGTGTGCTCCATCACTTCCTCAGGGTCACTGTTGAGCCTCATCCTGCCGGGTTACTTCTTCACCAGCGGCAGTATACTCTTGATATCTTGGAGCGAGCTGGGATGACTGACTGCAACCCCTGCTTCACTCCGGTTGATACACAGGGCAAGTTGTCAGAGGCAGAGGGCAACCCAGTGACAGATCCCACTGCATATCGGAGTCTTGCCGGTGTACTACAGTGCAAATCGAAGGAGGAGCCGAAGCTGCCGAAGCCGCACCAAACGGGCCCTTAGACGCAGGAAGCAGATCAAGTCTGCCTACATCGAGGCAATGGAACTGCTTGACAACCACAAGCAGCAGCAGGCGGTGCCTGCTGCACAGGAACTGCAGACTGGACGAGGAGTAAAGCACAAGAGATGGACTTTTTGGGCTAATAACATGTCCTTGAAACCTTTTGTTGGCTTGAGCACAGATGCTGTTCGAAGATTTGAATGGTATGCAGATCATGCCGGCAGGTTTGTGAGGGATGTGGAGTCTGGCTGTTCACTTCATCACTACACCTTTTGCAACCCTATTGTCAGGCATCTCCTTGAAGGTAAAACTCTCGTGTATTATCATTTGGAGCAAGGAAACCTGCTACGAGGTTTCTATATATGGCCCGTGTATTCTGATGAACGTGGCTTGGAGGCAGTGCTGGCATACCGTTATGGTAATAGCATAATTAATGAGAAATATTTCTTTCTGTTATTGTTCCTTCGACTTTCTGAAAGCACAGACATAGTTGGGGTTGCTATTAAAGGTTTGCAGTTATTGACATCTGAATTCAAACTTGCTACTGAATTTGCAATGGGAGAACTCACCCTACTATCTAATTTACAAGACATTGGCCATTCGTATGGGCCACCATGTGTGGGCTTTCAAGAGCATTATATCAATGACATGCAACTTTTCCGCCCAGACCCAGCATGTTGCAAAGGAAGTAACGGACTTTGTGGTAACAACAACGTCTCGTCAGAATTATCAGATATGTTCCCAGAGCAAGTTATTTTTGGGGGTTTTGAGTGCACGTCATTTGATATGGTGGGCAGAAGCAAGAGCAGAGGCGGTGGGAAGCCACCTCTGTCGCTGAGCGCTGACTTCTGGCCCCATGCTGCGACTGAGACCCAAGATAGTTATGCACTCGAAAGGATGGGAGACGTCCAAGAGTACAGAGATACTAGCACACAGCAAGTCGCCGAAGGACTAAAACTGGACGCAATCAATCGTTTATTATGTCAGCCAAAGCTGACGGAGTACAGAATAGATTGGTACTCTAATGTTGGAACAATAGGATCGTCATGGAGTGAATAAGTGCGAGTGTGTTCAACATAGATATAGTCAAATGGTCCTATTAGAAGATCTACTGGAAAACAGTAGAGGAAGAGAGAGAGAGAAAACGCAAACCATCTGTGGGAGCGGGATTCGGTGTGGGAGTAGCCGATCCGCTGGAGGCGCCGGTGTTGGGGTCGTTCGCAGGCGCCATAGACTTGGTGGAGACGGAGATGGCCGGTCCAGTGGCGTCGGGTGGCGTTGCTGGCGTCGGTGGAACTTCCCGTCGCTGGCAGCGCCCCTTCCTTTGATCGGGTTAGGGTTAGGATGTCTGTGGGGAACTGGTGGCGCGGCAGACCTCGTACCTCGAGCCCCGGCCCCTACCTTCCTTTTTATAGCGCTGTGCGACGGGGCCCACCAACCATGTCGGGTTGGGCGCCCCCGATCAGGGCGCGGGAACAAGGCCCAAAGGCCGTTGGGCCTAATGGAGGGAGATCAAACCTAACATTCTCCCCCTTGATCTCTCATCACTTTCTTCGTTCTTTAATTTCATACTCAAAACTTTCGATTCATGTTTTTCTTGCTTCTATCCTATTCCATTGCAGATTAGTGCATTGAACTGTCTCATCGTCACAGTAATTAGTGCCGTTAGACTAACAGCCACAACACATTTCTCCGTTTTGAAATGAAACTTTCTTCTGGGCCCTTCATATGTTCGGGAATCATAAGCTTTCCCTTAAACCCATGCCGGCTACGTGTTCTCTGAATACGTTGGGTGGTAAGCCCTTTGTGAGTGGATCCGCGAGCATTTTCTCTGTACTTATATGCTCAAGATTTATTATATGATCCCGAATTTTATCTTTCACAACATAGTACTTTATGTCAATGTGTTTGGCAGCACCACTTAACCTATTGTTGTAAGCATATTGTACCGCTGAGTTGTTATCACAATACAACCTCATCGGTTCGTTTATATTATCAATCACTTTCAATTCGGGTATGAATTTCTTTAGCCAATTCACCTGCCTCGTTGCCTCATAGCATGCTACAAAATCGGCATACATTGTCGAGGATGTAGTTACAGTTTGTTTGGAGCTTTTCCACTGTTTCGCCAGAAAAATCACTAAGGGGGATCTCTCTGTGTTTCGCGGATCGTACTACAGTACTACTTAGTACTAAATATGCGCAGACATGCCAGTATACATCCGTATACAAAATTAAGTAAATGTGCAATAAAACACAAGGGACAAAGTTCAGGGAAATATCACTTTATTCATTCATTTGAGAATTACAAAGTACAATTTCCCACTTTAATATAATTTTGCGCCGAGCTCTATCTGACAATCAGAGGATTGTGTGACTTCTAGTTCCTGGGGTCTCTAGAGGCCTCCAGTTAATTACATCTGCGGTGTTGGGCCACGGAACACCTCCGATTAAGCTATGCTGATGGTCATCATTGTCGTCTCCAAATGAATCAGAGTTGTCTCCAAGTATATGCATAAGCACAAATAAATGAAAGTGGTGAAGTGCTAGAGCCTCGTCGGCCTCTAGCAAAGGTATCCGGCCTCGTCGTGTGGATCCCATAATGAAGTCAAGTGTTCGGCCTCGTCGGTCACGAACAAAGTAGTTCCGGCCTCGTCGGTCGCGAAAAATAAACGTCCCAGCCTCATCAGTCAGGGAAAGAAAATGACTTCATATGGTTCGTAGGCCTTGACGGTGCGGAAAGGTGGTGTGGTAAGTGTGAGACTTGTGCTCATGTAGTACTTAGGAGATTTCTCCTTGCGTTAATTTCTGAGATCATTGGCGTGGCATTTAGTTAGCTCGCTAATTTATATATGCGCGTAAACTCGAGTACTTTGTTATGACTTAGAATATTTGCGAACGTTGTACCCAAAACGGTTTCCAGGCCTATCGAAGCCCGAGGCTTGTGTAGGCTGAGAGATCAACACTGGGCCGTCAATGGGCCAAGCAATAATATCGAGCCAGTTTGTGACTTGTGCATAGGTAATTTGCTCACATACAGGCTTTCATGCTACTGTAGCCTGTTTGCTTTCTCGCCGTATATACTGTATTTATATTGTACAAGCACATGTATATGTATTTCCGGGCTGCTGCTGCCGAAGGTTTACAGAGGTGGGCCATCGCCGGGCTGCACTGCCCCGCCGCCGCGGTGACCATGCTGGTCGTTCCGGCCATCGCCGGACTCACTGTTGACTGGCGCTTTGTCGAGCCGAAGGGCGCCGCATTTGCCATGGCCGTAGGTAATGCAAAGATTTGCATGTACGCCACTTCTGTGGATGCCGAAACTGCATGGTCGCTGGGCTGCCGTTCTGCCAGGCTGCCGCGCGTCGTGGATGTGCCGTGTTGCCGAGCCGCCGCACGTACGCCTTCATCGTCGGGCTGTTGTGCAGTGTGCCGCATGCACGCCCGAGCAGTGTCGCCGCCATTAGCTCAAAGACATAGCCGATCTCCGGGCATGCGGTCGCCGCCGTCGAGATGGTTGCCGGCGCCATCGTCGTTGTTCTGGTGTCGTCGGGGCTCACTGGCTGGCCATGAATGCATATGGATCTACGCCACAGCCATGCACACAGATATGAGACAAGATAATTAAAACATATAAAGAACGTCACCTTCGAAGTGAGCGGCCATGGCGTCGTTGATGTGGAGGGACGGACGTCGACGGTGCAGGTGTTCTGTAGACGTTCGGCTCGTCGGAGATGATGTGGACGAGCTAGCTGGAGACGATGAAGTGTTTGACACCGAGGTTGAAGGCGAGGGGGTCAATGACGTCGCTGTTGTGAAGCGACGGCGTGTGCGTGGTGAGGTATGTGCAGCCTGGCGGTGGCGGGGAAGTGGAGCAGAGTGGCGGCGTGTTGATGCTTGCATGTGTGTGCCGTGCGCAGCCTGGCGGTGGTGGTGTGGAGATGGAATGTGTGTGTGCAGCTAGCGAGGCGGCGGCATATTGAAGATGGAGTCCCCCTGAGAAGAGAGAGTTGGCCTTCGTTTATAGGCAAAGGCTAGGGTACACTACAACAGAGAAGGACATCACTGGCGGTTCAAAACCCCCCTTCACTGGCGGATTTTGAACCGCCATAACCAACTCGGCAGTGATGAGCTGATCACATCACTGCCGGTTATGCCAAACCGGCAGTGATAGCTCATGTATCACTGCCGGTTCGTGTTACAAACCGGCAGTGATACTTGAGCCATCACTGCCGGTTGTTTTAACCAACCGGTTGTGTAGATTATATTATCACTGCCGGTTATCTTTGAACCGGTAGTGATATAGTATTCACAATTTGCATTTTAATAATTGTTTTATTTTCATTTCGAGGGGAGGTGGTGGGGTGGGAGGTCGGGGAGGTGGAGGTGGAGGTGGTTGCTATCGATCAATTTGATATCGATGTGAATGAAGACAATACAAACCCATCAACATTTATATTACAAAAGTTTCAAAAAAAAAACTCTAAGTATCGAATTAAGAGTCGCATTACAATAGCCTATCAATGTGGTCTCTTCCGTACTGCGCCTTGTACTTCTTAGTCCTCGCAATGGAGAATGATCCTGTCTTGGTCAATATCTCGTCCAATACAAACCTTGCTACCTCCTCTTGAATTCCTCTCTTCTCAAAATCTAGCAACTGGTTGTGATTGTTTGCTTTGCGCTGTAATTGAAGCAAGATGATATTGAGATGCACAAACGTAAGACAAAACAATAGAAATGGGATGCCTACGTACCATGTCATCTCCCGTATTTGTTTTTGCGCCAAAGTATTTTAGCATTGCCCACATCACATAGAACCCGCATTCGTTGTTCCCCATCGGTTGATCTAGGGTCTTGAGATCCTCCATATACTTTACACTGAATGGGGCCCTCCATTGCTTTTGCATCTTGCTATCGAGATTTCTCCAATTCGGTAATGCCTTCATTCTATGTTACATTGTAAATGAAGTGTGAAGACCGAGGACATTACAATATCCTATGTGATTAGAAAGTGTTGTGATATTTGGTTCACTTACTTATTCAGCACTTTGACTAGGGGGTCGATAAGAGAAAGTGGCTTTTTCTTTGAGTCCCACACCTCGATATGTGAATCCTGAAGATAGATATCTACGAGGATGAAATGGTTGCTGCAATCACAAAGTCCATGTTATTGAATGACATATCAAGAAAAGAAACACTAAAATAAGGGTCGAGAACACATACTCGCAGTTGTAGGGTAGGAGTACGTTTGTTTTGTTGTTTCTGAACATACTTTCAAACTCAATCTTCAAACTTGTTGATACATAGTCATCATCACCAGGGGCGGTGCATGTTGTCTCATTTACAAATATGGGATCCAAGAAGTCTATATTGTTCAATTTCTTCTTTAGGCACCATTTTGCCATACACCTGCATAATAAACATATGATATATTCAAATGCAAATCACGTAGTTTATTATAACGTTGTGAGGGTAGGGTACTTACATAGACCATATCATCAAAATCTGCGTATCGAGCGAGCGCCGTTGGAAGAGCTGAAAGAGGTGTTCATAATAAATAGTATGCACCGTTTCTTCAGGATGATTAAAAACCATTCCGGGAGGGATGCAAACTTCAAAACCGATACAGTCTCCGTTGGCAGTATCCACGGAGTAATAATCATGCAACTGTCGCATGTATGTTGGCAACTCTTTATACTCTTGTTCGGTGGCGACCAAAGGTTTGCCTCTTGAATACTTGTATGCGACCGTGGCTGTTTCAAAATCTCTCGTTCCGTAATACAACTCCGTGGCCCTCTCCATGGATATGCCCATGTTGTTGGCCAAGTTCTGTATCTCTAGCAATTCTTTGGTGTGTATTTCTCTAGCTCTGATTTGATTACTCTCTTTGTTGTGTTGCCTTTCAAATTCGGTCTGTTGTCTCCACTTAGGTAGACTGGCTATTCGATTAAAGAAGGCAACGGCGGCTTTCTTGCTTGGAGGCTCCACAATCGGGTCCTTCATCTTACTCGTAATGCTAGCATCCACCTTCTTTTTACTTGTCTGGGGAGCATTACCAACCGAAACTGATGACCTCTTGTGTTGCGAGGTCGAACCTGATCGCACTTTGGATTTTCGCGGAGGAGGAGGAGGTGTCTTCTCTTTTGGCTGTGGAGGAGGTGGAGGAGGTGGAGGAGGTGTTTTCTCCTTTGGCGGTGGAGGAGGTAGAGGAGGTGTTTTCTCCTTTAGCGGTTGAGGAGGTAGAGGTGTTTTCTCCTTTGGCGGTGGAGGAGGTGTCTTCTCTTTCGAGGCAGAAGAGGGAGAATGAGGATCTTGCAGAGGAGAGAAACCTCTTGGCGGCGGCGATGCCGATGATTCACTGCCATCCTCATCATCCGAAGATGGCTGCTCATCCAGCTTGATGAAGCGTTTGCGCCAAGCCACATGAGTGCCCAAGTTGTGAACAAGACGCGGCCTATCTTCCTCCACTGGGAAATCAATGTGTATCTTATTGTACTTCTTATCCAAGATCTTATCAATGCTGACCCTGGCATACCCGGGTGGCATTGGCTTGCCATGAATGATGCCGTCTCCTCTTGGAAATGCTTGTCCGACCGCCACCTTGTCTTTTGTCCACTGCTGACGGATGTATAACCTGACATTAATTGGTCCAGTGATGTTGTCCACCGGATGAGGAGCATTGACCTCTTCTTCGTCAAGCATAGGGGTTGAGCCGCAGCTACTGCGACCCTTGGGCACTGGGCTATTCAAAGTCAGGATAGGCTGCGGTTGTGACGAACACATGGATTGCATAGCTGACATAACTCGTGCCTCAACTTGAGCAGCTATCCGTGCTTCCATGCTATCTTCGATTTCCTTTCGAAACCTTTGGAGCTCTTCTTCTCTTTGTGTTCTAGCCCTCGCCCGGCTCCTATAGGATGAAGATTCACCTTCGAATGCTTTCACCCAAGGTACATTCCCGGCTCCTCTAGTGCGACCGGGGTGCTCCTTGTTTCCAAGTGCTTGTGTGAGCACGTCATTTTCTCTATCTGACTTGCGGTTACCTCTATTCACTTCCTCAGTTAAGGTTGAAATCCTCTGGAGGAGATCGCTGACGGGTTCACTACTGGCATTAAGGCTCCCGTCACTATTGTATCGTGCCCCCCTTGCAAGTAGGTAGTTTACTGATCTGGGCTGCCAATCGCTTGTCTGAGGCCTAACGCCGCGCTGCTCTAGTTTCTGGACTTCCATTTCCCATTCCGGAATCTTTCGTACATAGCCACGCGATCCTAGGCGATGAGGATCCTTTGCCTTAAGTGAGTTTGCTCTATTTCTTTCGCTTGATGCCTTGGCCTCTTCGGATAGCTTGTAAGCCTTGAACTCCTCCCAGAAGTCTCTCTGCTTGGTGTATTGACCTCCCTCAAAATTTGGTTCTCTGTCCTCCTTGATTAACTTGTACAAGGTTCCCTTGAAAGTCTTGAACGAGCGACCCATGATTTCCTTGGCCTTCTTCTTGACTGTCGCCTCGTCATAGTCATTAGGAAAACTGAAAAACCCTTTCAACTTGTTCCAAACTAGCTCCTTCTCACTTTCTGGAACCCTCCATGGGTCATCCTCACGACCAGTCCATTTCCTGTATTTGATCGGGATAAAGTCTCTTACAAGTGCCCCGATGACACTCTTGTATGGGCCTAATGCTGTAAGAGGCTCCACCGGCTCCCCTACTTGGTCGAACTCAGAGATGTGCCAATGTTTACTTGTTTGAGGAAGCTTTGTTGCACCACGCTTAGTCTTGCTGGTACCCTCACCACTTGGCTCTTGCGGCGGAACCTGCTTCAAAATTCATAAATAAGTCCCCATCAAACTTATCTAGCGTGATTTCTTACTATCACGTTATTAGGTTTGACCTAAGTTATTACCTCGTTTCCTTGGTCTAGCTGTAGATAATGGCTAGGGCTCCAATCGTCCTGATTACCACCACCATTAGTTGGATCCTGCGACGCTCCTGTCGCAGTGCTCTCTGCTTGTGGGGTATCAGTAGCTCGGCGACGGGTGGTGAATTGGCGATGACGAGTCATGTTTCTGGACATGCAATCAAAGGCATCAACTTTCTTAGGGTAAATCTCATATATGCGTCAAAACACTCTTGACTCCAATCTCATATATGCACAAGAGATGAATTCAAGAAGTTTTTCTTCAATTTATATAGGGCTATTAAGCATTTCAAGAATACCCCTAGGTTTAGACAAGAAGTTATTAGAAGTTTTTTATCAAGAAGCACAAAAGCATGATGGCTCAAAGGACTGGAAACTTGACAATGGAGATCATCATGAGAAAGTCCATACTATCTCACATTTCAAGAGATTATCCTGTGATGTTTTTATTTTCATGTCATACTAGCTTCCCACCAAAAAATTAAGACTTTCTTTTTATGCCCTTCCAATTGTTGCACCTACAAGGATTGAGGCGTTCTAAGTAGCCTTGCTGACCTTACAAGAACCCTAAATGCACCAACCGTGACAGGATCCCTCCCAGGCCATGTTTGGGTAACGGCCGGGAAATAAATAAACTTTCTCTTGCTCAAGCAAATAAATCAACTTTCATTAGGATCCTCCTTTAATTGGATTAAGGGATCCTCCAATTGGAAATGATAACAGAATGCATAAGTCATTATAAGGAATTCTAATAAACAAATAGCTATAGTATACCACCTAACGATTTTATTTCCTTTATGAGGTAAAAAGAAAATTAATGAACCTGCAAATATCGGCAAAACAACAAGTATTGTTAACCAAGGAAAATAACTCATGATAAAGTAATAAAGACAAGATACGTTTTGACCAGAAAAGCCCATGCTCGATTATTTCGAGCACAGGCTTCTTCGGTAAAGAGGAATCAGACGATTCAAGTGGAGTTTTTTGTAACGTATCAATAAGATAGAGCCATGCTGCGGGTTGTTTCAGGCCCTAAATAAACGCGGACACTTAAAAAATCCGTTGGGCAGGCGGATTCGCATCTCTTACAACCCACACAATCTTCGGTTCTCGGCGCGGAAGCAATTTGCTTGGCTTTACATCCATCCCAAGGTATCATTTCTAATACATCTGTTGGGCAAGCTCGTACACATTGAGTGCATCCTATACATGTATCATAATTTTTTACAGAATGTGACATTGGATCTCTAAATTTTCCTTTTCAACATAAAAATTTTCGATCTGGTATGAGAATGACTAATCAACTGCTCAAGCAAATACAGTTCTAGAAAGGAAGTATGAGAATGACTAATCAACTGCTCAAGCAAATACAGTTCTAGAATGACTAATCAACTGCTCAAGCAAATACAGTTCTAGAATGACTAATCAACTGCTCAAGCAAATACAGTTCTAGAAAGGAAGTATGAGAATGACTAATCAACTGCTCAAGCAAATACAGTTCTAGAATGACTAATCAACTGCTCAAGCAAATATACTTGCCTTGGAACAGTATGAGAATGACTAATCACCTGCTCAAGCAAAAGTCTCTGCAGATACGTATTTCAAGGAAGATTTGAGCCAATACAGTTCTAGAAAGGAAGTCAAAGTGAAAGAGAAGCTTGTTCAAAACTCAGATGAGGCATTTCATGTTCAAAACTCAGATGAGGCATTTCACCGAACACCTTATGGGCACTCACCCAAACTTGGCGGTGGCGTGAATCAGCAAAGGGAGAAGCTCCTGGGGGCGTCGAGGATGGCGGCGTCGTGCTCCGGCGTCGGGCTGCGGCGTCGCTCCTGTCGCGGTCGGGCTGCGGCGTCGTGGACGGCGAGTCGGGCGGCGGCGGCGTGCACTGGCGCCTGGCGGGAGTTTGATTTTTGTCGAGCAAAAGGGGCTGGCGGGAGCGCCAGCCCCTTTTATAACCCTAGCATCACTGCCGGTTGGATATTACAACCGGCAGTGATGTTGGACATCACTGCCGGTTGGTCGTTAGAACCGGCAGTGATGTCCCACATCACTGCCGGTTCTAATAACAAACCGGCAGTGATAGCCAACATCACTGCTGGTTAAAAACCGGCAGTGATGTCCCACATCACTGCCGGTTCTAATGAAAAACCGGCAGTGATAGCCAACATCACTGCTGGTTAAAAACCGGCAGTGATGTCCCACATCACTGCCGGTTCTAATTACCAACCGGCAGTGATGTCCCACATCACTGCCGGTTCTAATAACAAACCGGTTTAGTTTTACTTTTTTAAAAAAAATTAAAAACAACAAGTTCAAACCAAATTTTAGAACCCCAAATTATTTCAAATGAAAAAGTGAGGACTACCAAATTTATACAACTCATGAAGATCTACAACTTTGATATAGGTCATTTCTTCATTTGAAAAAAATTGAACATTTCAAATTTGAAATTTTGAAAAATGGAACGTCCAGTCCAAAATTTAAAACCCAAAATGATTTGAACATAAAACTTGATGAATACCAAAGTTGTTCAACTTATCAAGATCTACAACTTTTGTATAGGTCATTTCTTCATTTGAGAAATTGTTAATATACATTGTTCACAAAACCTACACGTGTCTCATATGGTTTATGAAATCTTATGAGAGATGTGTAATATTTATGAACAATGTTATTACCACTTTGACAAATTCAAACCAAATTTTAGAACCCCAATTTATTTCAAATGAAAAAGTGATGAATACCAAAGTTGTTCACATTTGACAAATTCTTAGTACACATTGTTCACAAAACAATTTGAGCCCCTAAATGATTTCAGCTCAGAAAGTGATGAATACCAAAGTTGTTCAACTAATGAAGATCTACAACATTTCATTAAGGATTACATAGTTTATGATATTCTAACTATGATGGCCTCATCGTGATCACTCCGGAGGTAAGCAGGTTCGTCACCCTCTTCAAGGATAGGAAGGGTAATGTCTGCCCCAAAAGGAGCCATTTCTTGATAACCTTTGTACTCTTCTTCGTCCGTCACTCCTTCAACACCGACAATCTTCCTTTTGCCTTGCATGACTACTTGTAGTCTTCCCTTTGTATTGTTATCCCTTGCATAGAAGATTTGCAAAACATCCTTTGCAAGGACGAAGGGGTCATCTCTGTATGCGGTCTTGGATAGATCAACGGTAGTGAACCCATCATTGTCGGTGTTGATTTCATCTAGCCGGACCCACTGGCAACGGAAAAGAGCGACCTTCAACTGTCGTCCATAGTCTAGCTCCCATATCTCATCTATGAAACCATAGTATGTTGCCTCCACCGTGCCGTATTCATCGTGGGCGTCGAAACGAACAGCACTATTTTGGTTGGTGCTCTTTCCATCCTGTTTTTTTGTGTAAAATGTAAAACCATTTATATCATAACCTTGGTACATCATCACCGTAGTCGAAGGTCCGGGAGCTAAGAGATCTAGCTGACATCCCGACACCATTCCTAGCCTGCGGCGTCGAAACCAGTCACCGAATTCCTCCTTATGTTTTTTCTCAAGCCAAGCCTGTGACCTACCGATGTGCTTACTTTGCAGTAACTGCTTGTGCTCATTAATGTATGCCATCACACCGTCGGCCTGTTGGAGAACAGCGAAGTGTGCCTGTCTGAAGGAAACCACTTCGACTATTTTGACTGCTTTCTCACCTATCGTTCCTTTGCCCCCTAGTCTTCCATCGTGACGAGATACTGGAACTCCGACCCGATTGATGTCCATATAATATGTGCAGAACTCAATGGCCTCCTCCGTTGTCCATCCTTCTACCATGCTCCCTTCTGGTCTGAATCTATTCCTAACATACCGCCTGAAAACTTTCATCAACCTCTCGAAAGGAAACATCTGGTGTAGATACATTGGGCCAAGGGCTTTAATTTGGTCCACAAGATGAACAAGTAGATGCACTGATATGTCGAAGTAAGTCGGTGGGAAATGCATCTCAAGCCTGCATAGAATCTCGGTTATCTCCTGCTTCAGCTGGTCTAGCTTGGCCCCTTCAATGACCTTTTCAGAGATCGCGTTGAAGAATGAACACAACTTTATGATTGGGGCACGGACCTTGTCAGGGAGGATACCTCGTAGGGCAACTGGGAGCAGCTGAGTCATAATGACATGACAGTCATGGGCCTTCATACAACCATAGTTAAACTTAAGTTCTCTCATGTTAACTAGCCTCTTCGGGTTCGCACAGTAGCCAGTTGGCACTTTGAGATCATTAAAGAAAGAAATAAGCATGGCCTTTTCTTCCTTTTTCAGTGTCCATGATGCCACCGGAAGTTTCAAGTGGCCATCCTCAAGAGTTATTGGGTGCAACTCCTTCCTGAGGCCCAGGTGTTGCATGTCCAAGCGTGTCACGAGAGAATCCTTTGTTGTTCCCCCGGTGTTCATCAACATGTTAAGTGTGTTACCGCACACGTTTTTAGTTATGTGCATTGGATCAAGACAGTGACGTACACTCAAAAGTGGCCAATAAGGTAGTTCCCAAAAGATTGATTTTTTCTTCCAGATACTACCGGCTGGCGCTGGTACTGCACCTTCCCCCTTGCCAAGGACAACATCTGTGAGTTTGCTTACTTGTTTAAGTATCTGTTTCCCGTCTCGATACTTTGGAGGGCCACGTTTCTCAGTAGTCCCATTAAAATCTTTTCTATTCTTGCGGTAAGGGTGATCCCTTCGTAGGAACCTACGGTGTCCCATATAGACCATCTTCTTGTTTTCTGGTAGATGAATAGCATCAGTCTCGTCCAAGCACTCGACACACCCAGTGTATCCTTTTGTCTTCTCTCCAGACAAGCAACCTCGCCCTGGCAGGTCAGTGATTGTAGCGATAAGTATAACCTTTATCGTGACATGTTCTTTTTTATACTCATCCCAAACATCCTTCACACCCGTCTCCCACATCTGTAGTAGTTCATCGATCACTGGTTGTAGAAGCACATCGATATCATTACCAGGTTGTTTTGGCCCTTGGATTAGTAGTGGCATCTGGATGTATGACCGTTTCATACAAAGCCAGGGTGGAAGGTTGTATATACATAGCGTCACTGGCCAAGTGCTATGATTGCTTCTAACCTGGTCAAACGGATTCATCCCATCTGTGCTCAAACCTATCCAAAGATGCCTTACCTCTCCACCAATGTTCTTATAGAACATAGTGTTGATAGTCCTCCAGTCCGACCCGTCGGCGGGGTGCCTCAACATTGTATCTTTCTTACGCTCTTTGCCGTGCCAACGCAACAGTTTGGCTGACTTTGCATTTGCAAACAACCTATGCACTCGTGGAGCTATAGGAAAATACCATACGACCTTTATGGGCCCTCCTCTGGTCTTGCTTCCCTGATTTGACGGCCCTTGCTTGTATCGGGGAGCTTTACACTTGGGACACACATCCAAGTCTTTGTATTTTTCTCCACGGTACAATATGCAATCGTTGGAACACGCGTGTATTTTCTCAACCTCGAGGCCGATTGGGCAAATCATTTGCTTGGCCAGGTAAGTCTTTTCTGGTAACTCGGTACCCTTCGGGAGCAGTTTATGCAGTATACCTAACAAGCTATCGAAGCCTTTATCACTCAATCCATTCGTTGATTTGAACTCTAATAGCATGATGTTGGCTTCCAGTTTGCTTATTGGGCAGGTCGGATACAATGGTGTTTTTGCATCCTTTCTCATGATCTCCAGTTTTTTCAACTGTGTAGCACTAAGGAATCCGCCATGCACATCATGAAGAAACTGTGAAATGCCATCATTTTCCTCTGTGTCGTCCACTAATGTATTCCTAAACACATTATCGTTGGTAGGCACAGGTACTGTGTAGCATTGGTCATCATCAATAGGTAGAAATGCGTCTAGGCATTGGTCATCATCAATAGGCACATCATCATTGTTTTCTTGTGCAACATTTTGACCAACCTCCCCATGCAAAGTCCAAATCGTGTAGTCTCTCATGAACCCCCTGGTAATCAAGTGCAATCGTATATGCTCCACGTCGCCCCATTTTCTCGTATTCTTGCAATCTTTGCATGGACAGAATACATGCTGTGAGTCCCCAGCATTGGCTCTAGCGAGCTTGATGAAATCGTCGATGCCCGTCAAGTACCGTTGGTCTGTACATGACAGATCGTACATCCACCCTCGATCCATGTCTGCACAGGTAAAATGGGCCGGGCAGAGGAAACATAGGAAAGTTTTAATAAGTAACAATTATTGCACAATATTGAAGAACAATTATTCTACTCCATGCAACATAAAAATGGAGACACTAATTTAAAAAAAGACTAAATTTGGAGACATGATCATGAATAACAATGTAGCTCCAAACAATGCCCATATAAATTAAAAATCGCAGCCCCATAAAAATTAATTATTGCACAATATTGTAGAACAATTATTCTACTCCATGCCACATAAAAATAGAGACATTAATTTAAATAAATACTAAAATTGGAGACATTATCATGAACAATGCATTGTTTCTAGTAGTAAATCAAGTCATTAGGGGGCTGGAGCCCACCCACCCCCCCTTAGATCCGCCACTACTGCTCAAACAATGCATTGTTTGGTGACACAAGGGTTAATTTGCTCATCAACATTGTAAAAGAATCTACTCTACTCCTAAGAACCAATTATAACATCACATACTAACAATGCATTATAGCCATGAATTAGAAAAGTGTTCTGTAGAAGAATGGAGAAATAAGAATGAGAATCAAGCATTATAGCCATCAAAACAAAGCTAATTAACCAACAAAATCGAAGGAATGGAGGCTGGTTACTAACCTTAAAGCAAAAAGATCAAGCCATTCTTCCAAATCCAAGTGGTAGCTTCACGGATTTGGGCGACCGCAACATTGGAGGGAGTTGCCCAAACGCGCGCCTCTGTTCTCGGGATAAAAGAGTGGAGGAAGAAGATGACGGCTACCACCTTTTTGTGCTGTCAGGCTCATCACTGTCGGTTCTATCCTAGAACCGACAGTGATAGAATCAAATCACTGTCGGTTCGTGGCTTGAACCGGCAGTGATAAGTGGAGTTGTCATCACTGCCGGCGGGAGGCACAAACCGGCAGTGATAGTTGTCATCACTGCCGGTTCTCGCACCCCCCAATTATTTTCTGGTTGTCAGAGCCTAGAACCGGCAGTGAAGGGTCATCACTGCCGGTTGTCCTAATTTCGGCAGTGATGTGGCCGGCACTGTTGACTGTTTCTGTAGTAGTGGTAGCCGACTTGAGGCGGTGGCTAGGATGCGCCGCCATCGATCTGTTGGCGAGCGAGCGCCGCGCGGCCGAGACGCACGGGCGCGTGGGCGATGCCGTATTTCAATTTTTGAATTGACGGCTTCCGAGCGGCAAGCGCCAGCCGGGCATTTTCGAATTTTGAATTGATCGGTGGAGCTTATCTCTTCCTAGCCCAGGCGATTCGCAAACTTGAAGACGCACTCTCATGTATTTTACCCTGCTAGCTGACCAGTGGCCCCAACCATATATGCTGGTGTGTATGTGCGAGCTTTCTAGAAGATTGATGAGCTAGGAGGCGGTGGCATCATTTCCGCACATGTGGTGAGTGCTAAGCGCCGGGCGCCGCATGCCGCGGTATCGCCGCCCATGTATAGAAAATAGGAGCTTCTACAACATCCTCAGCCCAGGTACAATACGTGTCGTCACAACGGTGTATTTTACGTGCACACGTATGTAGGCTGGTTTCAGAGTATGTATGTGTGTAGACTTGTTAGCTTTGAAGGAAGAAAGAAGCTAACATACACATGCCCACGTACATGCTTGCATGGGCCATGCATGAGTCACTTCTCAGGGCCCATAATTGAGATTAGTGTGGCTGCTAATGGCTGGTACTAATCAGCCCAAATAATCTTTCCGAACCCAGCCTTGCATGCTAGTGCAAATCAGGCAAAATAATATACAATTCTAATGCCACAGCGACCGTCTTTGTACACATATACGCCGAGCAATGGGCTTAATTAGCAACACACGCTATTTATTTTATTCAAAAGTTTATCATGGGCCTGAAGTCTTGGCAAGCCACACTTGTGCCATTATTTGGATATGGGCCATGTGCACAAGCCTAATATTATCGTTAGTTTAACCTTTGTGCTAATTGATGGTTATTAGGCAACTCGTACATCTTTGAGGCCCAAATATTTATATAGTCCATATTTTCGTAGGCATCATGTCATTGTCAAATTATTTTGTAAGCCTCGTTCGACTCATGCTCAATGGGCTATGTATAGTAATATAAGATGCCAAAATTTCGTCTTACATCCATGATATAGCCCCTCCTGCGAGAGTAAATATATATCCTGACGTGGATTTTCTTTCTTCTCCCACATAATCAGAATCTGAATACCCCTCTATCTGTAGGGAATCAGATCTTCTATACGTTAGCATGAAGCCTTTCATACCCTGCAAATAATGCAGGACTTTCTTCACTAATTTCCAATGTTCTATTTCTGGATTCTTTTGATATCTGCCAAGTAACCCGGTAACGAAAGCTAAGTCAGGGCATGTACACACTTGAGCATATTGTAAACTTTCAACTGCTGAAGCATACGATACCGCTTTCATTCGATTAATCTCATATTCGTTCTTGGGACATTGATGTTCCCCAAATCTATCGCCCTTGACAATAGGAGCAGGTGAAGAACTGCACGCATACATACTAAATTTCTTCAGGACCTTTTCTATGTATGCCTTTTGCGATAATCCTAAAACCCCCTTTCTTCTGTCTCGGTGAATCTCTATTCCCAAAACGAACGAGGCCTCACCGAGATCTTTCATATCGAAGTTCGAGGACAAGAATTTCTTTGTTTCCATTAGTAGATTGACATCACTACTAGCAAGCAGGATATCATCCACATACAAAATTAGGAATATGTACTTTCCATTCTTGAATTTTGCGTAAACGCAATTGTCCTCAATATTTTCCTTGAACCCAAAACCTTTTATTGTTCTATCAAATTTCAAATACCACTGTCTTAAGGCTTGCTTCAATCCGTAGATTGATTTCTTTAGGCGGCATCCCATATTTTCAAATACCACTCATCAGTTTCCTGGAGGCCATGCCGCTTCCTGCGATCCGTGGTCCACAGCCTCCGGCGCAAAGCGACCCAGAAGAAAAACTTCACCTTTGGTGGCACCTTTGTCTTCCAAAGCTCGTGGCACTGAGCAGCGACGTCGATCCCCCGAAGAAAGCCCGGTAGGTGGAGGATGCAGAGTACTTGCCATCAGCAGACCACTTCCACACAAACCTGTCCGAGAGCACGGGCTCCAAGGCAACCTGGTGTGTGAGCCGCCAAACACGCAGGTATTGGTATAGGACCTGGACTGTGGGCGTGCCCACAATGTCGCGCACCCAGCGGTTCTGATGCAGGGCCTCCTTCACCGTCCTTGTTTTCCCACTCCTAGATATGGCAGCATACAATTCCGGAGCAAATAGGCATAGAGTACCAACTGGAGCCCAGGAATCAGTCCACATTCGCGCCGTGGCACCATCATCGAGCACGATAGACAAGCTCACGTCGCACCCCAAAAAAGCGCAACGTTCTTCTTGGTCCTGCATGGGAGGCGCGACCAGCACCGCTCCGGCTGCGTGCGGCGGAGCCATTCCTAGCAAAGCCGAAGAGCGTAGCCAAAGCCAGCACATGGTGGTCCACGCCACCTAGCACTTGCCCCCTGTGACGGACTCTGTTCCGGCCCATAGAAATGCCCGGCGCCTCTTGTTGATTTGCTTGAGGGGCCATGCTGATAGGCAACAGGCAATACTAAGGTGCACAGGGATTGCAGATAGGGTGACTTTGGTGAGTAGTACCCTGCCAGCGTGGGTCAGAAGCCCGGACTTCCATGTCGGGATCCGAGCTGAGATGGAGTCCACAAGTGGCTGCCCGGACAAGCGGCAGTGGTATCCCAAGGTATTTAAAGGGGAATGGGGCTACCACACAAGGGAACACCTACCGCACCATGGAAATCATCTCATTGTTGTAGCAAATGGGTGTGGCAATGCACTTGTCAATGTTGGTGACTAATCCCGATGCGCCTGGAAGGAGCTCGAGGATCTGGTGAAGGCAGCCTAGGTCACCATGTGATGGCGCGATCAGGACGACAAGGTCGTCAGCATAGAGCGAGGCCCGGTGCACCATGGCATTGCCAGGCAGCGGCAAGAACACCCCACGACGATCAGCTTCGTGAATGAGGGAGTTTAACGCCTCCATGATGATGACAAACAACATCGGAGGGATGGGGTTGCCTTGTCTGAGCCCCTGCACATGGGTGATGCGCTCACCCGGCCTCCCATTCGACAGCACTTTAGTGCTAGCCGTGGACAGCAAGATGGAGACCCAGTTCGTCCACCGCCTCCGGAATCCAATGTGCTTAAGAATCTCCAACAAGAACGGCCAAGCGATAGAATCAAAGGTCTAAGCAATGTCAATTTTGAGTTGGACCGCCGGGAAGTTTCTGCTGTGTACCCATCTGCACGCCAACTGAACCGATCTGAAATTATCATGAAAGGATCGGTCTTTGATGAAAGCACTCTGGTTCGGCATGACAATCTCCTTGAGTCTCGGCGCCAAATGTTTGGCTAAGCACTTGGCGAACAATTTGCTCATGCTATGCATAAGGCTTATTGGCCTGTAGTCCTTCAGGCGTGTCGGGTCATCCTTCTTGCGTAGCAGTACCATCAGAGCATCATTCAGCAGATGGAAACTCCTAGCATCTAACGACCAGAGGGCATTGAACACGCTTATAATGTTGTGTTTGATGACCCCCCAAGCGACTTTGAAGAAATGGCCAGTGAACCCATCTGGCCCCGGCGCTTGGTCAGGAGGGAGCTCCTTGATAGTGGTCCAGATTTCATCCTCCGTGAAGCAGGCATCAATGCCATGTAGATCAATCTGGGGGAGCAGGTCATCCAAGTGTACGGAATGAAGTCGCTGAAACGGCATCCCAAGGACCTCCTTGTAGTAGTCATAGATGATGTCTTGCTTGGCCTCTTCGGCCGAGAACCACTAACCCTCATGAAGAAGGGAGGATATGTGGTTCTTGCAACTTCTGTGGCAACCTTGTAGATGAAAGATTTTTGTGTTGGTGTCTCCCCCTTCCAAGTATCTGATGCGTGAGCGATGGCGCGCAATCGTTCTTGCCAACGACGCTAAGCCGAGACTGTGCCTCTTCATCTCATCTCTTAGCGACCTTTCATCATTAGATAGATGCCTTATATCCTGCGCGGCATCCAGCTGGGCGAGGATTTCTCTACCCATGAACAGCTGCAAATGAACCCTGCCGACGGTATGCATGCTCCAGCTCTTGAGAGCCTTAGCGGTGCGTCGTAGTTTGAAATCGAGAGCTCGCCAGGCGTCGATCCCAGACAAGTCGTAGGCCCAGGCCTGACGAACAACATCGTCAAAGCCATACAACCAAACCCAGAAAGCCTCAAACCGGAAGCGTGGCGTGGCCCAGGGCTCGGTGTTTAGCTGCAGCAGTAGAGGTGTATGGTCCGAGCAATCCGAGGAGAGGGAACGTAGATGGTGATTTGGGAACTCCTCAAGCCACGACAATGTGGCGAAGGCCCGGTTGATGCGCTCCAACGTCGGTCGACGCCTCTCATTGCTCCACGTGTATCGCCTGCCATGCTGGAACACTCATCCACCCCAATGTCATCCAGTGCATGACGAAAGCGTCTCATTAGTCGCAGGTTTAGCCTGTCATTGTTTTTGTGAGCCGCTTGATAAATCTGGTTGAAGTCACCGCAGACAAGCAACGGCCCAGCAGAATCCGTGCTTATCGCCCTCAGTTCATCCAGAAATTCAGGTTTCAGAGGTTGATCCACCGGCCCATACACCACGGCGAGTGACCATGGGGACATCTCCGTTAAAGTTGCGTGCAACCGGATGGAGACGGAATAGCGACAGTAGGCGTGCGATGACACAGCCCACATGTGGCGACACCACGCGACAATGATGCCACACGAGGCACCATCGGCCGGCAAACACAAATAATCAAAGCCAGATCCCATTATATCATTGGCCATGGCCTGATGGAGTACATCGACTTTGGTCTCGCTGAGACACACGATAGATACACGTTCTTGCTGCAAGAACTCACGAACTACTTCCCGACGCGCGTGAGAGTTCAAACCGCGCATGTTCCAAATGAAGACTTGCTGGCCTAACATTGATAACTAGGTGAGGATGGCGACTTAGCAAGAAATCCTAGGCGGCGCGAACGGCCCGACGAGCCCGCTGCTTCCTGCCTAGGAAGAGGACCTCCATGGCCTCCCTGGTTGACGTTGATAGAGGTAGCACGAATGCTGTCTGGAACTCCTAGAAGGTGGCTGTATCCGGCAACTGTCTCCACCTCAACACCAATGCGCTTCATCATCACCTTGCGAGCCTATGCCTCCGGCTTTGGCGCTCTGCTCTTGCTCTTTGTGGCCAAACGGACACTTCTTTTGGGAATTAGATCCCAGTCGTCACGCCTTGTGGCCCCGCTCCTTGGCTGCCCATGTGACGTGTGGACGCGGCGCCTCCGGGTTCAGCGGCTGCTGAAGGGACTTCCTGAAGGTATCAATGAACTCATCCGCCGTGATGTGCTGTGGCCCCAGAGTATGCAGTTCCCCTTCAACCTCAACGTCGAGTGACGCCGTGGTGGCAACAACCGGCAGCACCTATTCATCATCCGACAACTGGGCAGGATGGGGCGTGGTGAAGCACATGGTCAAGTCGAGGCCACCAAGGCCCACCTCGCGCCCCGTCGGCCCAAGAGATAATTCCATCGGCTGATCCAGCCCAACAGTGGTGCTTCCCACGACGGGGTTGGGGTCTCGCGCTCCGAAGGAGAAATCCGGCCCATCCGCCGGCCCAGCAGCAGCCAAGATGCTGCGGTTAGAAAGGAGCTCGAATTGTGAATCTACGACGGACCCCACGAATCCACGCTGCCTGCTGCGCGACCAGCACGGGAGCGTGCACTGACAGCTTTCCGGGGCATAGATAGCAGCGCTTCGACGAGCATCGGGTCATCCTCTGGCAGCTTGACAGAGAGGACGAGCATCGAGGCGAGACGCTGAGGTCAACCTCATGGACCATGGTCACCGCGACATGCATCCCCCGCATGGTGGGTTTCACGTTCACGATCTCCCGCCCGAATGTGATAGGGTGCGGCAACTGGAAAGGGCATGTCACATCCCCAACGACAACGTCCTGCCTTCTTTCCCGCGCCCCGACAGCAGCTTGCCTCGCTTCCCGTGCCCAAAAAGCTGGACCAGAACCGCGTCCCAGCCTTGGCTCGTCGTCGCGACCGAACCTCATCATCCGTGGCCTTCCGCCGCCGCCGCCGCCACCAAAGCCAGGGTGGTAACCGTTAAAGTTACTGTCACCACTGTCATCGCTGTCTCTGGCGCCGCCCATCACTACAGGAAAACGCCTCTTTGCCGACTGCTTGCCCCGGTCGGCAAAGGCTTAAACCCAGTCGGCAAAGAGCAGTCGGCAAAGCCTGGGTCGGCAAAGGTGGCTTTGCCGACTGCCACGTGGCACACAGTCGGCAAAGGCTTTGCCAACTGCCACGCCAGCTGTCGGCAAAGCCACGTGGCGCCGTCAGCCCTAACGGCAGGCTTTGCCGACTGCTGGTTTCTCGGCAGTCGGCAAAGAATTTTTTTTCAAAAATTCTTTGCCGACTGGCCGCCATCTCGGCAGTCGGCAAAGAAAGAAATTTTTTTTTGAATTATTCTTTGCCGACTGCTTTCGGAGTTGCAGTCGGCAAAGAAAGAATTTTTTTTTGAAATATTCTTTGCCGACTGCTTTCGTAGTTGCAGTCGGCAAAGAAAGAATTTTTTTTTTGAAATATTCTTTGCCGACTGCTTTCGTAGTTGCAGTCGGCAAAGAAAGAAATTTTTTTTTGAAATATTCTTTGCCGACTGCTTTCGGAGTTGCAGTCGGCAAAGAAAGAATTTTTTTTAAATATTCTTTGCCGACTGCTTTCGGAGTTGCAGTCGGCAAAGAAAGAATTTTTTTTTTGAAATATTCTTTGCCGACTGCTTTCGTAGTTGCAGTCGGCAAAGAAAGAATTTTTTTTTGAAATATTCTTTGCCGACTGCTTTCGGAGTTGCAGTCGGCAAAGGTTTGACCTCTTTGCCGACTGCCTCCCATTGCAGTCGGCAAAGACTTGT
The DNA here is from genome assembly GCA_022457205.1 of Saccharum spontaneum. NCBI lineage: Eukaryota > Viridiplantae > Streptophyta > Magnoliopsida > Poales > Poaceae > Saccharum > Saccharum spontaneum. Next base: position 4,778,304 of record CM039586.1, read on the forward strand.
CCGGGGTTTTTTTTGCCCAGCTTTGCCGACTGTAAACAGTCGGCAAAGCTGGAATTTTTTTTTTGCTTTTTTTTCTGTTTTCTCGCATCAAAACCCTGCAAAATCACAAATTATAATCCAATTTCACCAGAAGCACCGGTAGCACCATTTATATCACAATTTCATCACATTTGTCGCCAACATCACCACATATATCACAATAACGCACATCACATATATCTCACATATACAATAACAACCACACAAGTGCATTACAACCATCACATGAAGTCCAACACGTCAAACACCACAAGTCGACGTCCATCACACGAAGTTCAACATAACAAGTCTAGGTCCATAACGAAGAAAAGAAATACATGACAACAACTTCGATGATACGGTGGATACATGATAACAGAATCGACAAGTACCTAGCTCGTCGCGCCGTCCCCGGTCTCGTCGTCCGCTCCGCCCCCAGAGCCCCTAGGGTTTTCCCACGGTAACCCAAACTGAGGCGCCTGCGAGTACTGCCACCCTCCGCGCACCGGCGGCCACGAGTACGTCGGAGGAGGGCCACGCGGAGGTGGATACGGTGGATAGGGTGCAGGTGGTGGATACGACATCATCTGATGGCCGGGACCTCCAGGAGACGGGTTCGAACCCGCCGACTGTACCTGCACAAGTTAAACGCCAAGTGATGTCATTAGTATCTGCAGCATGGACGCACAAGTTAAAGCAAGAGTCAATATACTCACCGGGGTCCCTCCAGGAGCGACAGGAGCAGGCACAGGAAAAAACTCTGGAGGAGGAGGCGGTGGAGCGAACATTGGAAGAGGAGGCGGTGTAGACGCCCCGGACGTCTGCATGGACTGGAAGAAGCTGGCCATGTTCTGCATCTGAGTGTTGTAGTGCTGCTGCAGGCTTTGCTGGTAAGCCATCTGTTGCGCCATCATCTGCGCGTGCAACGTGGCGATCCTCTCCTCCATCTTGGCCTCCATCTGGGCCTGCAATATTACATCCGCAGTGTTGATTGTATGTACAGGTGCGAAACGAGTTAACGACGAACGAAACGGCACTTACCTGTGACGCTGACTGCCGCCGGGGCGCTACGGGGATGTCGCTGGAGCCGTTAAAGTTACTGTCACCACTGTCATCGCTGTCATCACTGTCGCCGTTAAAGCCAGGGTGGTAACCGTTAAAGTTATTGTCACCACTGTCATCGCTGTCTCTGGCGCCACCCAAGCATCCACTCGTCGGACGACGTCGACGGCGTGTGCCAATCTTGGAACTCCACAATCCGCAGACGCACTAGGTATCAAAGAGCCAGCACCATGTCTTGTATGATTTTGTGCGGCCTGAGGTACAGCGGTGACCCGCCATCGTGCTCTTCCTCCGGCTCCGGCACCGCCATTATCATCTCATCAGGGACGAGATCAGGGTGAGCACACCAAGCCACCACGAAGAGCTCGGTCTTGTCTTCCGGGTTCGGCAGAGCCTCCGGGCCAGCCATGTCGACCTTCGTGCCGCAAAAGCTAAGGATAGCTTGCGCCATCTCCGTAGAGCGGGCGTGGGAACGGATACCCTTCATGCCGATGACGACGCGATAACGAAACGCGCCGGCGGGACCCATAATGAGACGACTCCACCTTCGCCACCGAAGTGCGAAGGGAGCGCTCTCCGGCGACGGGGTTCGTAGCGCCCGGTCCAGGTCAGCCTACTCGGTGAATCTGACGATGAAATCATCCGGCCAAGTGCGGCGCACTGTGACCCGATCCTCCGAGATGCCAAAGTGTTGATGGAGATAGGCAAGCATCATTGCCGAGGAGACCGCCGGCCACGTGCCCACCACCAAGGCAAGCAAGGCCATGGATAACGCGTCCTCCGCCGCCTGTAGTGCCGGAGTACGTGGCACGATGACGAGCTGCAGAAGTGGAGTCCTGGCCCGGGTTCTCGGCGATGCCGGGGGTGCTTGCACCCACCCGACAAGGGAGCATGGGGCACCCCTTTGGCGTGGCGGCGAGTCCAATAGGTGTGTGGCCTCCACCTCCGCGCTGAGCTCCGCCCCAACAACACCGCCACCAGTCAGCGGCAGGCCAAATGACATCCCCCCGCAGGCTCATCAACCTGAGGCTCAGGGGAAGGCGGCGCACACACCGGCAGAACAGAAGGTTCCCGCCCAGTGGACGCAGAATGCGCAGACGGTGGTGGCCAGAGACGCATGATGGCATGGCGAGGAGCGGCGATGAGGGGCTCCCTGTGCATGCCTGGACGGCCACGTTGACGATTGGCCATGCTTGCCCTCAGCACGACGCAGCAACGGGCAGTCACGCTCCTGGTGACCTTCCTGCTCGCAGTTGAAGCAGCAAGAGGGGAACTTGCAATCCGCCCGGATGTGGTTAGCGGCCTGGCAATTGAAGCATTTGCTGACCAAGTTGGCTGTCACCGGGCGATGAGGCGACGGGACCTGGCGCCACCGCCGTCTGCTCTGGAGTCTGGACCTCCCGAAAACCATCGGCATCCGGCTTGACCAACATACGTGCGGGGTGCACCACGACCAAGGCTAGCCTCCTTGGCGGGGACGGCATGCGCGCAACGCTAGGCATCAACCATAAAACTCCCGCGACGAGTAGGACGCCGCCGGCGACGAAGGTGCTGGCGCCGATGGTGAGCAACCTTCTGGAGGGGCATCATCCTCCTCCATGAAAGAAGCCTCGGAGTCTGTGAAGTGAAGCCTCCCCTCGGACCCCCAGGAGATGCGACAAAGGGTTCCGCATTGGGGTCCAGAGAGCTCACGCGGAGGACAAGGCTGGCGTGGGCGTCAGCGGCCAGTGGCGGCAGGTGCTAGAGAGTGGATCTTGCTGCACTGCGAGCCGCCTCCTTGTCCTCTTCGACCTCGTCGGCCCAAGAGCGGTGGGAGCAGGACCCAGGCTCCATGGAAGGGGTGGTCGGCGTGGCCTGCGTGACCGATAGCGAGAGGTGTAGTGGACGACGGGGCCGGAGTGGCCACCAGCGGGCGGGGTGGGAGAAGGCTCTGTACACTTTACTTGCTCCTCTAATCCCCCATTCTTTGCCTCTGTTTCCTACCAGAGTAGATGTTCCTCCGAGTGAACAGTTCCTACCAGCATCCCAGTGGTCCTGTATCAAAGTTGTTTTGTGCATGCGCGCCCAGACTGCCTCCACCATGTCGGCATCCTTGATGAGCGACAATGGCTTGACAATTGGTTTTCGGTGTAATTTTTATACTATTACTAATGTCCACATAAGAAAAATGAGGATTTTGTCTCAGAAACGATTTGATTTGCTCATATGTTTGCAGTAGATGATCTGTATTTTATTTGGTGTGTTTCTGTCTCTTTCTCACCATAATTTTAACTCTCGGTGATTTTCTTTACCATTACGGTTTCTCTTCTGAAATTAAATTTTGCAGCCAGGTGACATATTTTCATAACTGAAGAATCGGATCAGACTCTTCCAAATTTGTGAGGTGTTGATTCTATTTGTTCATCGGTTATTGCAGCTCGCTAGCTACCATCTCAATTGGATACATAAACATAAACATGTGTCTATAATTATTAGTACATACTGTAGTAAACAAAAAAGGCATAAGGTTAATAATTTGGAGTGTTGAAGCTCATGTAAGGTAAGATGGGCCTATTGTAGTAGGTCTTTGGTTCACCAACCTTCCTCACCTGCCTTGTCTTCAGATCGAGGGTGAATACTCCTGTATCCTCCACGCCAATGAAAACAGTGTTTGTACCCTCCGCCATGCAAATCAAATCTGGTAGGTTACCTTTAGGGAGCGGCGTGTTGTCAAGTTCCATAACCCTATATCTCACCCACCGGCCAACGCTTTTGTTACCGATTCGCCATGACCACATGTAGATGCTGGCGCCGAACATAGCTGCAACCCCTAGCCCTCCGTCGTTTCCCTTGATGAGAATGGTCGACTGCAACGCTGCTGGCAGATGTATCACGGATAGCTCATGCTTCTTCAAATCATACTTGACGATGCTGTATCCTCCAGATATGAAGTATAGCGCACCTCCAAAAAGAAGGCTGGGTTTCGTATAATCTATGTACTTGTTTGTTTCATCACTGGGTGTCGTCGGGGAACTCCAGGCACCGGTCTCTGACGAGTACATGCTTGCCCATGTCTGTCCATCTTCTTCGTGGTCGTTATCATAGCTCATCCCCACCAAGACAACGAGGAACGGACCACCATGGCAGTCGAGGTGGTCGCAGCCGTCCTTGGCACATAGCACAGCCCCCACGTAGTTGTGCCGATACGGATATTGCGGGTAGGTGGGCAGGCTTAGGTGATGCTGACTGCCGGCAATGGTGTCCCAGACGATGAGCTGCCTCATCTGTTGTAAGCGCGAGCAGTCGTCGGTCTCAATCAGCACGCGGCCATGGCGGCAATCCAGGGCTGAGGGTTTGCGGCCACTGCTGTCGCTGAGCTTCAGCGCGTGGACAGGGGACGCGGCGGCGACGGAGGTCGTGGGGACGATACGGATGGTTGAATCGCTATACGGGTTACAGATGTAACCTAGCAGGGGCGGCGTTCCGTGGAACCTGCGGTAGCGGCGGCGGAAGGTTTCGTCGGAGAGGATGCCGTGCCAGGCCTTGCAGACGATGCAGGCGCGGACCAGGTGCGCCGGCTCATCCGGAGCGACGCGGAGGAGGATCTCTTCGACGAGGTCCACCGGCAGCGTAGACGCCATGTCGGTGCTAGTATGATGGCTAGGTTTTGCAAGGTGACGGGCGGGTTGGTGACGGGCGGCGACCCCACCGAGATCGAGGCGTACGTGGGGTACGACCGCAACCCGACGGACCTTCATCGTTGCTCTTCACGTCGAGAACGCGCGCGCGAGAGAGAGGCTGGCATTGTGTGCCTCGTCCTCGTGTCACCGGGGTATACATGATTATGATTTCTCGATCAGAATATGATCCGAGATCCGATTCCGATTCCGACCCAATCCTCCCAATATACCATTAATGCAGTTCGTAATATAATGTGCTTATTTACAAATTACAATTAATGCAGTTCGCAATGTTCGCATGTGTGTGGCAGGCTGCCAGGCTGCTGTGATTTTATCCACTACGGCACCGCCATGCATAGAGTTTCGTCTCTCCCTGAACCGCATGCACACAAGCAAGCTAAGATACCAGGTTACACTGCCGGAGTCGGGCACTTTGCCGAGTGCCCGGGCCACTTGGCAAAGCCTCAAATACACTTGGCAAAGACTAGCCCACGCGATAAAAAAAGCGTCGGCAAAGCTGTCTTTGCCGAGTGTTTTAGGTTGAATTGAAAAAATCCCAAAAAAATTATGAAAATTTTTTCTAATTTGGGGGGGGGGGGGGGGGGGCGGGGGGCAGCACCAGCAAGTCGCGGCATTTTTCGCGGCTACGCGGGATTCAAACCCGCGACCTCTTCCTCACGCGGTATCTCTTCTAACCACTGCACTACACACTCACATGTGCCTAGATATAGTTTTGGTTTCCCAAATATTATACTAAACCAAGTGTAAATTGCTTGTTTGAGGCCCTAAACGAATTTCAATTAAAAAGTTGTCAACTACAAAGTTTCATAACTTTTCGAGATCTACACTTTTCGTTTAAGAAGTTTTTCCATCCGAGGTCGTTTACAAAATTTCAATTTCAAAATTTTAAAATTCAAACACAGTTTTGCATGACAAGATAATTTCAAATCAAAAAGTTGCCAACTACAATGTTTCATAACTTTTCAAGATCTACAAAGTTTATTTTGGTTGTTTTTCCATCCGAGGTCGTTTGAAAAATTCGAATTTTAAATTTTTAAAATTCAAACGCAGTTTTGTATGACAAAATGATTTCAAATCAAAAAGTTGTCAACTACAAAGTTTCGTAACTTTTCGAGATCTACAAAGTTTATTTTAGTTGTTTTTTCATCCGAGGTCATTTGAAAAAATTCAGATTTTAAATTTTTGAAATTCAAACGCAGTTTTGCATGACAAGATGATTTCAAATCAAAAGTTGCCAACTACAAAATTTCATAACTTTTTGAGATCTACAAAGTTTATTTTGGTTATTTGATCATCTATTCATCCTACATGGTCGTTCTAACATTGTTCACAAATCTTATATATTTCTCTTATAGTTTCATAAAATATAAGAGAGATATGTAAGATTTGTGAATAAATTTACTTTCACTTTGACAAATGACCGATATAAACATTGTACATCATGATGAGTTACCCAACTTTGTAGTTGAAAACTTTTTCATTTGAATTAATTTACTGCTTCAAAATGTTCTTTGAAATTTTCTTTGCCGAGTGTAAAAAAATAACACTCGGCAAAGAAGCTCTTTGCTGAGTGTAAAAAAAACACTCCCTGCTGAGTGTTTTTTTGGCACTCGGCCTGCCGAGTGTTTTTTTTGCACTCGGCAAAGAGCTTCTTTGCCGAGTGCAAAAAAAAACACTCGGCAAACCACTAGACACTCGGCAAAGAGCTGAATTCCGATAGTGTTATTAGACACTCTTTTTTTAATTACTAGGAAATTTGCCCGTGTGATGCAACGGGAGAAAAAATGGAACAAGATATTACAGTGAGGAGTAAATTGCACATGATCAATCCAATGTGGCTAATGTTGCAACAGTCATCCATGTTGGCTGAATTTTTCTTTTCTTTATTTCACAATGCCCCCTTATGACCAGACACCCGCTCCTGTGTTTCATTGGCTTGTTGAGTATTAATGTCTCTTTTTATTTACTCTGCTGTCATACATGTCCTCACACATTGCATGGCTGTTAGTTGCCTCATGGACATGGAGATGTATAATAAATAATACATTTAGTTACTGAATACCAGGTTACTTTTCATTCAGCAAACTTTTACTTTAAACAAATAATCAATTTTCTGACACTTAAAAGTAGAATCAAGAATTTTGAGCTGCTTTGAATATATATTTTTTAGTCCACTGAGTGCAGCTTATAAAATAGGCGATGTCACCGTAGCTTTCCCACTTGCCGGATCATGAATGCTCCATGATATTCATACTGCTTGCTGGACCATGAATCCTCACCATCTCATCTCCATCTGCAGAAACAACCTCTCTTCATTACTGCTCCGATCAGGCATCACCAAACTGAAGAAAAGTCTAAGATCGAATGATAAAACTGAAAAAAAAAACAGGAGAAACATAATGTCACACTATCTGAAATAGTTCACCGAAGGAGAGGCCATTATTATTTTAAGTGCAAAATTACACCATGAGAACTGAGGTTCTTCACTGAGAAGATGAGGAAAATAATCAAATTGTTGAATCTCTGTTTCCCATATCATTGGAAAATGAGGTCTTAACAAACTCAATGCTAGTCATCACAGGCAGTCGGCAGTCACATTTGGCGCCCCTATGTATTTCACCGAAAATTCATAGCAAGATAAAGAACAAAACATTAAACCTGTCTCCAGCTTCCATCTTTATCAGTTCAAGCAGTGAAGGAAAAATTATAGCACGATTACTTTGCTAGCTGTATCGAAGCTTCAAATGTAAAGTTTGTAAACACAGGGACACAGTTTCTAATATATAATCCTAAAGTTGATTTGTTATATGCACTAATGATCCATATCTTATATAACAAAAGAAAATACTTGACATAGTTGTAACCACGTCAATTGTATAGTTTCACTCACTCGCTCTGATAAGCATTTTTTGTGTAATTGTCTTTTGTCAGTACATAATCATTTCTTTCCAGTCTGACCATGAATTGGTTTTTTCCTTATAAGTTATAACTGAGTTTGATTGTGTCTGCAACTTCATATGTGTAGATGTAAAATCTTGCAAAGTTAAGCACCTATCAAAAAGAACAAAGAAGGTAATTGACTCCTCAATGCAATGCAGTGATACGCCTGTGCGTTGCAATGGGAGAAAAAATTATGAAATGTTCACAGGGAACAACCATGAGAATGGTACGTGACATCCATGGCATCCATAATATAAGTTAATGTTGGTGGTAATCCTATTAAGCCCATGTCGGATAAAATACAACCATCTAGCATATCCACGTTTCATCCATAACCAGCAAATTAAAACAGCACTGAGTTTTGGCCCTCATAGAGTAGAAGTCCATCTATAATTATACTACCACACATTCTACTCCTAAGTTATACATGTACAGCAATGCCACCTACTTATGAACATAGACGATACAAATTACCTTATCGTTCTACAATTTACTAGAGTGCCCTTCTCTGGATCTGTACCAGACTAGAAGAGATTATGTATCATCTCCTCCCTATGTGTGTGTGCCAAGGCCAGAGTTTTATATGTCGTGACTTATGGCCTTTCGATGCAACCACCTGCAAAAGGTTGCACCATCTGTTCCATTACTGTGTGTCATGACATTTCCATGCATTGGGAGTTAATCTTCAAATGTTGAGTGAAATTTACTTTTAAATTCATACAACATTTGAATGATACAATTGTTATTGTTAGCAGACAACAAGAAACTAACAGCTGTAATGAAAGCCAAGGAATCTTCTCCTGCTGTAGGATGGATAACATCGGAACCAAAAATGATTGCTGGCGCATTAAGACAAAAGGTATTCCATTATAACAACCGAAGCACAAATTTTTGCCCTCAAACCTAATAAAGCATAGAATAAATTTCAATTTCCATATAACAACCGAAGCACAGATTTTTCAAGGATGCACATACCATATTGACCAATAAGTCAGTAACATCCGGAAGAATCACAATAAGTAGCTGCAAATTCGGATCTCTCATGTGAACATCCCTTAAAGCAGCTTCTATGTGATTGGGTGAGGCTGACTGAACACACCAGCCTAGAATTGAAATCCTGAAATATCACTGACAACAAATATGGGTTGACTGTGTAGAAATCATAAAGATGTAAATATGGGTCGAGTCAAATATGCACGGAGCACAAAAAAATATACCTTCCAATCAGACATTAAAAGATAAACATAATATATTTCTAGCATACATAAGAAACATAAACCATGGATTTCATCAAAATAAAACCCTGGACAAAATCAAGCAAGATGACAAGCAAATTACATATTTGTATCCATTACAAGCGTTAGAAGTGCAATGGTACTGATCAGGTATGCAAGTTCTCTGGTAAATAAATTCAGAATCGCAAGCAGCAATTTACTCATCTGTATGTTTATTCTTCTTTTTGTTTGATAAACATGCTAAAATTCATCCATGGTTGCTAGTTAATTGGGCTAATTACTATTCGTGCAGAGTTGCATACTAAAATTTTCAGTCATATGCACAAAGAGTCACATCCACATAGAGTCGCATACTAAAATTTTCAAGTTGCAACATTACAGTTTAGTAATAACAAGAATGTTTACTCCAACAAATACAGTACAAACTGCATATACATAACTTGGTTTTGACATATTACAATTTGAAAACCAGCTAAGATCCACAATAAAAGATGAAAGGCAATGAAAAAAGTTACCTATTCTTCTCTGAAAACTTTTTTCCCCGTGGACGGTTGCTTGTCGTCGGCATCGCCTTTTGAGAGATTCCCTGTTGTCAATTCTAATTTGACGAGACCAAGATCAGATTCGAGATGCAGAGACTTCGCTACGAACAAAGATTAATTTTTTTAACAAGATCCGTGGGCTATTATATGAGAGAAAAAAGGCAAAGGAGAGAACCAGTATCGAACACACTATGGGGAAAAAGTGGAGAATTTTGGGTCGAACGTGAGTTCATATCGAACTTACCATGGATATTTCCCCAACATGAGCTGGTGTCCCAATCCCAGCTGGTGGCTGGCTAGCTCCTCTGTGGCAGCACCTCCACCACCGTAGGAGACCGGTGCTGGCGGTCGGTAGCGCCGGCTTCTCGGAAGAACGCGGCGATGGTGCCGCCGGAAGGTGGATGCGGCCCTGCACGTGGACGGGATTTGTGCAGGCACGGGAGACCAGCGTGCGCGGTCCGTCAAGCGGCGGTGGCGCCACCGAGGCAGGGGAGACGGTTGGGAGGGGGACAACGAGCGCCGGAAACCGGCCGCCGGCTAGACGAGACGGCCCTGCGTGCGGGCCGGAGCTGCGTCGGCGCATCGACGGCGTGGGGAGGCCAGGCTGCGTGCGGTGGGCTCCGGCCACCGGGAGTCACGCGTGGCGGTGGCGGCGGCAACGTGCAGGAGGGGAGTGGCTCCAGGACAGCAATGGCAGGTGGATCAGCGGCGCTGTGGCGAATGGGAGGAGCGCCTAAAACGATGCGGCATCGAGGTTTTTTCCTTTATTTTATCGGAGCGATGGAGCAGAGTCAAGTGAGTGGGCCTCGAGTGGGCCGGACGCGAGAGAGTGAACTGGACCGCTAGACCGAATTGAATGGGCTGGACAAAAAAAAAACCTGAAATTTTGCCTTTTTATTATTAGGGATAGAAGAACCTTTAATCTTAGCTAAGTGCCTTTTACCTAACCTACTCACTCGCCGAGCTTTTTTTATCTTGGTTATTGGCTTTTTTACTCAAGTTAGAGCTTTTCTTTCCTGGCTTTTTCACTCGAGTTGTTTAATTGTTCACTTGGCTTTAGCTCATTTTTTTGTCCATTTCTTCTCTTTACAGATCCCCTGGAAGTAGGAAGAAGAATGGCAATGAAAAATAATAGCAATAGTCGTCTCGTAGGTGCAGGTGCTGGTGAGAGAATAGCTTATGGGGCTGGAGTCATAGGAGCTTTCATATAGACATAGAAATCATAATAATTAAGAAGTATCTTTGATCAATATACGGTTCAGTTGTTGCATATATGCAGATGACGCCAATCTATATATACAAGTACAAGTACAATAGGTATTAGATTCCTGCTTATATGTGTCATAAATACCTTATTTATCTAATATATATGGTTCTTTTACCATATAAATTTAAAAAATCTTGCTCTTTACATGTATTAGCAATTAGAGCGAACTGCGCTCTGGGTCCTTAAGCTTTTACCAACTTCTCACCTAGGTCCATGAACTTTTTATCCTACCTGGATCCATCAACTATGTCTGTGTCAAAGCTGCCATCCAAAACAGCAGGACACAAAGGACTCTACCATCTACGTGGCATCTGATGTGGAGGAGATGGTCATGTGGGAGAGGCACAAGGCCTTGACCGCGTCGACAGACCTAGTCAAAGGCCAGCTTAAGTGCCTTGACTGTGGCCACGACCTGCAGCGACCTCATCGGTAACAAGACGAACCCCGATATGCTCCTCTCCACCACCAACACCACCTCGTGGCCCACTCTCGTTGACAGCCCTGCCTCACGTGAGTTGCCTCTATCGCCTGTCCTATTGGGTGGTGTCAATGTGGCCGGCGAGGTCAAGCATGCTCGGGCATGGGGCCGTCATCACCGCCTAGGGCCAACCAAGACACATGCATCGTCGCTGAGGCCGAGCTTTCCATGCGCACGGGACACGGGTGGTGCGGTATAGGAGCAGGTAAGGCCAATCAGGGCATGGGTGCTAATGACAAGCGTGACTCAAGCATGGGTGGCAAGCATGGCTCCAGCAACGCGAACGAGCGGCAACGGCGACCCACCCACGAACTACATCAAGCATCAAAGCCGAGGAGCCCTGATCTCGGGCTTGAGCTGCCACATGAAGGATGGAGGCCACATGTGCATGTGCCGCACATGGCCGCGAGGGCAGAGGCTACAGTATCATGGGAGGCGGAGGTGCTAGTTGCGGGCGGCGTAGATCACAACTACATAAATTTTAAAAGGAGGCGAGCAAAAATGCTTAATGGAGGCGGGCAGGCCAAGATTAACCGAGGCGGGCTCGTTAACTCAACCGCCTCCGTTAATACCTATTAACTCAGGCGGTTACCCTAAGTAGACCACCTCCTTTAATTATTCAACCAAGGCACCGTTAAACGTTTAACCGAGGTGGGTTTTGTAACTTGCCCACCTCCGTTAAGTACTTCCAGATTAAAAAATATTATTTACATTTTATAATTTGAATTTGAAACCAAATTTTGTCAGGTTAAAACACATAGAAAGCAGAAAACATGCGTATGAATGATAAAGACATATATATTACATCCATTCATGTGTCGTCGTCCTTACGTTCCACCATGCATGCATGTCACACACTAAGTTCTTCATATTACATTAATGTTCACATGGTTAACAAAATCACATCACATGTTCACATGACAAGCTAAGGGCAGCTACTCAAAGATGTTCGGCAAATTGTAGTCGGTCATGTGTCTAGAGCGTCGCTTCTCCAGTGCTGTAGATTCATGTATTTCTCCTCTGTCCATAGCTCGCTCTCGTTGTAGAAGAAAGTTCCCCCAACATGACAACATTCGTCCGTAACAAGCTTACAAATGTCGGGTACTGTGTTAGTGATGGTCGTATGGTCAATCCTTTTCCTTCGCCACCAATTTTGGGATTTCTTCAGCTGCCGCTAGCTCTTGTTGAATCTCCCGCAAGCCCTGAGGTACTCACAAGTATAGTATCCACACAAGAGTGAGCCTTCAGGTTGCTTGGCGCACTACATGCCTGATATGTAACACACGATCATTAGTACTGGTAGTAGAGTGTAGAAGTAGTAATGTAGTAGTAGTAGTAGTAGGAGTAGTAGTAGGAGTAGTAGGGTATTAGTAGGAGTAGTAGTAGGGTAGTAGTAGTAGGAGGAGGAGTAGTAGTGGGAGTAGTAGTAGTAGGGGTAGTAGTTGTTGTTGTAGTAGGAGTAGGAGTAAGTGGTAGTACTAGTAGGGTAGTAGGGTAATAGTAGTAGTTGTAGTAATAGTTGTATAGGGTAGTAGTAGTTGTAGGGTAGTAGTAGTAGTAGTAGGAGTTGTAGTAGTAGTTGTTGTAGTAGTAGTAGAAGTAGGGGCATGAGGAGTAAGTATTAGTAGTAGTACCGGGAAATCTCGCCTCACGGCTAGTTTTGTGCCATACTTCTCCTTCTGCCTCTCGGACCTCTAATCATAGCAGTTGGGGTCTTCTAAGTACTTTCTGTAAGCATTGTATGCCAACCACTAGTGTCAACAACAAATTTGATACGTGCTTTGAGTGCAATAAAATGTGTCATCACCTACTATCAAAGAATGCTTTCGAAATCCTTGTATCATTCTTTCTTCATTGTCCGCAAGGAGTTGAAAATGACAACCTTTCCATCCTGAGGATAGATCACAAATACAAACCAGTGGCCCATGATGCCCATTCTACACCATTGAAACATATGGATCTCAAATCTTGAAATATGAAAAGTGGTGAACCCAATAGCTATTGCAGGTATCATTTTGACTTACCCGAACTGGTGGGCGGCAAGGATACACCCATTTTCTTGAATCTTCTTCATGGCTTGGAGGACGTATTGTCCCTTTTTGAACTTGATCTCGCCTTGCATCTTAACCCGGGCAAGCACTCACTCCATCCCGTCCAAGTTCACCAGCCTACAATGCGTGTCCGGTACATCATGGCCAATGATGGCCCTCTGGGTAATATGCATAGGAGATAGGTACATAATATCTTGCCCTAGTTCCTTGCACACATATGATTGCATCCTGCAAGCACAAATTGTCGTCATGGCATTGTAGTTTGATCGTAATGAATGTACCTACAGCGATGCAGAGGTGTAATAACTTACATGGTAAAAAGGGTGACTTAGGCGACGTCGAGGTCCTTGCATTGTAGTAGCCTATGCATGTCGTGGAAGACAACAGAGAAATAAGTGTCATCTTCCAAGTGAAAGCACTCCTTGGAGACCCTCACAACGAATTGCTTCATGCATAACTTCACAGCATGCATATACTAGGATGGAACATCCGAACCTCCCATGGCTCCTCCTGGATGAGCTAGCCCGAGGGCAATATGAACTTGCCATTCTCAAAGTTATCCGGGCAATCTGGCATAACGGCCCAAATTGATGGCAGGGTACACTCCCTATAATTGAGATAAGGAGTGAAAAAGTCTATTAGCATCATCGATCTATGCACACATAATCTATTGACTATGTTTGGTTGCCATTAGCATATATACCTTTCAAACACTATTGTGTACTTGTGCTCTTCAGCTATGTTGAACGCCGCCATTCCTCGGTGGTGAGGTGGGCGGGTTTGTCCCCCTCTTCTTCTGTAGGCTTCTATGGTACAGGTGGACATTGACCTTTGCTCTTGCTTGGAGGCCGTGTTTGGGGGCCTGGTGCACCCCCTGTATCTCCTTATGGGTTGCTCGCATCAGGACGCGGGCTACGTGGAGGAGTGTTGCTAGGGCCGCCATCACCACCACCATTGTCATCGTCGTCGTCGTCACTTGGGCCACTCGAGGGAGACGACGATGGCTATGCGGGCTGTGACGCCGGCTTTGTCATTTCCAAGACAAATCTACCTTGTTCCACAACATGCACGTGCCGAGAGCCTGGCCGAGAGTCATGTCTCCCTCTTCATTGGGAAAGTCCAGTTCATTGTCATCGTGGTGATCGTGTGTCCACGCCACTTCCACCATGGCATACTCAGGCGGGATGAGCTTGCCATGGTACCTAGCTTCAGGGTTGGGCGGCTGTACCATTCCATGCGCCACATTCTTCTTCTTCCTCGTCCTACCCTAGGGCACCTACATCATGGCCTCTGTTGGCTCCACGATGTCATCGACCGGGTACCTTCGGAGTTGTAAGGTACCTAGCATCATCTGCTCTTGTACAGTGGCTTGACCCTGTTGTGGTAGCACACCAACCTAGCGCAACATCTGCGTCCTCAACTCCACCATCTTGGGGTCGGTGCTCGTGAAAGCATCTTGGATCATCCCCATGATCATTTCCTTCACTGCCTCATCTTTGCCTTTCTGGATGAGCCCTTCCTTGTATCTCTGCCTCGTGTGGTAAGAGGCGGCATTGGATTGCCACGATCCACATTCTTCTAGCTCTACATCGAGGATACGCCCCAGACGCGGCCGTGGTGCTCAGGGTTTCCTAGCGCCTCGGTCAGCTCATTGTGATCCCTATGAGGTTCGAACACCCCGTGTTCCTTGGCCACCTTGATCACAAGCAAAGCCCTCTCCGCCTCCTCGGTCTGTGGCTCATTGTACTTGGTCCTACCCTCCTTTAGCTTCTTTGGCCGACGAGCATAGAAGAAGTCATGTCCCCTCTCGTCGACGCCTTCCAACGGATTCTCCTGCCCGGCCTCAGCTGCGTCCCTTTCCTCCTGCCGCCACTTCTTCTTCTTACCGGCGTACCCTGTGTTTCCTAGGTGGTGGTAAAGTGTGTTCATCTTAGCAAGCTAGGAGTACTTCTTGCCCTTGGCCTTTGCATCTTCGGTACTCATTTTTTCAACAAACTCCTCCTAGACATGTTTCTTGATGAAGTTGTAATCTTCGTAGGGTGTCTTCCCTTTCTGCACATAGTTCTTATTGAGTTTGTACCTCAAGGTGCGAAGCGCTTTGCCTGCAATAACCATAGTGTGCCCCCTACACAGTGCTTCATTGTATTGGTTGGTTGGATACACGAACTGCTTCAGCACGTCTAGCCACACTTTATCCTTCAGGCCTTTTGGGACTTTCTTCTAATTCATATATGTGATCAGCACATGCTCCATGACTAGACAGGAGCATTGGTTGCTAAAGACACTAATGATAGTTTCTGGCTCCAAGGGCTCTTCATGTGGCCCTATCTTGTATATCGCATGCAGCTTGTTGTGAACCTTGTGCCTCCCATGTTGGCCCCTCTTCAAGTCTGACTGCTTGCCACTAGTGGTTTTGGTTGAAGTGCTCAGGGTGGGACCACATGCATGCCCATCCTCTTCTTCCTTGGGGGGGTTACTCCAAACACATAAGCGCCACCGGCAGCTGTCGAGGACAAGAACTCGCATTAGTTTCATACTTAAGCGAGAAGCTCGTCATCATCTGCTGACATTGTGTTAGTTATTTACTTACGCGGCCCTCATCATCCTATGCTGGGGTGTGAGAATTTCGTGTTGAAGGCCCCATCTTTTCTGGCATATAGGTCGGATCTAATTCTTCCACTGTTTTACCTTTCTTCTCCGACCTCGGTGTTAGCACCTCCTCCTCGTACGATTTGGAGCTCTCGTCTGATGATGACGAGCCTCCCTCATCACTAGTTGCTGAGCTTGGCTCGTGCCTTTCTCCAGTAGGCTCGGCCGCCATTGGAAACTATGAATAAGAGAGCGTTATATATATGGACATTTCTCAATTCTATGAAGACAATGATATGTACATTCATCTCAAAACATATATAAAGGAATCATGGATTATATTCATCTGAAAACAAGATTACATCCTTCTTTCATGTACAATGGTAGTTGGTACAGAAGAGTTTAAGAAAATTACAAAAGAGTTTAAGATAAGTACAAAATTATAGAATCAAAAAATTCATTTCCATATTTGGCTAAGATTTGCCCCCATTGCAATCACATCGCTTCTAAACTGGTTGCTTGTATATGGTATACAAGCCATCCTAGTTTAGCGGCTCACAAGTATGGGGACATTTCATCATCATAGCCGTGGCCTTAGCATAAAAAGTTTCACATCATTGCAAATGCCACTGCCTTAGCACATTTTGTTTAGAAGTTTGAAAAAATTCATCATTGGAAATGCCACAAAGTTTGAGAACAAGCTCATGGACATCAGGTTGTTTCACCAGTTGTGTTATCATCAAAGGCATCAAAATGAGAACAAATCAATAAAAGTAGAAGACAGTGAACTTAGGTACCATCATAGGATGCAAAAATCAAGGGCATCATAGGAAACAAAAAAAACTTAAGCACATATCCAGTGAACCAGTGAACTTAGGCACATATCTAGTTATCTTAGGCAGCCGAGGACATGCACAAATTAAGCATCAATGAACTTAGGCAAAATATATCCAATGAACTTAGGCAGTCACTAGAGTATAGGAGAGCAGCAAACGGCCAGTAGTAGAAGTAGCATACTAGTAGCACTAAGTAGTAAGGATCAAAGCCACAAAAGCTTACAAGTAGTAGGAGGAGTAGTAGTAGTACGAGGAGTGGTAGTAGGAAGTAGTTAAGTGGCATTGCATAGAGTAGTAGTAGTAGTAGTAGGAGGTAGTACAGTCAAGTAGTAGTGGGAGTAGGAGTAGGAAGTAGGATAAGAGGACAATATAGTAGCGTATTATAGTGTAGTGGTAGTAGTAGTAGTAGTAGTAGTAGTAGTAGTAGTAGTAGTAGTGTAGTGTGAGTAGAGTAGTAGTATAGAGTAGGAGTAGCAGTAGTATAGAGAAGTTTGATTTGCATCAGATTCTATCTAGGAAAATAAGGCCTGTGCAATTAAGTTCTCAAAACAAGTGTGCATATGCAACTACTATATGCAAGCCTGCAACCTGAACATTTTGGGGCATATTTGGCGGCAAGCCCAGTGACTAACCCTAAATTTAGACATGTGAAAGCACCCAGTATATCAAGCACACCCAAATTTAGCATAATTTGAGTTCAATAGTAGTAATAGGCATGTGCAAGCACCTAGTATATCAAGCACAGAGTGGATAGCAAAGAGTGTTGTAGAAATTGGAGATAAGGGCATGTGCCAGCAGCTTTTAGTGACCATAGAGCAGTAGTGTAGTAGATAGTAGGAGTAGTAGGAAGAGTAGAAGACAGTGAACTTAGGCACCATCATAGGATGCAAAAATCATGGGCATCATAGGAAGAAAAAAAAACATAAGCACATATCCAGTGAACCAGTGAACTTAGGCACATATCCAGTTATCTTAGGCAACCAGGGACATGCACAAATTAAGCATCAATGAACTTAGGCAACATATATCTAGTGAACTTAGGCAGCCACTGGAAAACAAAAGAACATGCACAAATCATACCAAGGAAATAGGCAATGGAAGTAGTAGTGGCATCTGCTCAGTTCAAATTATGACATAATTAAGTTTGGCATCATTGGCAGTGGCATCCACTCAGTTCAAATTAACAATTTCTAGCATAGGGTTGCATCAAGACAGCATCACAACCTCACAGGAACCATTGGGCAGACAAATCATACTTGGGAAGATGGAGCTGGGGAAGAAGTCGGGGAAGACGGAGCTGGGGAAGATGGAGCTGCCCGTGGACGAGGTCGCACACGAGGCCACAGACGGATCCAAGGAGAAGAACCTGGCCACGGTCGAGGGGCGTGGGCACCTCCGGTGGCGCTAGGGTTACGAGAGGGCGTGGCAGAGACGCTAGGGTTCTGGCGGTCGCTGACGAATGCAGACGCTAGGGTTTTGGCGTACGATGGCGGAGCTCCTCCCACATAGCGGCGGACGAAACCAGGGAAGAAGTCGACGTGAGGGCACGGTCGGGGAACACGAGAGTTCTGGGGTGAGGTCAGAGCGCACGAGGTCGGGGGCGGGAGTAGAGGAGCTCAACACCGGAGATGGCAGGCGGCGGCGGTGGGAGATGAAAATTTGGGCTGCCCTTCGGGGTTGTTTGCAAACCGGTGAAGGACTTAGAAAAATTCAGGGGAGAGGGGGGTATTTATAGGCCATGATTAATTGTGGCAGGCGGCTTAGGGTAACCGCCTCGGTTAATATTTACCGAGGCGGGCGAGTTAGGCCGCCCGCCACGGTTAAGCTTATTAACCGAGGCGGGCAACTTATGGTGCCACCACGGTTAACTTTTTTCCATTTTTAATTAAATTTCATCAAATGCATTGACCGAGGGGTTTTACAACATTTTAAAATTGATATTTAATTTCTAATGGTTTCTAAGTTACATAGTAGAGTAGTAGGAGTACTAGTGGTGGTAGGGAGTTGTAGTAGTAGGGTAGTAGTAGTAGGAGTACGAGGGTAGTAGTAGTAGGATTAGGGTAGTAGTAGTAGGAGGAGGAGTAGTAGTAGGAGTAGTAGTGTAGTAGTAGTAGGAGTAGTAGTAGTGGAGTACGAGTATTAGGGTAGTAGTAGGAGTAGTAGTAGGAGTAGTAGTGTAGTAGTAGTAGGAGTAGTAGGGTAGTAGAAACAGGAGTAGTGTAGCACATGTTGCATATGTTGCAAGCGTTTGAAAGGCACGTTGCAAGTGTTTGTTCAAAATGTTTCATGAGTTCCAGATGTATGTTTCATGCGTTTTGAGATGCATATGTTGCGACAACATGTTCTATATGTTTAATCTATCTGAGACGTATGTTGCAAGTGTTCTATCTGGATGTTGCGTATGTTACAACATGTTTTGCATATGTTTCACACATATGTTGCAAGTGTAGTACGTAGTAGGGGTAGTAGGAGGAGTGCTATATTAGTATATATGTATTGTTCCATTACAATAATAGGTAGTTACATAAAAGTTCTAGTAAGTCAATAAGGTAGTACATTATTACATAAATGTGTGGCATACATATCATTTTGTTGGAAGTGATCCTATGATGCTCTTCTTCTGACCATCGGAGCGGAACCAAGACTTCATGCCAATCTTGATGACATAGTTCTCAACTAGCTTGATCTTGCATGGATGATCGGTAAAGAGTGAGAACACCATGTAGTGGTTGTATTCTTCTGGACTCTGGACTCCATCTGCTCCCATGATCCTCTGCTTTCCTGACACAACCACATGCCTCTTGGAGTCTCTAGGCTTAGCGTAGTAGGCTACTTGTGCGACGTGGTTTGCTAGTACCCACTGATCATCTTTGTAGCCGACACTGTGGAGCTCAACGGTGGTTAGCCCAAACTCATCCACGACAATTGCCTTTGGCTTGACCCACTAGCATCGGATGATGGGTATCTATAGGTCACCGCCGCAGTCAAGTTCCCATATCTCTTCAATCTGCCCATAGCATGCCTTGGTCTCCCCAGTGGCCTCGTCGATGCCCTCATATCGAACACTGTTGTTTTGTGCCACGCTCTTCTTGTCCTTCTCTTTTGTGTGGAACCTGTATCCATTGATGTCATACCCTTGCCATGAGGTGATTTGGGTGGATGCACCGGACGCAAGCCTCGCTTTAGCAAATTCTCCATAGGGAGGTATGCCCTGCTGTTTGATCCACATCGTGAAATTGATCTTGTGCTATCTTTGTACCCATGCCTCCATGCGTCAGTCATGAGTACGGCGAATCTCCTCCTGGTGCTTCTCAACCCACTTGTCCATGACCACTGTTGACACTTCTAACACCACTTAAGCTAAGTTGTCATCCCTAGCATGGCGCCAGAAGTGTTGGTATAGAACTGCTCCTCTTAGAATAAAAATGGGATCCACAAGCGTACAGATAAAATACCATTGCAGCACTTCACCGGGAAATATTCCAGGTATCGTTAATTTATATTTAGCTCAAGGGAAAGAACTAAGGATTTAAACCTAAAGGGATGGATTTGATAAATACGACTACTTATGAGAAATCAATCACTCAGTCACTTACTTTCATAGGGGAGATAAACCATGATAAATAAGTATAATTGAATTGTAAAGCGTAGGGAATAAATCATGCA
Source organism: Saccharum spontaneum (assembly GCA_022457205.1). NCBI lineage: Eukaryota > Viridiplantae > Streptophyta > Magnoliopsida > Poales > Poaceae > Saccharum > Saccharum spontaneum. The sequence goes on from CM039586.1 coordinate 4,798,668, forward strand.
GAGATTAGAGATAGACTACTCATCATATAGGTAGGTTGATGTCTGATTAGTTCAAGAGATTGAATTCTAGGTAGGTTCTAATCTACTAAGTCATTCATCTACTCTAGCAAACACACCATCATATATAGCATAAAAGACTCTTCATCTATGTATAAGGAATATTACTGAAGAAAGCCAGGACATAGCAAGACTTCCTACGTAACGTTGTTTTTGCCTGTCCTATCAACGGAGGGTGGACTATATAAGACTCAATAGAACTGTCACTTCCATGAACTACCACATGACCCAGCCAATAGGATACATTTGCAGGTAAATAGCATTTAAGCACCACGCTTACATGTGATCTACCACTTAACCCCCTCGCGAAGAGAGCTAAGCACTTTGCAAACTTATAAATAAACTCATTATCGATCATAACCATATCAAATGTACTACTAGAGCAAACTAGGAACATAATAAATAGAAACATAATCATATTAGAATAAAGTCATAGAGCAAAGATACAAAATAGTACCAATACTTTGATGACGAAGATCCGAATCCCGAGCACAAGTCACCCGACTCTTCCTCTATATAGTCTAAACCTATGTAGAAGTTGAAGATTTGGAGTAGCTATTCTAATTCTCTGGTGGAGAGAAACTCTCTAAACCCTAGCTCTGCTGATGGCTCCCTCTGCTATTGAATTGCTAATGAATTAGGGTTTCTCCTGGGGTGAGGGACCTTGCTTATATAGCCCTCTAGGAAGCACCACAACCCTCGGATCAAACCGACCTTAATCTATGATTTTTATTCATCCTCAAAGGCGGTGGATGCAGGATCCACGAGGTTGCTCCTGATTGGACACCTAAGTGGGGTGGGCGCCCAGGGCCAGGGGCGGTCGCCCCACCTTCCTGCCCATTTGGCCCTCCCCTTCGAGGGGGTGCCTTCTTGAGTCTTCTAGATTATTCTTTTTCGTAGTAGGGTTGATTTCTCTCTATGTAAATCTGACATGTGGGTCTCCTTTGGTCTTTTCCTGATAACCCCCTATATAAATAGACATTCACCAAAACTCATAGAAATTATTAGTTTAAAACCCCTAAGTCTAAAGTGAAACTCATTTTAACCCTACTTTTGATCCTTGTTGACTTATAAAATTGATGGTTAATTACTGTCAACAACCACTAGCTGATTAAGGGCACTGTGATGAGCTTCTTGCAAAGTTTCCTCTGCTACTTCGGTGCGTACTTTCCTCCCAGTGCACCCCATCCCTGAGGTTCTGCCTTCGTGTAGAGGGACAGGCAACCCAATCGCATTTCTATCCTAGATGTATGTGGTGCAACAGCTAGTGGCCTTCTCTGTTGTGTATGCCTCGACTATAGAGCCCTTCGGGTAAGCACGGTTATGGACGTACCTGTTCAGGGTCGACATGAACCTCTTGTACGTCCACATCTGGTGCAGGTAGATAGGCCCAAGTCCCTATATCTAATCAACCATGTGCATTATCAGGTGTGGCATAATATCGAAGAAAGACAGCGGGAAGCACATCTCGAGCTGGAAAAGAGTCTCTACGATGAACTATTTTAGGTTGGGCAGCTCAGTTTTATTGATGACCTTTTGTGTGATGAAGTTGAAGAAGTAACCGAGGTGTGTGATGACCATCTTCACGTACTCTAGACCCATAGCCCAGATCACAATTGGGAGGAACACCGTGAGCATGACGTGGAAGTCATGTGCGATGATGCTGGTGAGTGAGAGGTCCTTCATTGAGACCAGGCTCTTGATGTTGGAAAAGAAACCGGTCGGCACCTTCATAGCCCAAAGCCACTCGCACACGACCCTCTTGTCATCTATCGTGAGGTTGTAGCTCACGCCCAGAAGGTCCACTTTCCCACTCTACGCCACCGATGTTGGATGAATTTTGCACCTGATGTTTTGGTTGACAAGATGTAGACGTGACTTTAGACGATCCTTTGTCTTAGTCTTAATGTCTAGCAGGCCCCCGGTCGTGCTCTTGAAGACATTCTTCTCCATATGCATGTATTCAATGGCATGGGGCGTATCTAGCTCCTTCCAGTATGACAGGTACTTGAAGAAACACGACTGCTTCTTGAAAGGAATGGCAGGGGTGACAGGCTACGCTTCTTCTTCCTCCATCTTATCCTGCTTCCTCTTTCTTGTTTTGGTCCCATCTGCCTCAACTTTGTTCTTCTTCCTGAACTCAACGTTTATACCCTTCACCATGTCAAACACCTTTTGCCCATAACTCATCTTTTCTGGCTCGTCAGTTTGAGGCTCGGCCTAGTTGTCGAAGAACTGATTCATCGAAGGATGTTGGTACTTGTGCTTTTTGCCTAGGAATCGCCAGTGCCTCATGTACACCAACTTCTTGGATGCATTAAGATAAGTGTAGCAGGTACTGTCGATGCAAACTACTCAACCTGACTTACCTTTGATCTGCCCCGACAATGAAAAAAGGCCACGGTAATTGGTGATGGTGACAAAGATGATGTAGAGTGAACTCCTTCTTTAGGGACACATCCATCATCTTAACCTCGTCTTCCCATAGTACCTTCATGTCCCCCATGACCGGCTCCAGGAACACATCTATATCATTGCCTGGTTGCTTCTGTCCAGAAATAATCATGGTAAGTAAAAGATACCTGTGCTTTTGACATTGATAGGGAGGTAGGTTGTAGATTGTGAGGATGACCGGCCAAGTGCTATGGGAGCTGCTGAGGTCACCGAACAGATTCATCCCATCGGTACTCAACGCGAACCTAACGTCCCTTGCCTCATCACCAAACTTCAGGAACTTGGCGTTGAAATGCTTCCACTGCTTGCCATCGGAGGGGTCTCATAGCTTGCCATCGTCCTTCTTGCATTATGCCGATGCATGCCAGGACATCAGCTAGATATCCTCTGGCTTCCCGAATAGCGCACGCAGGTGATCGATCACGGGCAGGTACCACACTAACAGTGTAGGACTTTTCCTCTGCATGTAACCCTCTTCTTCCCCATCCTTAGGACATGGGGTCTACTTACTGGCCGTCTTCGCCTTCTACTGCCCTCTCTTGGGTCCCTCATCATCCGTGTATGCGCGACAACTAGCATTCCTCTTGTACCGACTCGTGCCGCAGTGTGGATAGCTCTGCAATTTCTCATACTCTCCCCGATATTGGATGCAGTCGTTAGGGCATGCATGAAACTTTTTAAGCTTCATCACCACTGGCCGGATCATCTTCTTTGCTCGATAGGTATTGGCGGGCGCCTTGTTACCCTCTGGGTATGTGTCAACTAGTAGTTGTAATAGTTCGTTGAAGCCAGTGTCGGAGAACCCATGGCGAGCCTTCAGCACCAGCAACTGGAGGTTAAAATGCAATGTCGTCCAATGATTTGGATAGCCCTTATACAGGGGATTCCCAAACAGAACATCGTCCTGGTCCATACGGTTACCAATATTTTGAAAAAGCTCCACATCTTTGGGCCCCAACACATCAATCTGCTCACCATCCCCATCACCACCATCATTGTCTGCCATGTCTTCAAAAAGATCATGAATGCCGATGTAATCACGATTCGCACTATCGCCGCCCGTTGCTGCTACTGATGCTGAGGGTTGTTGGCCTCCGTCATTCACCGTCGATGAGTTTTCTATGGATGCACCGGTGGCACTCGGATCTGATCTGCTTCTTCGCCATGATACTTCCAAATAGTGTAATCCTTGACAAAACCATGCCGGATCAAGTGAGATTATACCATGTTATCTTCCTGTAGAAGCTTGTTCTTGCAGCTGTTGCATGGACAAATGGTGCGATCCCGACCCAAACGCAGACGATGCTTTTTTGTAGCGGCAACAAATTTTTTCACATGAACCAGAAAAGACATATCGTTGTTGACCCTCGGTAACTTGTACAATTACTCTTCCCTGTCCATGATCACGACCTCGCACACACATAACGAGAATAAAGTCAGATGAACAGAGCAGTATATATAAGCAAAAAAACTTCTGAGTAGCTCTAGATCTAGTTTTCTCTCTCCTCCATCTAGATCTAGATCTAGATCTAGAGAAAAACCACCTAAATCATGTAAAAAAAGAAGATGAGAGTTGGAGAGTAAGAAATCTACCTCTTGCGGTGCCCCCCTTCACCAAATACAAGGGCAAAACCTCCCCCCTCTAAATTGGTCAATTTTAGGGTTTTGAGCTCAAAACCCTAAAAAATGGAGGAGCCGCAGGGAGGAAGAATTGGTGGCTGCTGTTATATAGGTGCAGACTTAACCGAGGTGGGCAATGCAAGGGAACCGCCTCGGTTAATCGTGTATTAACTGAGGCGGTTACCGCTATAGCAACCGCCTCGGTTAATAGTTTAACTGAGGCGGGTGCCCTAACACAACCGCCTCCGTTAATATACATTAACTGAGGCGGTTGGGTTACATCAACCGCCTCGGTTAATGAGAGATTAATAGTCCTATGATGGTGCCTATTAACCGAGGCGGTTGCTTTGCTGGCAGGCCAGCCTCGATTAACCGAGGCGGGCCGCCGGCCCAACTGCCTCCAACATGCATTTTGAAACGTCTCCTAAAAGAAAAACTGTAGTAGTGTTGTTCCCAAGTGCTGACCATCACACAGATAATGAGTTTCTCTTACTCTCAAGTGCAGGCGTATAGCCAAATATAGTAGCAGGAACAAACTACACTAGCTTTCCTAGTTTTAAAGATAAATTGAGAAGGAGAAAGACAAAGTTATGGGCAAAATTAAAGAGGCCGAACTGGGCCCATTCTGAGTCCAAGCCCAAGAAGCCACTCAGTTACGAAATGCTGCTCCAGTTTCAATTCCATTTCCCCACTCGGTTACAACAGATTATTTGTTTTCTAGAAGAAAGTAGATTTTTTTAGAAAATGATGTTTTATTCCCATCTCTGCATAAGTTGTGCACTCAATCAAAGTTTAGTACAAAACAAGTCTCACTTATAAACAAGCTCTCAAAAAGCTCGCAAGAAGTAAGAAGAATCTATGCAGTAAGACTGTTCCAAACGGTCATCCATGTTCAGCGAAAATTTCCATTGCTACTGTCTCCAGGATACGACTTGCCCACTTTAACATTCATCAGTCGATGGTCATGGTCCTTTTGTAAAATGGACTCGAAAGATGCCCAGTGAGTAGCCTGCTATCTTTTTCACAAAATCCAAGTCATCTCGGCTCAACCAAATAGAGCAAATGATTGCGCTAGCTACTATACAAACTTCAAAGCTAAGTTGTGATCTACTTGCTGAAGCCAAGGGCCAAAAGTTTCAGCAGGGCTTGTTGGTGGACGTAAACCAAACGCAATTTCAAACACCCTCCAAATAAAGTGCTATTTCAGCCTCGATCCCAGTCCTCCTTTGGTGCGCGCGACATTCTTTACCAGTTTTTTTGCAGGCACGATACTCCTTGGCCGACACTTGTGTAGTGGACCTATATAGCCTACTCCAACACTTATTAAGTCTAGAAATTTTCGCCAACAGTTTTTCTGCCAGTAGAGAAACACCGGCAGATAACTTGTGTCCATAGAGCTTTATTGCCGACAAATAAATTGATGTTAAAAAGTTTCACAATTGCCAACACATAACGTGTAGTCAAAACCCACCTTTTGCCAACAAATAATTATAGGCAAATATGTGTCATGGTTTGGTGTTTGTTTACTTTAAATTTCCATCTTTTCTATTTCTTTCATTTTTATTTCCATGTAACTTATTTGCTTCTAGTAGTTTTTTCTGCCAGTAGTAGTTTTTTTGAGCGGCAGTCTAGAGGCCACCAGCCCCTGCAGTCGTTGAGCACCGCCTGGCCGGAGAAGGGGGAGGCACTAGAGGTGCTGACGAACAGGGGGATGTTGGGGTGGTTGTAGCCGTGGTGGAGGAAGCCCAGCAAAGGCATGCTCCGGTGGAACGCGCGGTACCTCCGTCGGAAGCTGCGGCTGGAGACGCTGCCGCACCATGACTTGTAGACAAGGCCGACGCAGACGAGGCATACTGGTTCGTCTGGCGGGAGATGGATGACAGGACGAGGATGTCTTCGATCAGCTTTTCCGGCATGTCTCGGAGGAGGATGTCCATGCCACCGATGGCGATGGTTTTGCCTTGTCGATGACCACTATGTAGGGTTGGATATGATGGGGCCAGCTGGATCTGGAATTCTGGATGCGACGATGCGTTATGTGTATTGGCTGGATTCTTATATGTGTGTCTTCCACTCTTCCGTCTGCACTTTCGCTAGTCCAAACTGGACTCCGTCGGCACTTTTGCTACTCCAAATTGAACTCGAAACATCAGATCACATGCATCCCCCTTTTCCCATCTTGCTATGGTGTTGTTTGCCATGGAATGGATCGACTTGGACACAGAAGAGGATTCTGAGCTCTCCACTCTGGCGACGCGCTGCTCTGAGTTGCTGGCTTCATGGCAGGATTTCCATTTCGGCAGTGCTAGCAGCCTAGCACCTGGACATCCGGACGGATACCTGCGTCTGCAATTCGCGTACCATCCGACCCCACACGGCGTCTGTGCTCCACTTGACCCCATGTGGTGTCTGCGCCCCCGTACGACCCCACATGGCATCTGCACCTCGCCCGCCCCCTCACGTCCCCCTCTAGCAGGTGCAGCAGGCGAGTCACAGTACAACATGTGCAACACCTAATTTACTTTTGAAACATCTACATGCAACCTTGCAACATACGTCTGAAGATAGATGAAACACTTGAAACATGCGTCTGAAACACTTGCAAAAACACTTGAACACACTTGAAAATAATTGCAATATATGCAAAATCTAGATAAAACACTTGCAACATATATGTAAAACATACGCAATATCCAGATAAACACACTTGCAACATACGTCTCAAAAACAGAAGAAACATCCATGGCCCGGCACTTCACCTTACGTCGGCGGCACCTGTCAGCGTTGTTGGGTGCATGCATGCATGCGCGGCCTCGATGGTCAGCTAACGACCGAGGAAGTGGTCCCCACACACGAGTGCGGCGGTGCCTATGCTGTTAGGCAGGCCGGGCAGCGGAGACGAAATAGCAGCAATGGATGTCTAGTGAGCGTGGGGGCTTAAGCGGTGGAGGTGGCAGCGATAGATTTTTGGGGAAGGAGAGGAAGGGAAAACCACCTCATGCTATCTTCCTCCTTGCAGCTGATGGTGGTCGCCGATGAAACGGCGATGCCTGAGGTGGAGAAGTGGAGGGGGCCATTGGGAGACCCAGACTGCGAGCTGCTTTGCTCCTGGGGAATCTAGAGCCTTCCCATGAGCATGATTGGCTGGCTCACCACACCGGATCCAAGCACCATATCCGGTTGTGCAGCCAGTATTTCTGAAGAAACACCAGAATGAGAGAATCCATGTCAGCAGACATCACAACAAACAACGACAATGAATCTTTATGAGATGGATCAATGAAAGGGGATCAGCTGGATTGTTAACCTGAAGTTGGCTTTTCACTTCATCATTTGTCAGCCCATCCACCTTCATCAGCTCCCTGATTTGCTTTGGGGTGGCAACTGCACACATGGCATGCCATGAATGAACTCATTAATTCCAATTTTGTGTTTCTAATATTGCAAGCAATTAGGTAATACTAAGATCTTGGTGGCCCAAAATTGGCAAGAAAAATTGTGAATTTGGTATCAGGAGAAGGCTCACCTTGGGGGCCACCGAGTTGATTAAAGGCAGCAACGAACTGGGGATGCAGCTCCGTCGACCAGCAGCACCAAACTTTGCTTGCCTGCAGCTGCTGCTGCTGCTACGATTGGGAATGGAAGCCAAGCACAGGGGCAGTTGGCGCACACACCGCACACAGACTCGATGTTTGGTAACAAGGTTTGGCCTAAACCTACATACCCTAGGCATGCTTACGGGCTCTTCTCCCTCAAACCGCGGCAGTGGCCACCTGGGGTGCCAGCAAAAGCCGCCAGCTAGCACCTCCCTGAGCTTGTCACTTTGTCTTGTCTCCCACTCTCGTGATTAAGTTACAAGGACAACCCCCTCCTTTCGTAGAGGGGCTGGGTTACAAGAGCCAACATCTAGTTCACCTAACCCTATACTGCTATATAACACAAGTCCCTAAGCACCCACCTGTCGGCACTGCCGCCAGCAGACCGCAGTCGTTCATCCTGCGGAGCCAGATTTTGAGCCAGTTCTCCCTATCCACCTGGAAGAGGTAGAGGACAGAGTTGTCCCCCGGACAATGGACAAGGTTGCTTGGGTACTGATCAGGCTTCACACCCTCAGGGAGATTGATGATGAAGAATCTCTCCATGGCAAGGTCCGGTCCCAGGATGTACCGGCTTGGGTCGCAAAGTAGATCTTGCCACATGCGAGCACAATAGTGGGAAGGATCTGGACTGGCGACTTCGTGAGCACAGAAAAATGTGATTTTTTATGTATGCACCTGATTAAAAGTTTGGGATACATTTTTCTAGGTTTGGTATGTCTTAGTCAATGCGAATTACCCGCATATATTTAATTATTTATTTTTTCTAAATTAGTAACTTCTTTTATGGGGGGATATTAAATGATTTTTATGGGATTTGAACCAGCGACTTAGCCAGAAGACCCGTGCCTATGCAGCTGACGGCCCAGCAGCCAGACTGCAGGACACACACAAGCGCCGCGACCTTAATGTCCGAGTCCGAGGTGTGGATGTTGACGTGGTAGCACAAGGCGTCGTCGCCATGGTCGGCTGGGATGAGCATCACATGAGGGGGGTACTCTGAGAAGGAGGATAGCTGCAGCGACCGCGGGAGCTCCACGGCCTTGTCCATGTTGGCTACAGCAGTGGGGAGCGCACAACGAGACCAACGCGGTGGAAGATCTCGCCACCAAACTTGAAGCGGACCAAGCCGTTCCTGCAGTCCCAAACGATCGGTACCAGCAAGTGTCGCCGAAACCGAAGTCAGCACTCACCTCCAGGCTAGAGGTAGTGGGATGAAGTTGAAGTAAGAGATGACTCCACTGGAGACGTAGACCCCGACTAGGCGCGACGAGTGGAGACACCGCGAGGCCAGCACTTGCTGGTGAGCACGGTACTAACAAGGCAGCTCTGGCATCTGAGGCGGATAAGGATCTTGTCAAGGAGATCTCCATTGGTGGGGGCGTGGTGCCAGACGGGAGCCCCACTCGGTTAAAAACATTTCATATAAAATATGATTCTTTTTCTATATATGCACTAGATTAAAAGTGTGGGATATATTTTCCTAGGTTTGGTTAGTCATAATTTATGTGAATTCCCTGCAGATAGTAACTTCTTTTGTGGGGGGACATTAAATGATTTTTAGGGGCTTTTCACACCCGTGGTGGAAACCATTGGCTCTCACACCCGCACATACACCTAGTGGCTGCATGCACCATGCCCATGCCCCTTGGCGCCGCTGCCAGAGTTGAACACTTGGAATGTGTTGCTTGCGGTAGCCGTGCCATCCACAATGTTCCACTATGTAAAAAACTCAAATAGCTGCCAGCACCCCCTATAGACGCCGGACGAACGCACGTCTGTGATATCAATTCACAAACGCGCGTTCCCAACACACGCCTGTAGTAATTTGCTGACTAGGGTCACCGGTCCTCACGTCTTGGAGTTCTCCTTAATTGCCAAGATGGACAGATTCTGGATCATACGCATCTGCCCACACCAGCGACACTATCAAGAAGGCTGTACCACATCTAACTTCTTGAGATTTTTAGGAGAGAATTGGAGTAGATGGAGAGATTGTCCAGCCGGTTTAGAGACAGTGTTGCTGAGATTGAACGGGCCGTGGAATTGGACGCAGCTCAGGGAGAGGATGGTGAGCTTGTCGAGGATGCCCTAGGGAGTGAAGGCAAGGCCTTGATACTGTACCTTGAGCTGAATCTTGGTGGCATTCTCGAAGCAGGGCAGCTCAACGATGCCTCTCTCCCCGGCTTCCTCCACCTCCTCCTCCTCAACATCGTCAGCGGCAGCAGCGGCGCTCTTCGGAACCACAATGCAGTAGAGAAGGTCACCGACCAGGCGGCACGCGGTGGCAGGAAGCCAGGCATTGACAACAACATCGACATCATGGTTTGGAGACAGCGTTGCTGACATTGACAATAACAATGACCACATTCTGGCAGGTTCACACACAACAAAAACATCTGTTAGTGCCAGAACATTGCTTCTCATTGTCAACGACGAGGGAGAAGCGGTCGAGGACGTGTGCCACCTCGTGGTTGATAATGATGCAGGCCCAGCAACATGGCCACAATACATCCATCACAATTTGCAGTGACATGAGCATCGGTTCGTAAAAAACATTTGTGGTAAAACATGATTTTTCTATGTATGCATCTGATTAAAAATCTGGGTTACATTTTTCTAGGTTTGGTATGTCATCATTTTTGTGAATTCCCTACATATATTTATTTTTTTGCTAAGTTACTAACTTCTTTTGTGGGGGGACATGAAATGAATTTCACTACACCACAACCCTTAAATAGCGACTGACTTGAAGTTGTTGTAAGGGGTGTATAGCAATGGACAGTCCGTTGCTAAATGTTATAGCGACAGACCCCAGCAGTTGCTATTGAAGCCGTCGTTGTATGTATACAGCGACGGACTTCATCTTTAGCGACGGACTATCCATCGCCCCAACTTTAGCAACAGACAACTTGTTAGAAGTTTTAGCAACGGACAGTTCATCGCAGTAAAAACATTTAGCAACTGACAGTCCATCGGGCTTAGTTAAATAGGTAAAAAAAAGTCCATCCGGCTCAGTTAAATAGGTAAAAAAAATAATCCAGATATATTTAAAACTAGACCACATTAAGAACCAATACAATATTGAATGCCATACACAAATGGGCACATTAATCATACTCTCATTCATCCATATCAAATGAGTACATATATAATCATGTCACTAGCTTAAACACAGTAGAAGCGATAGGCAAATATATACATCTCCATTTCTATGTAGATCACATATGGTATTTAGCAGTGGGAAAGGTCAAGATCAGTTCTTCAAAAATGGGAGTTAATCTTTCATATAAAAAGGCATACTTTTGGCCTCATAAGCACTATGAAAATCGACTATATATAAGCGTGGTCATCTACATATCCTTCTGTCTGATGACATATTCCTGTTGGCATTGAAGGTGTCGATTCAGTCCATATCAGATATCCTGCAAAATGATAGTAAACGGATCAGGCCATCAGCATGTGAGCATATCTTGTAAAATACCATAACAACGTGTAATTGTTCCAAGGGAGCAACAATAATCTTAGCAGACCACTGGAACCATATAACGGTTTCTTTTGTGGGCATAACAACTTAAAAGAATAGTTAGACAGCAAACCAAATGCGAAACGCAGACTAATTACCCCCTTTTGAAGCAGACGTATATTGAATGTCTTACTGCTAGCAGTACAAATATGACTTTGCACATTGCACCAAAGTACATGGCCAGAAAAATGGAAACCGTCAATTTTGTAAACTGGAAATGCAGGAAATAAGTTGCATATATGACCATATAATAGATCTTATTTTAACAAGCTACAATCGCTCAACATTTGGATCTTATAGAGGAGATTATGGAGCTGGCACAGTGAATTCAGTTCTAATCGTAATGCGTAATAACTCAATTCTTTGTATAAAAAGATAGAGGTTGTATAACAGGCTGTGGATATCACAATTACCAGATGGGATGAAGTCACTGCGATGAACTGTAGAGAATAACCAGCAAGGGGCCTCAGGCTGTGACTAACAGCCATGATGATCTTGTCCTCCAACCATAGGATTAGAAGATCAGATGGTTTCAGTAATGACCATATCCTAAAAATATACAGAGTAGTGCTACATTATTAGGAGTAATGACCATATGGGAAATACAGAACAGAAGCAATGCTACATTATTAGGAAATAGTAGAGAGGTATTGCACAAATAAACATAGCATGCATCTACTCAAGTCTTGGTGAGAATACATACTTATTCCCTGATTCGTTAGAATCATAAAGCTGTATTTGAAATTTGTGTAGGTGTCAATAGATCATGATGTAGGACATCCGATAAGAAGGCTGGCAGCAATAGAGGATGAGCATTGCTACTTACCTCCCAACATAACAAACTCAAACCTGTGAAGATCATCAGTAGTATTCCCAAGTTACATGAGAGTTCATTTTCATCACAGGCAGTACTAAAGAGCATCAGGGGAAAATAGCAGTTTCGGCGTGGACAGAGCACTAAATTCTGGAGTGTGAAATACTCCTGTATCTAAGCCTTCTCGAAAACAAACCAGAGCTAAACATCATATCATATAGTAGTATATAGCTATGCCCCCAAATAGCATTGTTTAGTGATGCAGATTTGATCAGTCATCTTAACATATGCCAATGGCTGGTTTCAAATTTCCTGCATTTTGGTGAGGCCTAGTTAATATCATATATTTTCACCATATTTGACCCAACGAAAAGTTGGTCCCTCGATATTAAGATATATTATAATGCACACATTACCATGAGAATCACATAAATTAGGTTAATTTTAAATAACAATTACAGTTGTACATGGTATTAGATACAGAGAACAATGAGAGTAGTGCTACTGGAACTCCATTCTGAAAAGAAGATGCAGCCCTTCAATATCTTACCTTTGAGAAAGCAGCCGTGAGCGGGCATGTAATCTAGAACACGATAGACTGGATTCGTTTACAGTCACTAACTGATCCGGTGTACCGAATTCGTCCACCCGAAAGGTCGCGTTTGCGTGTGGACTGCTTGGTTCCCCCTATGCCTACAATGAAGAAATCGACCAATAGTTCAGTAGAAACAAATCAATGTACATATGCAAGATTTTGAAAAAGCCGAACCCAAACACAGCTGATCTCATCGACACGGGTGAGGCCAGGCAACAATTCGCTACCAGTAGGAAGAATTAGGCCACCAATTCAGAAAAAATGCATATGCTACACTTAGAACTTTGAAAGTATGTGATTCTTCATCCACCACCAGATCTAGCACAAATGATGGAACTATATAAACCAATTATAGAAAACTTGGTACCGAAGATCCATTGGAACCAGATTTAGTATGTACAAATTTTTTGAAGTGAGTGGAACCATAATTACCTTAGTGAAGGTGACAGGATGGAATTTGCAGCACTTTACAGCTCATTGAGCCAGCCAGCGAATGAAGGCAGCTCTGTCCTACTCCAAGACATTGCAAAGCAGAGCAGAATATATGACTGACAATATATATACACCTGTGATTAGATCAGATCGGAATACAAATAATTCAAGAAAGAATAATCACTAACGACGTTGTTATATTTGTGAGCTGATTAAACAAATCATTGTTGCTCATATCCCTGCAGAACACTAAAGTACAATTAAGGCCAGAAAATAACATGTTCTCTTAAACATCCGAGCATTGGCATTTAAGAGAGCATGTGAGATATAAATTACAGCTAAACTAGTACAGTTAGCTAGTTCATGTTATAGCCCAAGGTGTCCTTAAGCCACATCCCAGATAACTGAATACAACATATCTGAATTCCAGTATCTCTTTTGTGCAATTAGCCAAATTCAGTGGCGTGTAGACAGCTCTGTATCTGAACCCAAAATTCACGATTCACTAAGAAAATTTCTTATAGAGTTGTGGACAGCACACCTACCCAAATTTCATGAAACATTCAAATGTAGGAACCTGATTTTTCAAAATTCATCTGCAGTCGCGATGGACTGACTTGAACTTGAAAGGTATAGCAATCACAACCTAATATCATTGTGCTAATATCCTGCTCAACTCAGATCTAGCACTGTGACTTCTCATACAAATCACTAAAATGAAGGCAAGAGTGGAACTGTCCATACCATAAGGGGAGAATTAGTCCAATGAGCAGCTACGTTACTACCGAGTACGAATCACTAGAAGAGCAAGTTTTGCTAAAAAAACTAGAAGAGCAAGCCATAGTACCTTTCCTCACTGCATAACCGATTGGGTATCGTATCGTGATGGGTAAGACACCATGGCCCGTGCGAGGTGTTGCGCACACGCTGCCGGAGGGGTGCGCCGCCGAAGGGGCTGCGGCCTGCCCACCGCGCCGCCGCCACCGTCGTGGATGTGCGGATCTAGGTCGTGCTCATCGGATCCTGCCTCCACTATCGATGAATCCCGCGAGGAGGGCCGACGCACCAGCCACCGGATCTCGCACCGAAATGGAAGGGAGCGGTGCGGCAAGGGAGAGGCACGGTCACATGGGGAGGGGCAACGGGAGCAGCTGGCGACCATCTGACAGGGAGATGAAGGCGACCATCCGAGCGGCACGGCTGACGTCTTGGGGCGGGCGGCCGGCGGGAACCGACGGTCGGGGGCGGGCGGCGGGGCAGCCGCTGGGGCGAGCAGCCGCCAGGGGTGGGGGCCGGGGGCGGGCCGGTGGGGGTGACCGGCGGGGGCGGGTGGCCGGCCGATGGAGGCGGGCGGAGGGGACGGGGACGGGCGGGCGGCGGCGGGCGGCGGGGCAGGCGGGCGGGTCGCGTGCGTGGAGGCGTGCGGCGGGCAGCGATAGAGTGAGAGAAGAGAGGAAATGAGTTTGGTCTGTGCGGACTTAGGGTTTACATCAGTTTGGGCCAAAATTTTCGCGGGAATGGGCAAAAACGTCCAACCAACGGACATCCGTATTTAGCAACGGATGATCCGACTCGGCTACTGAGATACAGCGACCGACCATCCCACGCAAAATCAAAAAATTTATAGCAACGGACCATCCCTCGCCGTATTCAATTTTAGCAACTGACGGTCCTTCACAAACATTTAGCGACTCACCGTTCAACGCTAATTATCAACTTTTAGCAACTGCAGTTAGTTGTTATTTAAGGGCTGTGGTATAGTGTTTTAGGGGCTTTGGATTGTATTATTGTGGGAGTATACCTCAATACAAGAAAAACATTAATTGCCACCAGTTTCTACCACTCAATCGTAAATGTAACCATCTTCTTCATACTTGCCCACATAGTCAACACTGAGTTCCACAGCACACGACATCCTTGGCACATCACTTATTACTTTCTACAGACCGCCCTACCCACTGTGTAGATCTACAATTTGGAATGTTGTGATGGATCGCGCCATCACAAGAACTACACCAACCTGTAATATCATTGCTTGTAATTTGATATAAAGGCCAAACATGGAACTTTTAAAAACATTTGTTAAGTTACATAAACTCGTATGTGGTTTGGACCTGCACTAAAACTTAGTACCTAGAAACATACAAAACAGAGCAAGTTCATTACTATAAACATCACATCATCATTGGTTCGAAAGTGCCCATCACCATGACATAGGCTTTCGCTCTCGTTGGTGAAAGGTCAGCAGAAATAATAATCTGGACACCATCGGATTCAAACCGACTTTGGAAATGAAGATCACCTCGGCTCGTAATAGCTATAAAAAAATCCAGCTGTTGGCAAGCTGAGCCTACTTCTAGCCCACCGTCGTGCCCCTGCCACATCTGCAAAAGGGAGATTGGGTGAGCGATATTCGCTCTACTAGGTTCGAGAGATGAAGAGAGAGTGAGGGAGATAGAGGGGAGGGACACACCCATGCATCATGGTTGGGGTAGGCTGGCACCTGTGGTGCTTGGACCCCACAATGAGCCAAAGTGCTGTGAAGTTTGGCGAGGGCGAAAGAGTCGCTAGTATTTTTAGGGTAATGTCTATCTTATGGGCATGTGGGCATTTAACGACCCGCACGCCCGCGGCTCGCACGTGCCCACACCCTTTCTGTCTCTATCTATCTCTCTCCCTCCCTCTCTCTCTCTAGCGTCCAACAACCTACTCTGTGGCGACCTTCACCCCGCACCCATGCCCTACCGCCTCCCTGTGCCGGGCTCCTCCCCCCACCCATACCGACCATGGCAGATCTGGCAAGGTAGGTAGGCTTCCTCCTCCTCCTCAGGATCTCCGAGCTAGGGTTCCGATGAACTCTCCCTCTCATCTTCCCCAACTTTGGTGGGCTTAGAAGGGAAGGTTTGGGGGAGGATGGTCGGCTAGACGGTGGGGATGGTTGGACGGCAGTTAGGGGCCCTAGTGGCGGTGGAGGCGGCCGGACCAGGTCGGGGCGGGAAGCTCCGGCAAGCGCAGAAGGTGGCTGCTGCGGGTGTGCTAGGGCTTGGCCGGCGGTAGGGGGTGAGGACGAGGTACCGGCGAGGAGGAAGAAGCGGGAGGGGGGGGGCACGCGCGCGAAGGCTGAAGACAGTCGTGCGAGTGAACTTTTTCTTTAGAGGCATGAGTTGTATGGTGGCGTGTTGGAGACAGCTTTTGTATAAAAGTAGTAGCGAGTGGACTTTTTCTTTTTAGTGTGGCCTGAGCCGTTAGTTGATATAGAAAGTAGTAGCAAGTGGAATATTTTTGTTTCATTGTGGCCAGATGTGTCATGAGGTGGCGCGTTGGTACATAAAGGATTAGCAAGTGAACATCTTTTTGTTTTGATGAGGCTCAGCGGGTTGGTATAAAAAGTAATAGCAAGCACACATGATTTAATGTGCGGGATACATTTTTCCAGGTTTCATATCTCAATACAGGAAAAACATTTTTTTGCCTGAAGGAATCCGATGTGGTTTTGAAAATTGAAAATCTTTCTCCATTGTGTTTGGCCTCCTGTTTCTACCACTCGATAGTCAATGTAACAATCTTCATCATAGTTGCCCACATAATAGTCACCACTCAGTTCCCAGCGCTCCCTCCGCCCGCACGCTACTGCAAGGCGATCCAAAGCCCCTGTGACCGGCTAAGCATGTCCACTGTGGACGGCGTCTGGTACCTGTGGACGAGGCCCGTGAGCTCTGTTGAGTCGCCATGTGCAGTGGCACGCTGCCACGAGTGGGAGCTCAGCCCAGACAGGATGTAGGCGTGCCCAGACCCCTTGTACAGCCGCGGGTTAACCACGTGCTGCTGCATCTCGCGCAGCTCGGCCACCAGCACCTGCGTTTGCTGGTCCCAGGACAGCGACGCGCACAACTCCAGCAGCAGGCGGCGGGCTCCCAGTATCAAAGCTGCGCGGGTGTAGTCGCCCTCCTCCGCGGCGGCCTGCGCCACGGCCATGTCCTCCGTGGCGTGGACGCGGTGCCTCTCGCGCTCCACCTGCAGGGACATCCCCGCGCTCACCGGGAACTCTGGGTGAGCAGCATCACTAGGTTACCTCCCTCCCGCACCTTCTCTGTGGTGACTGCGTCGCGGTAGGTGCAGCGCAGCCGGTTGAGTGCAATGGACACGCGTGACGGCGGCACGCACACGGTGATGACTGAGGAAGTCCCTCTCCTTGTCAGCGTAGAGGCAGCTGACGTGGACGAAGCCGCCGTGGCCGTCGCTGTCCACTCCCCTGGCTTAGCTGCCAGACATGATGGACGTGAGCAGCACACCTTGGTCGGTGCACTCGACACTGAGCCGCGTCTCCTATGCCACCACGCTAAGGAGGCCGCTGATGCACTGCGCAAAAGCGTCGTGGATCGACCCCACCATGTCGATAAATGAGAAGGTGCCGCTGGACATCTGGGCGACGGCATGCATCTCCCTAGAGTCGTGGTCCATGCCGAAGCCAAAGGCATGGATCGGGATGTGGTGCTCGCTCCCGGGAAGGATGGAGCGCGGGCCATCCCACTGCGGGAGGTTGTGGGAGTCCACGCCATCAGAGAGCAGGATGATGCTACACACCGGGTTCCTGGCTTGCCTGTCCCCTCCACCACCCTGGCAGCTTTCCGCAGCCCCTCGGCGATGTTGGTGCCGCCATTGGCGATGAGGGAGTCGACAGCCTGCAGCGACTGCTGCTGTCCGAGGGCGGTCATCTTCCGGAGTGGGAACAGCCTGCAGGCCGACGAGGAGAAGGCGACAACAGAGAGGCAGTCACTGGGGTCATTGTTTTCGATCACGAACCTCATGGCACACTTCAGGAGCGCAAGCTTGGGGCCAGACATGCTCCCGCTGACGTCGAGCACAGTCACCAGATCCAGTGGTGCTCTGGTGCTCAACCACGCCGGCACATGCAGAGCCTTCAGATGGATCAAGATGGCAAACTGCTCCTGTGCTGCGGACTCCTGAATTGCTGGGAATTCAGTATATGTCGTGATCTCAAGCAAATGAACCCTCATCAATCGGTGATTTCCTTTTCCCACCTACCTGCTTCATTTAGCATCCCGTGCTTCAACTAGACTGAAGGATTGAATTACTCGACTGGACAGTAACTTCTACAGAATTACCGTTTCGGTTTCTTCTTCGTCGATTAGCCAGTCAGCCACCACTTTATCCAATTGTAGATTTAGAAAGATTACTTATTTTCAAAGGAATATTTTTGGACATCTCGGTAATCTCTGCGCCAAGATTGCATATTTTGGGAAAACTGTTTGACAGCACGCCCTGGCCTGAGTTTCGCAACACAGTTTTTCAAGTATGGGCATGGGCCATCATTAGTGGGCACGCATGCGTGCTTGTGTGTGTGTCTTGTGTCTGTGCGTGCACATGTGTTGTGCGTGTGTGCGCGGGTGCGTGTTGTGCAGGTGTGTGTGTGCGCGTGCGTGTGGTGGGGTGCATGTGTGGGCGCGTCTATGTGTGGGGGTGCGTGGATCTGTACGTGCATGTGCCTGTGCGTGTGGGTGCGCGCGTGTGTGCGTGTGCGTGTTGTATGTGTGTATTCGGACGTGTGTGCATGTGGGTGTGGCTGTGCGCTTGTGTGCGTGTTGTCTGTGTGTGCGCGCGTGTGGGTGTGGTTGTGCATGTGTGCGCGGTGTGTGCGTATGTGTATATGTGCATGTGCATGTGCATGCGTGTGTGTATGTGACATGTGTAGAAGCAGATTCAAACCCTTATTTCCTATGTCCCCAGCACTGCTTGACTTAAGATCAATAGTAAACAGTTGACCACCAGTCTGTGGTAGTAGAGGTTTAATCGTGCCTACTACAGGCTGCTCATTCTTCTTATATCACAAGCTGGGACCGTCATGCGAGGCACAAGAATAACAGTTATGCTATTCCAGCTTCAAGGTTATGTCAAATTCTAAGCTATCACGACACATATGTAATGTTTTACATTTCAGTGTTGAGTAATAATATTATATTTTCCTTCCTAAATTTTTTGCATCTTGTCTCATCAGCTATGTTGTGTCGCCTGCTGTTGCTATCCCAGCTGGATATTATGTCCCCCACGTATCATAATGAAAACGGCATGTATCTGCCAGTGCCACCACCAGGTAACAAGTCTTGCAGCCTGCTATCTTGTGCTAATCTGACTGTCATCTGATGATGTTCGAAATTATTTATGATGTGCTGCTCTTGCTATCAGATTTGAATCATGGACTGGCCGGACCATCGGGAAGAAGTCAGGTAATAATAAACCTTCTCATCATGTGTTCACAGCTTTTTCTGTAAGCAAATGACACTCTTTCAAGAGGAAAATTGATTCAATTAACTTAAGTACTGCTACCTTATTCCATTTATTCTGATTCATGTTTCATTTATGTCGAATTTGATCAATAATAATTGTTGATCTTATTCCTTTGTTCAGATGGGGCAATCTGGTTCTTCCAGACCAGCAGGGCAGCCACATATATAGAAGCAGAAATTAACAAAAATGTAAGTATGCCTAGCTTGCCCATCATTGGCTTCACCGCAATTTAGACATGATATCTTATATTCTACATATTGTCCCATGGACTTGCACAGGTTTGCTGCAGTTAATGATGGTGACTTGGGTAAGTAGAGACTAGTGACTACGAAGGACTCCTTTCATAAAGCCAACCAATCGAGCCGGATACAAGAGGACATTAACAGGGAGCGAAGCGCCGAGCTCAATGACTCTGCTCTGTGCCCATATACGATACTGTTAAGTTCAATTTATATATACGACACTGAAATCCATAAATATTATGAAAATATTTAATCAATATAAAATTTATGGGGCCTAGAAACAGTCTCCCCAAAAATGTCACAACTATCACTATACAGTGACGTGCATAAATAAGCAACTTTATTTATCCGACGGTTAGTGTGGCTATTGTTATTTCTAAAATGAAGAAACTAGCTTTACTAATAAATAAATTTTCAGCTTTTACTACTACAAAATGATTTGAGGTGATAGACCATTTTATCTACAGAGATGACAAAAAAATGTCTGTCTCCAAAAGTATCCAACCTATAAATTCAAACTGAAACATGCAGCCATGAAAAAGGAAACAAAGAAAAAGAAGTTCAAAATTGTATGTTTTCTAAGCAAAATATAACCCGAACTCAAATTACAACTCAAGAACCACCTTTCAATCCAATTTTCCCAGTGTCTAAGGGGCTATTTCCACTACTATAAAGACACTGGAGGTCAAAATACAATGGTTTCGACCACGGGTGTGAAAAGGCTAGAAATGGTCCATTCTCACTAGAGGCACTATGGTTTATTGTTACATAGTGAATATTTTGTTTTTATACACATGGGTAATGTGGAGAACATCAATTAAAGCCAATACATTTTCATTAGGTAATGTGAGATTCTATTCCATTCATGGACGTCGAAGGACGCACCTTGAGAGTTCTTAGATTCAACCATGCTCAATGAGCAGTGCTCCTACCAGACTCTGTAGGTTTGTTACTGACATGTGTCATGAACATGTATGTACAACATGCAAATACCATGATCCTATTGTTTTTGTGTGGAGGTTTACATGTTATGTACATTGTGTGATAAAAGCAAGTACATAGAATATGTGTCTGCATGTGTGTTTGTGTTTTTGTGTTTGTGTTTGTGTCTGCAATGTTCCTACAGTTTTTCTATCTAGTTATTTAGTGTTTAGTCCAATAAGTCTTTCAGCAAAATCAGATGATTTTCGGTTGGGATCGTGTTTTCTGTGATGACTTCGATGATTGCCACAACGAGATCGCCGTTGCAGGCATCAATTTGATCAGTAGACGGCCAATTTGTGGCCTTTATCTGCAAGGGGAGGGGTGCTTCTGGGAGCTCCCTACGAGGACAGCAATTCCGGGTCATCGATATCATCGTCGATAGTCGCGGTGAGGATTTCAAGGTCTTGAGGTAATGAATCTACAGCCTATGTCATACTCGACGATGCAACTGTTGATATCTGTTCAGCGATTTAGATGCATTTTTTGACTGGTTCCGAAGCGTTGGATCTTGCGGCATGTCTAATGTTTTAGGATTGGCCATTAAATTCGGCATAAGGACTGCACTTTGGCTCCGACGTTCGAGGAAAGCCATTTGGGAAGAAGACGATAGAAGAATCTTGATAGAATATTATGTATTTTTTATTTCAGATTTTTTTCGTATATAACTTGGGAATGTACTATGCCAAGATTTAATATAAGTACCCTTCTCTTCGCAAAAAAAAAAGAATATATGTGGGCATGTATGTTTGTGTGTGGGCTCGTGTGCGTGTCTTGTGTCTGTGCCCGCACATGTGTTGTGTGTGTCTTGTGTCTGTGCGTGGACATTTGTTGTGTGTGTGTGTGCGTGCGCGCGTGAGTTGTGCGTGCGTGTGCGCGCATGTGCATGTGTGTCTGTGTGTGCGCGTGTGTGCGGTGGATTGCATGTGTGGGCGGGTCTATGTGTGGGGGTGCGTGGATGTGTGCGTGTGTGTGCCAGTGCGTGTGGTTGCGCGCGTGTGTGCGTGTGCCTGTGTGTTGTGCGTGTGTCAATGTGTATTCGGGCGTGTATGCGTGTGGGTGTGGGCACGTGTGTGCATGCGTGTGTATGTGACATGTGCGGAAGCTCACAGCAAAAGGAACACCATGATAGCCATGCAGGTTCAAACCTTTTCCTATCTGACCCTAACACTGCTTGACTTAAGATCAATAGCGAACAGCGGACAACACAGGGAGCACCATCCAAGCTTAAGATCAATAGCGAACAGTCCAAAGCCAACCAATCGAGCCGCATCCAAGACGACATTAACAGGGAGCACAGCACCAAGCGTCCTCCTTCCTGCTATCGCCTCCCTTGACCACAGGACGAGTTTGGACTACTGAATGACAGCCAATCCTAGTTTACCATCTTCTGTAGTCATGAGCACGGCGCGTGATCTTGCATGAAGAATGCAGGTGCTTGTCTAACATTAGACTCATGTGTGTCCAAATCATGCTCCAGGATTCCGGAGGAGCATCGAAAATAGAGTGCATTACCCACCAGGGTACTAGGCCCTAGGTTGGTACGGTGCCAGGCGGCGATCGTCATTAAAAGGGTGAAACCATAGCGCTCACTCCATGCACCTTGTCGATTCCCACAAAGACAACACAGAATGGTCCACGGGCACAGTCAAGGTGGTCACACATGACAACCGCACAGACCAACGCCGCAGTCCAGTCATCGCGGCACTAGTCGCAGGTCGCCCCTGACCGGGTCCCATACACAGAGGTCCTCCTTGCTCTCGGGCATAGATCTATGCGAGTAGCCGATGAGGAGGACATGGCCGTGGTGGGTGTCGAGTGCCCTCTGGATCTGTACTCCGTTTTGTACTTGAATTTGCAGATCCTTCTGTTTTGCCACAGCTTCATTAGAGAGCACCTTCACTTGTATCCCATGTGTTCAGGTGAAGCATCCCATGTGTGTAAAGTGCCATCCACTTCACTTGTACATTCGACGCGGTTATGCCGCGACCGATTGTGCGCTCGGGGGAGTGTGTGACCCAGCTCCAGCCCGCACTCATCTTGCTCCTCACCTCGTCTTCCTCCTCATGCCACCCCCGCCTCCTCACCCGCCCCCGCCCCTCAATCCCGCCCTCCTCCTCGTCCTCATGCCGCCGTCGACCACTAGCGCACTCGTGGCGGCCGCCATCAACCCGTCCCTCCTCCTGGCGCGGTGAGTTCTGGCCATGGCGCCCTCGCCCCATCCTGGCCCGGCCACCTCAACCGCCGCCTAGGGCCCTAACGATGTGGTTACCGTCTCCACCGCCTGGCCGGCCTGCCTCCACGGACCCCTTTTTTTTCTAAGCCAGCCGATCGAAGTTGGGGAAGAAGAGCCGGGTGTGCTTGGGCCTAAGTGTGGTCGCGTGGGATAGGGAGAGGGAAAGGTGTGCCTGCCAGCGTCGCGACGTCCGCGCTCCGCGGACCGGGGCATGTCCTCTCCTGCTTCTTGGCAAAGCCGTCAGGCCTCAAACTTCTTAGGCCCACTAGCAATACTGCGTTGAATACCTTCCTTCTTGTTAGTCAAACAGTTTGGTTGCTGCACCATGGCCCCACCTGGCAGAGGCCTCAGGAAATAACCCATCCCAAGTCCCAATCCCAACCAAAAAAATGAGAAATGCTATACGTCAACCGCATGATTTATTTGCTTCTGTCAACCAAATTTTCCAGCGTTGGATCTGACTCCGGTCCGAGAACTGCCGCCCGATCTGCCGGATGCCTGCAGCGTCACGCCGTCCCCGCCCTTCGAGCGTTGGATCTGATCAATCGCGTTTTGTCTCATCTCTGGGTGGACTCGCAGATGCCACAGTACGTGTGCAGCCCGGGGTACGGCCCGCGCGCCGGCCTCTCCGCCGCGACCTCGTCAGCGATGATGATGAAGCAGCTGCAGCAACTCATGCCGACGCAGCAGCAGCAGCAGATGTGGCAGTACCATGTCTCGCAGTACCAGCCGAGGCTGGACGCTATGCCTTCCCCGATGTCGGCGTCGGTGGTACGGCATTTTGAAATTTTGTAAAGATTTTATATTTTTTTTGAAATTTGTGAAGAATCTGTGAATAATTTGACATATATTTCTCTGATGTCTGAAATCCATAAAAATAATTTGTAAATATTTTTTAAAAAATTAGTATATATTTATGTTGTTCCCAACTTACATCACTCTGTCCAATAAATTACACTAAAGAAATCATTGTAAATATAGTAATAAGACAGTGTAAATATAGCTAGAAGACGATGTAAGTATATGAGAAAAATTCAGTTGACATGAGAGGCCAAAACAACCGAATGTCACCTAGCCAGATCCAAAAAAATACATACATGCAAGGTGAGATCCATCCGATCGAGCAGCATGGCGACAGTGCAGCCGGTACCGGCGCTGGTGGACGACCTCGTGGAGGAGATCCTCCTACGCTTCCCGCCGGACGATCCCGCGGCCCTCGTCCACGCCGCCCTCATCAGCAAGGGCTGGCGCCGCCTGGTGACCTCGGATTCCGGTGCAGATTCCGCGAGGCCCACAGCACGGCCCCCATGCTTGGCTTCCTCTGCCAGCGCAGGGCTCTATTCCGCTTCCAGCCCACCACCTCCTTCTGCCCGCGCTTTGCAGGCGAGCGCAGCGGCACCATCTGCCGGGCTGTCGACGCCCACCACGGCCGCATCCTCATCAACCTTTACTCCTCGCCCAACCTGGCCTTCCTCGTTTCTGGGATCCCATCGCAGGCGACCTGTCACCTGTGGACGCTGCCCTGGCCGTGGCTCCTCCCGTCGTGCTGCAGCTGGACCGCAGCTTTTGTCTGCATGGCAGCCGGTTGCGACCACCTTGACTGCGCCGGCAGTCCCTTCCGTATCGTCTTCGCGGGGACACACTGGCTTTCGCCGTCACTCGCGTCTGTTTACGTCTACTCGTCTGAGATTGATGTGTGGAGGGATGAGCTCACCACCCTGGTTGGGAATGCAGGTTTCAAGGCCGCAGCGGAATCCTCAAGCACGATCTGGACACCCAGATGTCTTGTGTTGAGCAAACAACTGCGTCCATCGAAGGTGAGAGAGTATTGCTCACGGCTACCGAAGATGGCAAGCTGGGATTTGCCATGATCCAGCAGTCTAAACTCTCCATGTGGTCAAGGGACGCTGATGGATGGGCACAGAACAGAGTCATTGAGCTCAGCACTTTGCTCCCTGCTAGCGCCTTCTCGCTGGTTTAGAATTGAATGAGCTGGGAAGGTATCCAGCAGGAGACCCTATTCCCCTTAATTAAGGAGCATTGCCATGTTATTCCCAATTATTAGAGTTCGTTAATTATTCTTAATATTTTTTTAATTTGTGTTTACTTGGTGCAACTGTTACTATTAAGTGTTGCTCCTTATGGTTGCAGAGAAAAAAAACTGTTTATTTAGGATAAATTTGGTTCACCATCAAACTGTTTTAATTTCAAAATTCTCTGTCCTTTTCCAGCTCTGGGAGCAGCTTCTTCGGTTGTGGGGCCAAGTGGGAGTGCTTCAACTGCATCACACACTTAAGGCACTCATGTGAGACAGTGAGAGCTTCTCAATCAAGGAGAAATTATGCAGGGACAATTCTAGCATTTTTTAGGTTGTCTTGGATTTCTGGGGTTTTCTTTGGTGGGGCTGTTTCTCTTAAGTTTCCAAACTCGATCATTATTTTAAAAAAGTTCTATACAGGCTTCACAATGATGTGGTACGCGGTAATCTACATTCCTAGATATCTGCCAGTGAATATGTTTCTCTGTGCAAAAATATCTATTCATCTGAAATTAATACTATTCAGTTTCATGAGCCATGTAACTCGTTTGTTTAGAATTGGTCAACCTTCAAAGTTCAAATATTGGGAAATACTCATTCCACCACGTCCAGTAATGAAATTAATGCTTTTTTTTCTCGATCGGGTATCTTACCCGTTTTTCATTAAGAGGAAAATTTTAGCCCTTACACAAGCGAGCAAAAACGCTGGCGAGACACCATCGTTAAGGCCTTGAAGAAATCCTAGGATTCAAAGTTTGTATTACACTGGGACATCATTTTGCGACCAAACAGTGTAAAAGGGCAGTAGCGTACTGAACACCAGTCTTCCGCTTAGGCTACGACCGCCCTGAAGATGTCTCATGCATTCCTCGACGTTTGCCTGAAGGTCCGAGCATTCCGCTCCTTCCAAAGAGACCAAGCAATAATAAGCATGAGAGAGTCGAATGGTGGCCGGTTATTTCGGCCAAGCCAGCGACGCTGCCGCAACCACCATGCGTCCATGCCCCCAGATTATCATCATGCTCCGGCACCAATGTAGCAAGGCCGATAGGGGCCAGAAACTTGAACCAAAGTTCCCTGGCAAAAGCACATTCCTAAAACAAGTGGTCACACATGTTTCCGAAGCTTGGTCACATAGTGCCCCCACTAGTTCTGAAAGATGGTGTCCCT
Organism: Saccharum spontaneum; assembly: GCA_022457205.1. Taxonomy (NCBI): domain Eukaryota; kingdom Viridiplantae; phylum Streptophyta; class Magnoliopsida; order Poales; family Poaceae; genus Saccharum; species Saccharum spontaneum. The sequence continues at coordinate 4,824,735 of CM039586.1, forward strand.
CACGTTTCTCCCCTTTCCAGCTCTGGTTAGGGCCGCAAAGAGAGCCGGTGCGAAGTGGCAAAGCGGCCCTACCGGTGCCCAGTTATCCGTCCAAAGGAGTGCGGTCGCCCCGTCGCCCAGGACAACTGTCATGCTTGCCGCTGACATCGCCGCGACCGGCCGCTCGGTCTTCGATGGTAGTCTGGCCCAGCAACTTTCAGGGACCGTTCGGCCAAGCCATTCCCATCTGAGCCTAAGGGCGAAGCCAAAGTAATGCAGGTCGAGAATGCCAAGGCCGCCGAAGCACGTCGGCCTATAGACCGTGGTCCATGTGACTTTGCAGTTGCCACCCGACGTTGAATCCTTACCGGCCCAGAGGAATGCCCGTCGTCGCTTATCAATCTGGCCGATTGCCCAAGAGGAAAGGCAGCAAGCAATGCTCATATGGATTGGGATAGCCGACAACGTGACCTTGGTCAATAGGACTCGACCGGGATGAGTAAGGAGACCTGACTTCCAGGTGGGTAGTCTTTGTTAGAATTTATATGGATATTCCCCTAAATTCATATGAAGAAATTCTAATAAATCTCAAAGGCCCAATACATGTGTTTCCTAATGGGCTTTAATGTTTAAGTCCAAGAATAGAGGTGGGAGATACAACATCAATTAGTATCATATTGCTATTTGATGTAGAGGTAGGGGGTTTTCCTACATATATATATATGTACCTATCCTCCTGGGAAAAGACACACCAAAAACTACAATTGGGAGTTTCAGTTAGAATATCCCTAAGGTAGTAAATTAGTATTTTCCTCTTCTTGCTACCGCGCTGCTGCCGTAGTTTCTCTATCCCGATCGTCTGCGTGCAACGGCGTTTGGGAGAGCAGGTCTCCGGAACCATCGTCTTTGCGATCCTGCACCGGGAGAAGGCGAATAAGGTTTTTGGAAAGCGCTCTTCGCGCGACTGCTCCTAAATTCTCCACGACGGTTCGTCTTCTGAAGGCTGCATCGACGCGCTATCTACATCTTCATCACCATCTACTACATCTACAGTCGTCAGGTTTTATTCTCGTGATCTAATCTTGTCTTTCATAATGTTTCATCTATGCTATGCTTACAATCATAATCATGTTTATGCTTATACTATGCATTATGCTGATCTGTCATGCTAGTATTCTATACATGCTTAATCTAATTCATCAATATGTCATGACTTATATTCTAGTTTTAATCTGGAAATTAATCTAGAAATTGCCTAATTCTTTAACAATCCAAAAACCTTATTTAAGGTCGTTTCTAGAATTATCTATGGCTAGTTTTGTTGATGCGCTGAGGCCAGAAAAATTTTCTGGTACGCATATTAAGAGGTGGTCTGTTAAGGTCACAGATTGGCTTACTGCCATGAAAGTTTTCTGGGTCAAAGATGGCATACCTGAGGGAAACATCTCTGATGAAGATTAGAGAAAATTCCAGGAAGCTAATGATATCTTTGTGGGAGCTGTGCGTAATGTGCTTTCAGATTATCTATTTGATTCTATGATGCACTTAAGAGACGTAAAGGCTCTATGGGATCATCTGAATGCTACTTATGGTACTTCAGATGCAGGCAAAGAACTGTATACCATGAAGAGCTTTAATGACTACAAGATGGTTGCTAACAAATCAGTAGTCGAGCAAGCTCATGAGATTCAGTGCCTGGCTAAGGAACTTGAACTCCTTAAATGTGTCTTACCCGATGAGTTTGTGGCTGGGAGCATTATTGCTAAATTGTCTTCTTCATAGAGGAATTTCGCCACAAGTCTCAAACACAAGAGACTGAAAATATCAGTTGAAAACCTGATAGCATCTCTTGATGTCGAGGAAAAAAAACTTGGGTTAAAGATAACATTGAGAAGGGGAACGAGGAAAAATCTAGCGCCCATTTTGTCCAGCGAAACCATGGCAAGAACAAGGGAAAGCCTAAGCAACCTATTTTCAATGCCAAACAAAATACTGCCTTCAAGAAGAAGAAGAAAGACAAAGTAGAGCTACCTTGCTTCGCATGTGGAGAGCTTGGTCATTTTGCTAAAGATTGTCCAGAGCGAGTGGACAAGAAAGAGAAAAAGAAGGTCAGCCTCGTGACTGCAAGCACTACTGATGAAGGGTATGGTAATTTTACTGTACTATCAGTGTTTCAATCTCCAAGTTGGTGGATTGATACATGTGCTAATATTCACGTGTGTGCTGATATCTCTTTGTTTTCTTCTTATCAAGGGCTGCAAGGTTCCTCCGTCCTGATGGGGAATGGGTCACATGCTTCTGTTCGTGGTGTTGGCACGTTAGATCTGAAGTTTACTTCGGGAAAGATCGTACAGCTGAAGAACGTACAACATGTCCCTACTATTCGCAAGAACCTTGTTAGTGTCTCCCTTCTATTGAGAGATGGGTTTAAGGTAGTGTTAGAGTCTAATAAAGTAGTCATGTCTAAGCATGAACAATTTATTGGTAAAGGCTATGATTACAGAGGCTTGTTCCGCCTATCTTTGGCAGATTTTTGTAATAAGTCAGTAAATCATATTTGTGGCACGATTAATGATAATTCGAGTGTTTAGCATTCTCGCTTATGTCATGTTAACTTTAGATTAATGTCACGTTTTTCTAGCCTGAATTTAATTCCAGATCTCACTATTGCCAATGGTTCTAAGTGCCATAGTTGTGTGCAATCTAAGCAACCTCGAAAGCCTCATAGGGCAGCGGAGGAGAGAAACTTGGCACCTCTAGAACTCATACATTCTGATCTTTGCGAGATGAATGGTGTGTTGACAAAAAGGTGAAAAGAGATATTTCATGACTTTAATTGATGATACAACTAGATTTTGCTATGTTTACTTGCTTAAAACTAAAGATGAATCGCTAGACTACTTTAAAATCTATAAGGTTGAAGTTGAAAATCAACTAGAGAGAAAAATTAAACATCTAAGGTCAGATCGTGGTGGTGAATATTTTCCTATATTATTTGATGAGTTCTGTGCGGAACATGGTATTATTCATGAGAGGACAACTCCCTATTCGCCCGAATCAAACGGGATTGCCGAGAGGAAAAACTGCACGCTGACTGACTTGGTGAACGCCATGTTAGACACTACTGGTCTATCTAAGGCATGGTGGGGGAAGCTCTATTGACTGCGAGTCATGTCCTGAATAGAATTCCAAACAGAAATAAAGAGACAACTCCATATGAGAATTGGATTGAAAGGAAACCATCACTTTCATACTTGCGCACGTGGGGATGTTTGGCGAAAGTCAATGTTCCAATTTCTAAGAAGCGTAAGCTTGGACCGAAGACTGTGGATTGTGTCTTTCTAGGATATGCTCACCATAGCATTGCCTATAGATTTTTAGTAGTAAAATCTGAAGTTCTTGATATGCATGTGGATACAATTTTTGAATCTCGTGATGCTACATTTTTTGAAAATATATTCCCTATGAAAGATATGAGTAGCAATGCTAGATTTTTCTCTGAGACAGCTCCTGATTTTACGGTACCTATTGAGTCTTCTATTGAGTCATTTGAGCAACCACCTAAAGAAGTCCTTAAGGAGAATGACAATGAAGTTCCTGCGAGGAACAAGAGACGAAGGATTGCAAAATCCTTTGGTAATGATTTCATTGTGTATCTTGTGGATGATATTCCTACTTCTATTACAGAGGCATACGCATATCCAGATGCAGATGATTGGAAAGAAGTTGTTCGTAGTGAGATGGACTCAATTCTTTCTAATAGAACTTGAGAGTTATCTGAGCTACCTTTTGGTTGTAAACCAATTGGATGTAAGTGGGTGTTCAAGAAGAAGCTTAAGCCTGATGGTACTATTGACAAGTACAAGGCTCGGCTTGTGGCTAAGGGTTATACCCAGAAGGAAGGTGAGGATTTCTTTGATACTTATTCACCTGTTGCTAGAATGATCACTATTCGAGTGCTACTTTCTCTGGCTGCCTCGTATGGTCTTCTCGTTCATCAAATGGACATGAAGACAACTTTCCTTAATGGAGAGTTGGATGAGGAGATTTATATGGATCAGCCAGATGGATTTGTAGTAAAAGGTGAAGAGCAGAAGGTGTGTAAATTACTGAAGTCTTTGTATGGCTTGAAACAAGCACCTAAACAATGGCATGTGAAGTTTGACACTACTTTAACTGGTGCGGGCTTTGCTGTTAATGAAGCTGATAGGTGTGTGTATTATCGACATGGTGGGGGCCAATCTGTTATATTATGTTTATATGTTGATATTCTAATCTTTGGAACAAATATTGATATTATTAATGAGGTCAAGTTTTTTTGTCAAAGAGTTTTGACATGAAAGATCTAGGAGAAGCTGATGTAATTCTAAACATTAAGCTGATTAAGGAAGATAGTGAGATTACCTTGTCATAATCTCACTATGTTGAGAAGGTCTTGAGCCGTTTTGGCTTTATGGATAGCAAGCCTACTCCAACACCTTATGATCCTAGTGTGACATTGAGAAAGAATAAGAAGATTGCTAGAGATCAATTAAGATATTCTCAGATAATTGGTTCACTCATGTATCTAGCTAGCACAATCAGACCAGATATCTCTTTTGCTGTGAGCAAGTTGAGTAGGTACATGTCCAACCCGGGTGATGATCATTGGCATGCACTTAAAAGGGTCTTGCGTTATCTCAAAGGTACAATGAGTTTTGAGATACACTATTCTGGGCACCCAGCTGTGCTGGAGGGATATAGTGATACGAACTGGATTTCTGATATTGATCAAATTTATGCCACTAGTGGGTATGTATTTACTCTTGGAGGTGGCGTAGTGTCATGGAGGTCTAGTAAACAGACTATTTTGACTAAATCTACCATGGAAGCAGAACTTACTGCTTTGTATGCAGCTTCTGCAGAGGCAGAGTTGCTGCGTGAGCTCTTGTCTGACTTACCAGCGGTTGAGAAACCAATACTGGCAATCCTTGTGAACTGTGATAACCAAACAGTGATCACTAAAGTGAATAGTGCTAAGGATAATACGAAGTCAACAAGACACGTTAAAAGACGTTTGAAGTCTGTCAGGAAGTTGAGAAACTCCGAAGTAATCACTGTGGCTTATATGCAAATAGACAAGAACCTGGCAGATCCTTTTACCAAAGGACTATCACGAAATGTGATAGAAATAGCATCAAGGGGGATGGGTTTGAGACCCATATGAGTTTACAGTAGTAGTAACCCAACCTTTTTGATCGGAGATCCCGTGACTTAGGATTTGGGAAGAACAAACTATTGGTGAACTGAGGAGAGTATAATTATAACCCTCTCTATGTGAAGATGCAATACTCTCAAAGCGTTGAGGCACTGTATGGTAGGTTGGCTAATGCCTTAACATGTTCTATTGGCTTTAACAAGCGAAGATGCTGTCCTACAGAGCATTCTTGAAAGAACATACCTATATGAGTCTGACTGTAAAACGTCGCAGTCTATGAGATTTGGGTGATCTCTAGTAAGCTCATGAAGAGACCAAGGAGTATGACGTATATGCTCCACCCACGGGGAAGGCTATTGGCAGCCAGGTACTAGTTTGACTTTGAGTGAAACTCGTTTGCACAAAACTTGCAATTCAAGGCGTAGTCCATTGTTCAAGTTGTGAATGAGTGTAACTTGAAGCTCTAGGCAGATGTTCAACTTAACAGTCTCTACTGAAATACTAGTATATAAATAGTAGTGAGAGAGAAGGAAATTGTCTATACTGGGCAATTAAGATCTAGTGGGGGATTGTTAGAATTTATATGGATATTCCCCTAAATTCATATGAAGAAATTCTAATAAATCTCAAAGGCCCAATACATGTGTTTCCTAATGGGCTTTAATGTTTAAGTCCAAGAATAGAGGTGGGAGGTACAACATCAATTAGTACCATATTGCTAGTTGATGTAGAGGTAGGGAGTTTTCCTACATATATATATGTACCTATCCTCCTGGGAAAAGACACACCAAAAACTACAATTGGGAGTTTCAGTTAGAATATCCCTAAGGTAGTAAATTAGTATTTTCCTCTTCTTGCTACCGCGCTGCCGCCGTAGTTTCTCTATCCCGATCGTCTGCGTGCACCGGCATTTGGGAGAGCAGGTCTCCGAAACCATCGTCTTTGCGATCCTGCACCGGGAGAAGGCGAATAAGGTTTTTGGGAAGCGCTCTTCGCGCGACTGCTCCTAAATTCTCCACGATGGTTCGTCTTCTGAAGGCTGCATCGACGCGCTATCTACATCTTCATCACCATCTACTACATCTACAGTCGTCAGTTTTTATTCTCGTGATCTAATCTTGTCTTTCATAATGTTTCATCTATGCTATGCTTACAATCATAATCATGTTTATGCTTATACTATGCATTATGCTGATCTGTCATGCTAGTATTCTATACATGCTTAATCTAATTCATCAATATGTCATGACTTATATTCTAGTTTTAATCTGGAAATTAATCTAGAAATTGCCTAATTCTTTAACAGTCTTGCCACAAGCCCACAACAGAATCAACCAGGGCCTGCTCCTCCGCATGCTTCAGGCGAACAAGCGACAGCAGAATTCCCAGATACTTGCACGGAAGGGAGGGACCACGCATGAGAAGGCCTGCTGCACCTCAGCGATGATCTCGTCCGAGCACCTGATGGGTGTGGCCACACATTTATCAACATTTGTGATGAGCCCAGTGGCGCACGCGAAGAGGTCCAGCACCTGCCGCACACAAGTAAGGTCTTCATGATGGGGTGCCATGAGAACCACCAAGGCACCAAGTCATCCGCGTAAAGCGATGCACGATGAGCAATGGCACGACCCAGCAGCGGCGATAGCACCGCATGGATGAAATTAGTGCTCAATGCTCCGAAGTATCCTTTTGATCTTTCGGTAAGAATCAGCCATTAAATCCCTATTCTCAATATAGATATGTATGTTACATGAATGAGTTTCATTCCTACAAATTTCTGATATCCTCAGTAGTTCACTTGCATAGAAAGGCATTGCAAAAGTGTAAAGAGGTAGTTGCATGAGGGAACTGACAGGACAGTAAGATCCCACTATCTGAAAGTTTTAGGAGACAAAATATCCATCTGCCACACTCAGGGTAATTGCACATTCTGTAAGTAGGTCAGAGAACCATCGTGTATGTGATATGGTTTTGCAGATATTGTTGGATCATCATGTGCAACCCATGTTGTTCATTTAGTATGTTACATTGGTAGAACATTTTACTTTCAGTGATATCAGCTAAGCTAACACAGTTAGGCCATCTGTTAGTCAACACAAGAAAGTTTTTTGTTGTGACTTCTGGCCTAAAGGGAGATGTTGACTTATGTCTACTCACTGGAGGCTGGTTCATGGAGAAAGACAACCTGTAGGCAGCATCCACACTGCAGGTTGGCCAAGCGCCGAAAGCCTGTGTGGTTGAGGGTAATGCACTCTAGTTCTTGAAAGAAGACTGCACTGGCATCTAAAGTATGATTTGGGCACACAAGAAATGTCTTTGATTCATATACCTGTCAATTACTTCTCGAATTCTTTTTTGGACATGTTTTGCTCATCACTATGGAGGTACTGCCTTACACATCATCTCTATCTTTCTTAAACTAGTAGGACTTTGCTTATGAGTGATTTGCTTATACAAGTCAAATACGACTCCCTCCGTTCCAAATTATGAGTCGTTCTGATTTTTGTAGATAGAGATAAATGCATTGTAGGTCCATTAACTTTTCGAGCTGTCTAACTATGAAACTGCAGATTTGGGTCCATAAACTTTGTAAGTAGTTCACTGCTAGTTCACGCCTCTTCTTTTGGTAAATAGATCCAATGTGGCAGTCTATGTCAGGCAGCATGGCACATGGGTCCCTTGAGCACCATGTGAATGCACCATAGGTGCATTAACTTTCTAGGCTCTCTGTCATTCAGATCCATCAAATTTCGGCCATAAACCTCTTAAGCCATTCAATGTAGGTCCATACCCTTTGTTTGGGTAATAGATCCAACGTAACACAGTCCATGTCATCAGCCAACATGATGCGTGGGTCACGTGCGCTGCACATGAGACGGAGTCGACATTGTTTCTATGGTTCCCTCTCCTTCCCACTTCGCCCCTCCCTCTTCCTTCTTTCCCACTTGCTCTCTCCCATTGTAGATATGTTTTGCTAGTACCACACCACTATCCAATCGACAACAATGTCACAAGAAACCAACTCCCTCCTAGTGTCCGTAGCAAGCGAAAGCTATAAACAAAAGCGCTTCAAGATCCGACACATTGGGATGCGGCGGGGTCAAGATCCGAAGCATGCACAAGCATCCCCTCCCTGCTGGTCACCTACCAGTAGTGTCCCCTCTCCCTCCTAGCATCACATACTCGCGTCCCCTACAAGAAGCGGCAGGGATCTCAGGGAGAGAAGACATGAGGAGGCAGTGGATCTCGGCAAGGAGGCCACAAATCTCTCGGTAGAGGGATCTCTTGGGTGTAGGCACGACGACCTAGGTGTGCCCTTGCTCTCACCCTTCTCTCCTAACCTCGAGGGCATCAACGCTCAAACTTGCTCTCTCTCTCTCTCCCTCCCTCTTCACAGGCATGGCGGCATGGACGCAGAGGTCCTCGTGGAGGTGGGCACATGGGATGGAGGTGTGGCAGTGTGGTGGCATTGACGTAGAAGTCCATGTGGAAGCTGAGACATTGCACAATGGTGTGGCGGCGACACCCTCGCGACCCAGATCGAGGCCTTAGCTGGCTCATTGGACAACCTAGGCTAGCTTTAATTTATTTTTGATTAATAGAGGTGTACATGGAGTACCATCTCTAGAAACATCAATTTACACAGATGTTGTTTCAGATGTGGTCTTAATGTACACTTAATTATGAAACGCAAATGCTTGCACATTGGCATCCATTCCGTTCGGGCGTTACCTTCCAGGGCCTGTGCAGCGGACAGGCCCAAAAGGCATGCTTACCTTTGCATCTCTTCCATCTTTGAATATTTCCCCACTCGCACTCACATTTGTGTCACAGCATCACCGCGCATCCACCTGCCCCACTCCGTCCCACCGCGCCATGCCCATACCCCCACTACGCGGCACCCCAACCCCAGCGAGCGGACGGCGCTGAACGACTACGGCCAAGCAACAGAGGGGCCATGTCGATGGGCGCAAGCTCGGGCCATGAGCAGGAGCGCGAGAATCATACGAGCACCAATGGGCCATGGTGATGGGCGCGAATGCATGGAGCGCGCGAGTCAAGCACTCCATGAGCGGGAAGAGCAGGCCGGCGGCGTACCTGCGGCTTCAACGGCTAGCGCCACACAAAAGAAGCCGTGCCACCAGTAGGAGGTTTTCGCCGGTCAGGACATTGTCTCCCGTGGCTAGCCGAAGACGTCACTGCAGGAAGGGAAGCCCTACAGTGGTGGTGTACGTTGGGCTGACGTCCACCTAGCCTGAGCTTGTTGGCTACTGCAGTCCTCCACCAGGTAGGCCGTGGACACCGACGACGTTGTGTTTCAATTGTTTTAGGTATCTTAGACTTATGTTGCATGTGTTTCATCTCAATGTTGCGAAAGTATATTTGAGCTGTTGCATATGATGCAATGACAACATACGCATGTTGCAAGCGTATGTTTTCAAATTTTTCATACGTATGTTTCAAGTGTTTCATCTAGATGTTGTACAAGTAGATCTGGATGTTGCAAATACATGCTGTCGCAAGAGTATGTTTCAAGAGTTTTAGGTGTTTCATATGTATGTTGCAAGTGTTTCATCTGGATGTTGCATATATTTTGCAATGGCTACACATATTTTTCAAGTTTTTTCAGGTGTTTGCAAGTGTTTAGATGTATGTTGCAAGTGTTTCATCGGAATATTGCACAAGTAGATTTGGTGTTGTACATGTTACAATGGGACCCACCTACTGCAGTAGCCTGTTGTAGTTGCTGGGGCGTCGTGCATGTGGCGAGCGTGGGAAGCGAAGGGGGATGGAGGCAGGGGCGCGTAGCCCTGCGTGCATGTGGGCACGGGACGCTGAGGGGGCGCAGGCCTCCGGACAGGTGGCACGGAGGTTCCCGTATGCACGCGGACACACATGAAATGGAGCAGCAGGCGTCAGCGCACGGGGGAGATCTCCTAGGCGTCTGGTGTGCCTTATTCGCGCATCTCTTGTCTGCTATAAACCTTGTTGTAAATGATTCACCAAAGTTATGAACTTGTGATCCAAGAGACGAGCAACAATGCATGTATATAAAAACTGAAGTAAAAGCTAAGTATTTTCCGGTTCAAGGTGTACGATAAATTACTATCTATTTTAAACAAACTCTGGAATTTGTATACGTTAATAACAAAATTATTCTCCAAAGTAGATTCACCCTTTCGATACATCATAATAGCCATCTGAGTCGGATCGATCGTCTTGCACCATTCTGATCCAGAAATCATCGTCAGCGTCCGGTTCGAATCCACGTCCGTGTAAGGCCTCGGTCGTGTCGCCGTCCGTCTTCCACACGCTCGATCGATCGCTTTGTCCCTGGAACTGGAGGATCGATCGTATCGCATCCGGAGTACGTACTGGTTCCTCAGATTTTTGTGCCATATATTGATATATATAGCGACTCCGATCCTACGTACGTACGTGCCGTCGTTTCAATTCCTCCGGTCCCAACCCACCGACGACTTGCATGGCGTCTTCGTTGCCGGAGGAGCTCGTCCAAGAGATCCTCGTGCACCTCCCCGTGGACGAGCCAGTGCACGTGGTCCGCGCCAGCCTCGCCTGCAAGGCCTGGCGCTGCGTCCTCTCTGACCGGGACTGCTTCCTGGGCCGCTGCCGCGGATTCCATGGAGCGCCGCCGCCGCTCAGCTCATACAGAACCGCTACTCCGATGCCTCAACCATGCAATTCGTCCCCACGACAACTTCCATCCCCTCTCCCGTTCGCATGCCTGCAAACGACTACAGCTGCTGGGTCGCCCTTGACTGCCGCCACGGCCGCGTACTGATCCACTTCTGGGACGCATCAAAGAGGAGACTCGTCATCTGGGACCCCATCACCGGCAGCCAATAGCACCTGAGATTGCCCTCTGATAGGTATCCGTCCTACTCGTCCTACAACTACACAGGGGCGGTGCTGTGTGCCAAGGACGGCTGCGACCACCTCGACTGCCACGATGGTCCGTTCCGCGTGGTCTTTGTAGAGACCAACCTTCTCAGCCCTATATTCGCATGTGCGACCAGTTACTCATCACTGACCGGTGCGTGGAGCGCTCCCGCTCCCACCACTAATCATATCACTCACAACTCCAACTACTACCGCTTCAGAGCCGGTCGCAAACCCAGTCTTCTTATTGGAGATGTCATATGCTTCCTCTTTGAATATACCACAAACATCCTCAAGTATGACCTGTGTACACATTGGCTATCTGAGATCAACATGCCACGAGGTTCCCATGAAGACGGAGGACGGAGGGCTGGGACTTGCCACCCTGTCTGACGACAATTGCATCCATATGTGGTCACGACAAAATGTTACTAATGACATTGATGGGTGGGTGAAACACAAGGTTATGAAGCTTGGGACGTTGCTCCCAAGTCGTGTACCGTACAAATCAAATCAAGTGGTTGCCTTTGCCAAGGGCACAAATACTATTTTTGTTAACATATCTACTGAAATCTTCACACTCGACCTCAAGTCAAAGAAAGTGAGAAAGGTTAGCGAAAGAGAGGGCGACCGATTCGACCTCATCTTGCCTTATACAAGCTTCTGCACTCCAAGGCATAGTAGCTTTGTGGCTTTCATTATTATATACCTGTTTTACAATTTTTATCTTATTGTTATGTCCAGAAGTTCATTTACTTCTGTCAAGTAGTCATCAACCGGAGCAATAGGATGTGAACAATACAAGATATATGGTGTTCAAATATGCAGCAAATCACTGTCACCTATCCATAACCCTTAAATCCTTCACATACAACATGATTTACATATCTACTTTTGAGCCGTGACTTGTGATTAATCTTTTTGGAATGTAAGGTCAGTTGGAATTCCGTAATGGTGGTGTATAGACTTTTGAACTATTTTGGTTATATACTATCAATGTATCTATAAGAACTTGAAGATATATTAATTCGTATTAACTTATAGGTCAGGTGATGTAGAAGGATCAATTAATCCATATAATCATTAGCGGTACATATATCAATATTTGCACATCAAACTACTTGAAGATACATTAATTCGTACATATATCTTTTCAGATCTTGCTAAAGGCAAAACTGTCACTACCATGAAGATGCGATGATATGTCGATGAACATGATCCTGCTATTGTTTGACGGCTGAGTTAAAAAAAGGTTCTCATGGCCAATAACTATGTTCAATTCTAAGTTGGGCCCAGATGTTCTAGCTCATATGGGCGCCCAATATAATCCAAAATTCGACGCCGCTCCATCTTGTCTCCAGCCATGGTGGCACCATGGTTCCAGCCATGGACACTCGAAGCACTTTGTAAGTCACATGGGTCGTGAACCAGTCGTCTGGTCGCGAATATTGAGCATGTTTAGTTTGCGGCCAAAATTTGTCATACTGAAGATTTACAAGTAAAATTGGACAACAAATTCAGTAGGGGGCAACCCGTCCTGTTTCCTTCAAAAAAAATTGGACGAAAAATTTATCATAAATTTGGCAAGCTAAAGTGAGAGGTTAGTAGCGGTAACAAATCAATTGATAGTCAAAATCATGGCTTGTCAAATCTTTTAGCTTGGCATATTATGGAAGTCAAGGAAGCTGGGCCCACTTTGCTGCTGAGTTCCTTTCCTTCGTTTGATGGCGGACACTCAATGCACTTCTAAGTCACATGCTCCAATTGGCTCGTATCTACGCTTGCTCTCTCTCACACACACATGCCATGAGCCCATGACGCACACGTGCGTATACTCAAGGTTATGAAGCTTGGGGCGTTGCTTCCTAGTCGTGTACCATACAAATCATATCAAGTAGCGGCTTCGCCGAGGGCACAAATACTATTTTTGTTAACATATCTACTGAAATCTTGATGCTCGACCTCGAGTCAAAGAAAGTGAGAAAGGTTAGAGAGGGAGAGGGCGACCAGTTCAACCTCATCTTACCTTACGCAAGCTTCTACACTCCAAGGTATAGTAGCTTCTGGCTTTCTTTATTATATACCTGTTTTTACAATTTTTATGTTATATTTATGTCCAAAAGTTCATTTACTTCAGTCAAGTAGTCATAAACCAGAGCAATAGGATGTGACAATACAAGATGTTGTTCAAATATGCAGCAAATTACTGTCACCTATCCATAACCCTTAAAGCCTTTGCATACAACATGATTTAGGTATATATTTTTGAGCCGTGACTTGTAAATAATCTTTTTGGAATGTAAGGTCAATCGGAATTCCACATATATTTTGGTGATATACTATCAACATATGTATAGGAACTAAAGATATATTGATTTGTATTAACTTTTAGGCCATGTGATGCAGAAGTGCCAAGCCATATAATCATTTAGCGGTACATATATCAAATATTTGCAAATATCAAACTACTGGATTGTATCTTTTCAGATCTTGCTAAGAGCAAACTGTCACTACTATGAAGATGCAATGATTCATCCATGAACATGATCCTGCTACTGTTTGACAGTTGAGTAAAAAAAGGTTCTCATGGCCATTAAGTATGTTTAATTCTAAGTTGCACAGTTGAAGGAAAGAAAGAGTTCATCATATTTTGTCTTTTTACATTCAGCTGTGCAATTGTCGTGACCAATAGTATATCTCTTCGCACTATCTCCTCTTTGCTTCTTCGGGATTTGATCTATAAGGTCGACAGGAGACCCCGTCGTCAGTCATACAGCTTGGCAGCTAGCCAGTGGTGTCATAGTCACGATGCTGATTGACTGGGAAAAAAAAAACAGGCTGAAGTATGACTGCATCCTACAGAGCTGTGCAAATACATAGAAGAGAGAACATTTTCTGAACCTGAAACACTGATTTTCGATGGAAGTACACATGTCAATTTACTACTACTACGCTAAGTCTCATTATTGATCATATGTCTGCTGTAGACATTGCTGGATATATATAACAAGCCTTAGTTTCTGCAGCAGGCGATGCGGTTTAATAATTCGTCTAAAATGGCTATGCTTTTCTTTTCCTTTTGTGAGTTTTTCAGTTTTCAGTTAGACAAGAACATGCCTGCCCAGGCCCCAAGCCTCAATCTAGTATATGATAAGGGCATGATTGGTTCAGTGATCAGAGGAGTCTGGCTTGCTCGCTCCTACCGTCCTACGGCCAGGCTGAGCTAGGCCAGGCCTACTATATCCAACGTACTCAAGATTAGTTGATTATATGAGTATATACTAGATGAGCACATCGGTTGATTGGTGTCAATTTAGTTAGATCAGAGGAATCTGCGCTCGCTCTCTCGCACGGGCCATGGCATCATGCCCTCGTGAGCCAGGCCCAGAAGAAACGGAAACGGTGTTCGTTGGCTGAAATTTATCTTATGCTGATGCTTATACTAATTTGTTGTGATAGGAAAACATTGTTCATTGGCTGAAAAGTAGTTCAAACGAACAGGGCGTGGTTTCCCAGAGAGGCCTGAAGGGGGGGGGGGGGGGGGTTTTGCGGGCTACCAGACAACCAATCACCACAGAACCAACTCAAAGCCAGAACCTGCCTACCAATCATGCCCTTAGTTTCCATGCCCACTGAATTTGTTGTCCGGTGCAACGTTAGGTATGCTTCAGTTTCAGTAAACTAATATGCACAGGCCCACTGAATTTCGACTGACAGCGTTCGCTTGAATTTGCCTGTAACTGAGGATCAGACCACCTCTCTGTCATCTTAAGGCAACCTGGATGCTTTCTTGATTTAATTATTAGCTAAGGCCGCACTAATTCCCAGATTTAGGCCAACCTTAAAATCATGATGTAAACTTGCTTCATACACATACATTATTGCTTTGCTAGTCATTTCGGTGCTTGTGTTGCTGCATGCATGCTTAATTAGCCGTTGCTTCGTAGCCTCCATTTTGATATATAATGCATACAGTAATATAAAGGCATTATTCAACTTCAGTACTTCCTTGAGCATTGTGCAGTGCATGTTCTTGAGCTGGTTCCCTACCCTGTCTGTGCATGCTATGCATATGGCCTCAAGAGTCAAGACTGGATTGCTTAGAGGGCACGTTGATCAGTCGTTGCTTTTAGAAGCCATCATTGCCTTAGTCAGCACTCAGCAGCCAAGTCAATGCCGGAAGTTCTGCACAACTACATCAAGTGAAATACGTAACTATTTTTCAAAACAATTGTGTGTAATGACAAATTGACATCGACTTCGTGACACACTGACACATTGAGAATAACTATTGTCCAAGGTTTGCCAGTTTCATCCGAGCCATGTAATAAAATTCAATTTGATACTACTCCCTCTATCCCAATTTGATACATATTTGATGTTATAAATTTTTGTAATTTTCTCTATAATTTTGGTCAAACTTAAGATGCTTTGACTCTCATTATATTGAATACACTTACTTCATTATGTAAGTGAAGTACAACAGCCACAAAGCTACTCAACCGACGTGACGAGGACTCCAGCTCCAGCTTCTACTTCTCTTCTGGTACGCGCAGCCGCGTATCGGATCCATTAAATGCAGCTTGGTCGTCGGCAAGTGCGTGCGGTGCAGAGCTGATCGACGGAGACGATGACGAGTGGCGGCGCTGCACGCATGGTACCAAAGCCAGAGGACGATCCGGAGGCGGAGCCAGCGGTGGAGTCGTGGCCGGTGAGGGAGAAGAAGGTGTGTCAACGGGCTTTCCTCACCGGCAGCCTGATGACGCTGCTGCTCATCTCGTGCTTCGTCCTCGGCCGGGAGAGCGCGTCGTCAGCGATCGACCTCGCCAAGCTCACAGCCATGAACAATGGAACAGCAGGTACATACGGTCACTCCTGCTCGTGCATGTCCATGTCATTCCCGTGCTTTGTATGCTATAGCACTGTAGCATATCCGCAAAACTAACCTCAGTCGCCACCTGCCTCCAGGGCTTACGACGAACGCTCCTCATAGCCGCGACGAGCTTCTCGGCGGGCTTCTCCCGGCGGGCATGGACCGGTGGGCATGCCAGAGCCGGTACGAGTTGTGGCAATACTACAAGCACTTCCCGTACGCGGCGTCGCCGTACCTCCAGCGCAAGCTTCGCGCCTACGAGGCTCGCCACCGGCGGTGCGCCCCCGGCACGCCGCTCTACGCCAAGTCCGTGGAGCAGCTCCGGTCCGGCCGCAGCGCCGACGGCATGGAGTGCACCTACATCGTGTGGCTCCCCTTTGACGGCCTCGGCAACCGCATACTATCCATGTTGAGCGGCTTCCTCTACGCCCTGCTCACCGATCGCGTCCTCCTCGCCGCCCTGCCCCCGGACTCGGCCGACCTCTTCTGCGAGCCGTTCCCAGGCGCAACGTGGCGGCTCCCGGCGGAAGACTTCCCTGTCGCCAACCTGTTCGGGGTCGGGCAGAACATGGAGCAGTCGTATACGAGGCTCGTCGGCGACAACAAGGTCGGCCCCGACCTGGCTGCGAATGCGACAGCGGCTGTACCTTCGTACGTGTACCTGAGCTTAGGGTGGCAGCTCAGGGATAAGATCTTCTTCTGTGGCGAGCACCAGCGCGTGCTCCGCAAGGTCAACTGGCTGCTGCTGTACAGCGACCTCTACTTCGCGCCGTCGCTGTGTGAGGTAGCCGAGTTCCAGGACGAGTTTGGGCGACTGTTCCCGGAGAAGGAGAGCATGCACCACCTCCTGTCCCGGTACCTGCTTCACCCGGCCAACCCCGTGTGGAGCTTGGTCATCAGCTACTACCGCTCGTACCTGGCTCTGGCGACACGGAGGATCGGCGTGCAGATCAGGATGTACGGCCACTCCTCAATCCCAGCCGATGACATGTACAACCAGATCCTCAATTGCTCCAGGCAGGAGCACATACTACCGGAAACCACCAACGACGATGACAAGGCTGTGACGCCGACCGCGGTGACTGGCGACGATGGCAATGGCTCCAACAACTCCACGGCCATCTTCATCGCGTCGCTGTACTCCGACTACTACAAGAGGCTGAGGTCGAGGTACTCCACGCCGCACGCGGCGAAGGGCGGCGGTGCGACAAGGGTAAGCGTGTTCCAGCGGACACACGAGGAGCGCCAGGCGACTGGGAACCTGGCGCACAACCAGAAGGCGCTCGTGGAGATATACTTGCTCAGCTTCTCCGAGGAGCTAGTCACATCAGGGTTGTCCACGTTTGGGTACGTCAGCAGCGGCCTCGCCGGCGTCCGGCCGGCGATCCTGCTCACCGCGTTCAACCATAAGGTCCCTGAGACGCCGTGCCGGCGGGCAGTGTCCATGGAGCCCTGCAACCTCACGCCGCCCCGGGGCCTCAAGTGCCGGGACAAGCCCGCTGACGAGGAGGAGCTGGCACGCCATGTCAGGGTCTGCGAGGATTTCAAGGATGGGGTCAAGTTTTTTGACTAGGCGCGACGTGGCGTTGTTACTTTTCCATATGTATTTTTCTTGTGCATGGACCATGACACCTAAGAGGGGGTGAATTAGACAACAAAAAATCTACTTAATTATGGTCTCTAATTTTCACCTTAGCAAAACCTACGCAAATAAATAAACTATCTAAATATACAACTACTATTTTGCTAGTGTGTTGCTATCTTTACCGCTAAAGAGTTATACAAATTAGGTTCCATTCCTATCAATTAACCTATCAACTTTTCCTAAGAAAGGTAAAGCACACAACCAACCCAACATGGAGTCTGGTCACCAGGTACTACCGCTCGTACCTGGCTCCGGCGAAGCGGAGGATCGGTGTGCAGATCAGGATGTTCGGCTACGCTTCCATCCCCGTCGATGACATGTTGAACCAGATCCTCGCGTGCTAGCTCCCGGCAGGAGAACATACTGCTGGAAACCGACGATGCCAATGAGGACGACAGTGGTGGTAACGAGGCAACGGCAACAATGGCTCCAACTCCACGGCCATCTTGGTGGCAATGCTGTACGCGCAGCCAAAGGTGGCGAAAGGGTAGCCGTGTTCCAGCCGTCGCACGAGGAGCGGCAGGTGACGGCCAACCTGGCACACAACCAGAGTGGGCTCGCGGAGATCTTCCTTCTCAGCTTCTCCGAGGCCCTGCTCACTTCTGGGCTGTCCATGTTCGGGTACGTGAGCAGCAACCTCGCCGGCATCCGGCCGACGATCTTGCTCACCGCGATTGGCCACAAGGTTCCCAAGCCGCCGTGCCGACAGGCCGTGTCCATGGAGCCGTGCAACCTCACGCCGCCCAAGGGCGTGCAGTGCCAGAACAAGCCCCTGAAGGAGGATGTGGACCGCCACGTCAAAGTCTGCGAGGATTTCAAGAATGAGGTCTAGTTTTTTTTGACTAAGCGACGCGCTATTAACTTTATTTTTATTTTTGACTAAGAATAGGCTGACTCATAAGTTACCTCTAAGCATTTTTTTATATTTTAATAGAAGAGAGAGAAAAGCTAGCTCTTCATTAAGAGTTAGGATTGTACGTACAATCTAACATCATGTGAGAGTGTCATGTGGGGCTTTTCAAGTTTTAAGCTACATAGTAAAAGTTAGCATTATTGAACAAGTTGGCTTAGATCTAGTAACTAGCTTTACACATTGCTCCTGCAGGTGTCGGAGTCCAGCAGGCCATGTCTCCTCTTCGCCTAGCTCCTGTCCATTATCTATATCTATATACTCTTATAAATCTAAATCCTACTTGAAGATTTTTCTCTTTATGCAAGGTGTCCACATCATTTTCCACTAAATGAGCGCACTTAATGTTCTATCTCTTCATATAAGATGTCCACATTATTCTCACCAAGTCCATGTCATCCCTTATTAATTACAAAAAATATCGATATCATCTCTATCACGTGCAATACTTTCAATCTTTAAACTATTGACATACAAGTCATCTACATACACTATTTGCTTCATCACCTATTGTAACACCCTCGGTGTTAAGCACCTAGTTAATAACTTGATCATGTCATCATCAAGCATTATGGCATAGATGCATAATATTAATATGTGTTGCATGAAATGATAACAAAAAGGTTGGTGAAGTATTTGGAATTCGATTTTGAATTCAAAATTTTTGGGAGGAATTATTAAAATAAATTCCATGAATAAGACTTGTGCAACTTTTATTTCATGAATTGGAACAAAAATTTGTGCTTTGAAATGATACAACTAATTGCGATGCTTGAATATTAATTATTCACTAATTAAATACCAAATTTGTAAATGAATTATTTATTAACCCTAAACTCAAATTCAAAATTCAAAATCCTACTTTCAAAACTAATTGGAATTTGGAGTTGGTTCAAAAATGAAAGTTGTAGATTTTTCAATTTTGAACAACTTTCATGTTGGAAGATTTTGAAGTTTCTTTTTTTGAAGTAATTTGAAAAGGAGAGGAGAATGAGGTGTGTCGGTGTAAGAAATGGCGGTCCTAGCACCAACGAGTAACGAGTATCTACGCGTCGGGGGTCCGGATGGTGTGCAAAAAGAACACAAGTGATTTATACTGGTTCGGACCGAGAAGTGCCCTACGTCCAGTGGGGGAGGCGAGTTCTGTATTATTTTGCACCGAAGTGCTTGTAGTAGGGGTTACAAGCGGACGTGAGAGAGGGAGGAACTCCCAAGTCTCAAGGTGTGAGTGGAGGGTGTGGGTGTGCGTGACTCTGCTGGTGCCCTCGCAAGGTCCAGGAGAGTTAATTGTTCGTGTCTCGCTTTGTGTTGTTGTGGTAGTTGTTCTTTTCTTCCCCCTCCTAGAATGATCCCTGCAAGCTTCTTTTATAGTCTCAAGGAGGTGCAGGGTTACAAAATGTTGGCATGTGGTGTGACCCTTATTAGAGAAGGAACTCAGAGGCCTCGAGAGGGCCTTATCCGGTGACGACGTGGTCTGCACTGTGGAGGTATGGCATCGGTACTTATGGCACTGCTGCTACATGTCCAGCCATGTGTGCCACTGTTGAGGGAGTGGTTTTTGTCCTTTGGTGTTGTAGCAACGCGCCCTGTCATATCTAGTCCTGTAGCCGGTGTGGCGTGTTCATCCTTATAGTTTGACTAGCGTAGAGGGCCGAGGCCTCGGAGACAGGAACTACGGTGCAATCTTATTCCAATCGTGGGAATAGTGGCCTAGGGCGGGAACTACAGTGCAATCTTATTCCAATCGTGCGTCTTCATGAGGATTTGGTGGCGAGCTATGGCCCGGCCAAGGAGGCGGTGGCCGCCCTCATCCTCGCCCAGCAGATTCTCACGAGCTCCCGCATGACGCTGCCCCTGGGCTTTTACCTTGTTCGGCTTATTAGTTTGCGATGCATGGCGTCTTTTATTTTGTTTTACGATGAACTATGCTAAAATCATGGTTAAACTCCTTGTTGTTCATTTTGTGAAATTCGTTTGGTCAGTGAGGGAAGCCACCGGAGCACCACCGGTGGCAAGTGTGGCGGATTCCTCTAGGGGAGGTGTGTGCCCCAAGGCGTGGTTAGGGCCTTATCATCGACATGACCCCTGCCACCCCATGGCCCGAGGTGGGGTCGGCAACCCTCGAGCTCGGCATGTGGATGGGACGGTCCGATGGCCGGACTTTTTTGCCCCTAGGGCGCCTTCTAGGCTCCGGACGATTCGTCCCCAGACTTTAGGCCTCAGCGGGCCTCGGTAGACTTCTACAAATGTAACTGGACCTCCAAAAATCGAGACCCGTGGGTCTGATCCGGTCAGGAGGCCCAATGCATTCCCCTCTCGCATCTTTTTCGCAAAGGAGGGGTTGGACAACGGCACGTCATCCCTCTCGAATAGGGCCATTTTTCATGGTGTCTATTTGAGTTGCTAGCAGATATTTCATTTCGAATGAGGTCCTGGATCCCGTTCGCTAAGTATCCGACGTAGGTGTCTAGTGACCGACCTCATACCCTCGACGATCAATTTAGGGTAACCACGGTTGTTTCGGCATGACCCCGGCGGCTCGTCACCTTTCTCTGATGAAAAACCCTTAAATTGGTGTTCGTCAAGGCTCGAACATGGTTCAGGGAGTCCCACACGGTGCCTCGAGGCACCCGGGTGTTGGCCTCTATTGTGCCACTTCCCGCATACCATCCCTTACTCTATTGGGTCGGAGTGGCTGTTGAAACCCTTTCGCAGGGCCAGCCTACGAACTCCGGGCCTAGACTCGGACCATGTGCAGATGATGCAGTATGACACACGTAGGATGCATGTATGAGGCATGTATGATGCACGCGCACGATGCACTTATAAAAACGGTATTACAAGGGAGTTAAAAAGAAAATCATCAGTTTATAGAGACTTTTAAGAGCGATTAAAAGTGGTATTAACAATGAAGATAACGGGTGGAGGGGCGGACTTAGTGAACCGAATTCTGTGTTGAGACCTGGTTGTCCCTTTTATGGCCATGAGAGCTCGTAGCCGTTGAAGCGATCAATGAAGTCGTCATTGAATGGCTCGTCGTTGAGGAGACAGTCGCTGACGTGTTAAAAGCGTTGCATGTTTTGAAGCTTGGCGAAGCCGGTGCTGCCTTGATAGTCATCGTCGAAGTCGGAGTTAGAGCTCGTCTCCGTCGATGCCAGGGTGTCGGCGATGGCATGCCCGAGCTATTGTGGCAGATCCTCCGGTACGTCACCTGCTTTGGGGCCAGCGATGGTGAGCATTAGTTGATGCCTACGAACCTTTTTGTCACGATAGGACTGAGCAGTTTGTGGTAGACCAGGCAGGCTGAACTCATTGGGCCATGTGTTCTTCAGCTCGTCGGAACGGCGTCGTAGGTCGACCGCGGGCTTGGAGAAGTTGGCAGGCTTGTTGGTCGGTGGGACGAGGTCGAGGTCGTTGCCCTCCTTGGTGATGATGAACTCTAGACTCCCAAACCAGATGTGGGAGCCTGGGGTGAGGCTGGCGTTGCCTCCGACCGCCAAGGACATGCTCGTCGGGTGGAGGTGAGACGATGTAGCCATCCTAAACTCTGCAGAAATGGTTAGTTGTGACGCGTAAACTCCCCTACCTGGCGCGCCAACTGTCGGTGTAAGAAATGGTGGTTCTAGCAGCAACGAGTAACGAATTTCTGCGCGTCGAGGGTCTGGATGGTGTGCAAAAAGAACACAGACGATTTATACTGGTTTGGGCCGAGAAGTGCCCTACGTCCAGTAGGGGAGGCGAGTTCTGTATTATCTTGCACCGAAGTGTTTGTAGTAGGGGTTACAAGCGGATGTGAGAGAGGGAGGAACTCCCAAGTCTCAAGGTGTGAGTAGAGGGCGTGGGTGTGCCTGACTCTGCTGGTGCCCTCGCAAGGTCAAGAGAGTTATCTGTTCGTGTCTCGCTTTGTGTTGTTGTGGTAGCTGTTATTTTCTTCCTGCCCTCCTGGAATGATCCTTGCATGCTCATTTTATAGTCTTAAGGAGGTGCAGGGTTACAAAATATTGGCACATGATGTGACCCTTGCTAGAGAAGGAGCCCAGAGGCCTCGGGAGGGCCTTATTTGGTGGTGATGTGGTCTGCACTGTGGAAGCATGGCGTCGGTACTTCTAGCACTGTTGCTATGTGTCTAGGCATATGCGCCACTGTTGAGGGAGTGGTTTCTGTGCTTTGGTGTTGTATCGACGCGCCCTATCATACCTGGTCTTGTAGCCGGCGTGGCGTGTTCGTCCTTATAGTTTGACTAGCGTCGAGGGCCGAGGCCTCGGAGGTGGGAACTACGGTGCAATCTTATTCCAATTGTAGAAATAGTGGCCTAGGGCGGTTGTTTCACACACAGCGCAGGCACGAATCGTGCGTATAGTGCCAGTATGGGTGGCATAGTGGCCAGCAGCTCTTCCCCATGCCTGTCATGGGCGACGGCGTGGCGATTTGACCCCGATCATTCCTGGCTTGTCCGGTTAGGCAGACGCAAGGACGTGGGTGACGTCACAGGGGGGGTCTCGAGCGCGGCAATGAGGGAGTGGCGCTAGAGGCCGGTCTCGAGCGAGGCAGAGACGGATAATGCTATTTCTGGGGCTCGGACGAGGCAACGATGCCGTTGTGGGTCGGCCTGTGTCCGAGACCCCAGGGCTGAGGCCTCGGGGCGAATTAGAGGTGTTCCGAGACGCCCTGAGTGAGGCCTCGGATGAAGCGGGGAGATGGGCTGGTTTGCTCATATGTCTTGCTGGAGGCCCAGCAAGGGAGAATATAGTCTGTCTCTCTTTAGTTGATTTTTTTCCCCTTAAATAGGGGCCGGGTGGGTTTCCCACCTTAATTTGGGTACCCCTAATTGTGGTACCCGACAAGGTGGTTTTAGTAGCTACAGTGAGTGAATCAAGCGAGCAGCCTGCCTGCTGTGTCACCGCTGACAACCTTCTCGTCACTTTCTATGCGTGGCGCAGTGCCGGCCCTAGGGGAGGGTCATGGGGTGCGACGGCCGAGGGCCCAGACAAGGGAGGGGCCCAAGCGTAGGTATACAAAACCCATGGTCCTATAGTCCATTAGCGAATTAATGACCCTACAAGCAGCCAAGTAGTTGCGCAGAGAGCGCGACGAGCGATACGAGGAGTTGCGCGACGCGTGGAGCCACCGGCCGCGCCACTGCAAACGCGGAGAGACGAACACAGCGCCTGGCGACGGCGACCAGGCGTCTAGGCCTCCAGGTCCAGGGTTCTACCAATGAGCAACGACGATCAGTTTTGCGATCAGCAATTCAGCATCAGCCGATCAGTTTTAGTTCACCAGGATCAGGCCCTAGGTATTTTTTCCCTTGTTTATTTTTTAATCTAAATTAATTATTTTTATAGCATTTCAGACTTCTACTAGTACTCTATACTAATATAGTCATGCTTTTCTTCTAATTTTGATGTTAGAATTTTAGAATGTTACCTAATAAACATTTGTCGGGGGTTGAGAATAGAAAATGAAAAAGACTAGAAGAAGCACCTAAAACTTATGTTAAATTAAAAATATATTATTGGATTTGTTTTTACTTTGCAAATAAAATTAGCGCTATATATACTATATAAGGTATTATACATGGTTTAAAGAGACGTCGTGACGAGCTCGCCAGAGGGCCCTCAATATCCTAGGACCGGCACTGGCGTGGCGCCGAGTTGCTTCGCATCGGCCATGTCCTGCAGCTGCTGGAACTTGCTCATGTTGCGCCCTCGCCTATATAACACTGTGCTGGACGTCGTGCCCTTCTTTTCTTTCTCCTCGCAGCCGCCATCAAGTTTGCTTCGCCGGCCGAATTCGCCTCCACCAGTTGCTCTCAGCCGAACTGTCGTGACGCAACTTAGCCTCGCCCTTGTGCACATGCTGAACTCCAAATTCTGCTCGGTTGGCTTGCACGGCACTGCAGCAAGCTCGGCGGCGCTGCGATCGGCTGACAAGAAGACGGCGGCGTTCGGCCGATTCCTGTGGCGAGATGAGGCGTGAGCGGGCTCAGCGCGCGTGCAAGGGCGAGGCGAAGTTGCATGCATGGCAATTGGGCTGAGAGCAACTGGTGGAGGCGAATTCGGCCAGCGAAGCAAACTCGATGGCGGCCGCGAGGAGAAAGAAAAGAAGGGCACGGCGGCCAGCACAGCGTTATATAGGCGAGGGCGTGGCATGAGCAAGTTCCAGCAGCTGCAGTACGCGGCGTTGGCGGTGAGACAGCAGGCAGACTGCTCGCCTGCTTCACTGTAGCTACTAGAACCACCTCATTCTCCTCTCCTTTTCAAATTACTTCAAAAAAAAGAATCAAATAGAAACTTCAAAATCTTCCAACATGAAAGTTGTTCAAAATTAAAAAATCTACAACTTTCAATTTTTAACCAACTCCAAATTCCAATTAGTTTTGAAAGTAGGATTTTGAATTTTGAATTTGAGTTTAGGGTTAATAAACAACTCATTTACAAATTTGGTATTTAATTAGTGAATAATTACTATTAAAACATCGCAATTAGTTGTACCATTTCAAAGCACAAATTTTTGTACCAATTCATGAAATAAAAGTTGCACAAGTCTTATTCATGAAATTTATTTTAATAATTCCTCCCAAAAATTTTGAATTCAAAATCGAATTACAAATACTTCACCAACCTTTTGTTATCATTTCATGCAACTGGTCGGTGCTGACACCCGAGATGCTGGACTTGCCCATCGGTGCCGAGCGCGATCAGGTAGCACACGTACAGGACGCCCATCGGGAGCCCCGTGGCCTGCTGGCGTGGCCCAGCCGCGCCGGGTCCTCACGGTGGCGGCCCCAAAACTGCGGTGTCATCCAACTGCGTGCGTGCCGTGCAAGCCGCAAAAACAACGTGGAAGGAAACGAAGGAACCGCTGGATTGAGGAAGAAAGGTGCCCCACGGAAGGATTCACGGCAAAAAAAAAAGTGGCTACCATGACATAATGCTATTTGAAGGTAACAGACCATTCTTTTTTTTGTGGTATTTTACGTGAGGAACGTCTTTCGATGGTACTTTTCGAATGTCGTAATCTTTCGATGCTATGAAACCAATTTTCCCATACTAATTACATATATTGGTTTCCCTT